>OX418225.1:20338765-20862936 GCA_948455865.1 Conomelus anceps | reverse complement strand
GAATTTCATAGTTAAGAATGAAAGAATAGAATTGATTTTCATAGAAAAAAATATAGAAGAAGAATAGAAGATATGTTGGAGATCATTGATGGAGTAATGAAAAAATGAAAAATAAGTTGGATAAATATTGAAAATGAGTATAGAATGACGGATTTAAAAGTTCAAAATGAGCTGATATCAATTTAAAAACAGAATGCACATTCTACTGCATTATTTATCAGATAGTTCTTTTCAAGAGAAATGAGAAAGAAAGTATGAAATTAAAAGATAAGTAGGGAAGAATCAAGACGACTAAAAAAGACTAAGAAGAGATTAATTTAAGAGTCTTAGTAAAGTAATAAATAATTAAAGATTGGGAATAGATTGAAGAAATAGAATATACTTGAAAATGGAAACAGAAAATTTCATAGTAAAGAATGAAAGAATAGAATTGATTTACATAGAGAAGAAAATATAGAAATATTAAAGTTGGAGATCTTCAATAGAGAAATAAAAAGATGAAAAAAGATAGATAAATATTGAAGCTATAGAAAGACAAACTTAAGGATTTAAAATACTGGAAGTGAGCTGATATTAATTCAAATACAGAATACCAATTCTACTGCATTATTTATCAGATAGTACTTTTCAAATTTTCACCCATTTTTTGAGAGAAATAAGAAAGAAAGGATAAATTAAATCATGAAACAAATAAGGAAGATGCAATAATAAAATATCAATAAGAAAAGGAGAAGGGTGAAGCGCAATACAAAGTTTACTTCAAGACAAATAGACTGAAAATTGGAATGTATAATATATCGTAGGAAAATAGGACGATAAAGAAGACTGATGAAGGCTTGAATAGAGTAGATTGGAGAAATTTCTAAAGAAGGAGAAACAAATTTATTTGCCTTTGCGATGTCGACCCTTTTGATAAACATCGATTATAATCAAGAAAGAAGAACAGGATTCGAAATGAATAATAAAAAAGTTTTGAGAAGTAGAGAAAAGTGAAGAAAATAGAGGCATTCCATTTTTCTAAGGAAATAAAAATTGGAAAATCAGCATCAGGCTACTATTGAAAAAATAATAGATCCTTATAAGTAGTAAAAGTTGAAGAAATACCAGTTGAACATAAAGAGAATATATTCTTCAAGTTTTCTCAGCTGTAAATAAAAGAAAATAGTGAAAATGATGAGGTGAAAAGCATTTCAGAAAGAATCAGAGTGAGTTGTTCATGGAAAGAAAATTTAGGATTTGAACATTATCTGAGATAGATAAAGAAGAAGATGTAAAAAGGCTGACAAACGAAGGAGAAAGAGATCAAAAAAATGAACAGGAAAAGGAAAAGAAGAAAAATGTATTTTTTAAATTTTCATTTTAAAAGCGGTTTATAAAAGTGGAAGGAAAAATTAAAGGAGAGGATGCAGAGAAAAAAATTGAAAGAAAGAGAGGAAAAATAAAAATAATCAAATTACCAACTTTCAAATTGACTTCAAGTTTACAGAGCAAGAAAAAGACAAAGTAAAAGAAAATAAAAAAGAAGAAAATGAAGAAAGAGATGGAGAAAAAATTAAGAATACCTATTAGTAAGAAAGTTAGTTTGCAAAAAACTGAATTTTTAACTCATCAATCCTTAAAAAATATATTTGAACGAATCACAAGCAAATGAGAAATTTATTCAAGAATCATGCAATCTGTGAAAAATATATAGAAATACCTGTAGTAGTTCAATAGAGAATGATTAGCAATAGTCATATCAATGTCATTTCAAGTTCTGAACGATATGAGATACCGGTAATCAGATTACACAAGAATGTAACATTGTAAGCAAAGAAATGCTGGTCAGAGATGAGAAGAGAGTAGAGTGAAAAATAAATGACAGAATGAAGATGAAGAAAATATAGAATAAAGGTAAGGTGGAAAGGAATCTATGGCAGAGATCAATTGATTGCACAAAGCTCAAAAGCACATAAAATGGGTGAGAAAGTGTGTAAAATAGAACGAAGATGAAATAGAAAGATCTAGTAAGCTTGAGACCAACTCAAAATAATTTCCTAATGGAGCAAATAATTTAGGTAGTAAAACTTTCAAAATTTTTCTCAAGTATGGTAATAGTAAGCAGAGTAATATTCTGATTTTCCTGATAGTAAGAAAAAATGACTTTATAAGCAATAAATTTGATATGTATAGATGAGTTGAAAGTTTCATTTACACAACCTTAGTGGCTGCGTAAAATTATTATTGTGTAACGTGACAAAAGCCTTTAAGCATGAGCCTGATACACATAATGACAAATTAATAATGTAATAAAAATTAAAAGAAAAATTTATAGAAATGTAGAAACAGTAGACCAAGAAATAAGATGGAAGATTGAAATAAAAACAATTAGAAAATTGTAATAAACAGGTGGAAGAGTAGATGGGAAAATATAGAAACAGTGAATAATAAGACGAAATTGTCACAACCACATTTATTAATAAAAATATTGAAAAACTAGTTTTGGTTGTTATACCATTATCAATCTCAAACACACATATGTAAATGAGATTGATTGATGATGGTATAACAACCAAAAGTAGTTTCTCAATATTTTTAATAAATGTGATTATCTTATTTCTCATTATTGATACCTTCCGCAATATCACCTTCACCACTACAAAGGAAAATAAAGAAACAGTTTGAAAGAAATAGAAGGATAGTAGGATAGTAAACAAAGGATTAGGAAAGATAATGGGAATTGAATAAGAAGTTGGGAAAACAACGAAAGGTTGAAAATAATGAGTTTAAGGTGAAAGGAAAGATATGAGAGTAGAAAAAGAAATTGTATTCTTATTAGCAAGATAAGAAAATGAAAGTGAAAATTGGCAAATTCCACAGACGACAAGAGAGAAGCGGAAAGTTTTGAATGGGAATGGGAATAGTACAGTAATTTGAAAAAATGGGAAGAGCCACATAATTTTAAATTTTTAGATGAAGATGAAATAAGCAGATAATAATATATAATGTGAAGGTGTGAAAATAGAGAAAGATATTTCTTTTTTTCAGTGTAAGGGTAAAAAAGAGCTACATGCAAAAGAAAAAAAAGAAGATAATTAGAAAGAAGAATAACAATAAAGAAGGAAGAAGAAGAACAACAACAAGAATAAATGAAGAAGAAGAAGAGAATGAGAAAGAAGAATAACAATAAAGGAAGAAGAAGAATAAGGAAAAGAAAGAATTAAAGAGATTAAGGAGAAGAAGTATAAAATGAAGAGCGAAATTAGGATAGTCGAAATCCAAAAAAAAATTAACTAAAAAATTTAATCTAAAAAACTATTTAAGATATTTGCCACTTATGAGAGATTCTTGAAGAAAGTGTGGGTTTAAAGTCAAAGAATCAATAAATTGAATAAAGTTGTAGTAGCAGTTCTATGAGCTCATTAGACATATTAGTCAGAGTATAAGTATGATAATAATATGAAAACTATGAAAGCAATAAGATATAATAAGAAGAATAGAACAGAGGGAAAATGGCAATTTATTACAGAATGGAAAAATAAGAGATATATCAGACAATGGAAGTATAATAAATATGAAAGTATGATAAATATGAAAGTATAAGATGATTAGGATAATAAGAAGAATAAGTACTTAAATGGGAAATAACACATAGAGAAGCACAGAAATAGGTTGAAAACAGCACCGAAAATCATAGAAAGAAGAGATTATGGTACTTTAGTGAGGAAAATATGTTTTGTAGCAGAACAAAAATATAGTGCCTGGAATTGAATGGAGTCTCACCAAATTGCAAGAAAAAGAGGACAATAAAGAAGGATGAAAAAAGATTAACAGAACAAAGAATGAGAATTAAGAGAAAGTTGAAGATATAAAGTTGTGACAGGAAATGAACTGAAAGAAAAGTTGCAAGAGGAAGAATAAAGAATTAAAACTAACATTGGTTGGATATCATGAAGAAATAATATGGAAAGTTATTCATAACAAAGAGAACAAATTAATTAGAAGAAAATAATGAAGATAAGAAAAGAAGAAAACACAAGTGGCAAGAGAATTGGAACTAAGAGGAAAAAAGAAGAAATGGCGATACCTTAACCAATAAAGTTTTACTGAAGTGCCATTATTGCTAATTGAAAACTTTTACCAATACCCCAGAGAAAAAAATGAAAAAGAGAAAACCAGGAGAGACAATGTTGACCAGTTGAGTTGTTGTGAGAGAGAAAATTAATAAGATAAGGAGAGACATGATTGGAAGATATGTCATGAAGTAAGAGAGAAGTGAAATTCAAGAAATAAAAGAAAATCTTGTTGTAGTCAAGAAGAAATTATAAATAAAGAATAGGTTACATGAAAACTGACACTTAATGGCATAGGTAAAGAAGAAGAAGAATTTATAGAAATCAAGTTTTATTAAAGGAAAGAAGACATAAAGTGGCAGCAGGGAGAATTGCAGAAAAACGAGTTAGTGAAAGACAACAGAAGAGAAAAGGGATAAAATAGATGGGAATATACAGAAGAAAATGAAGATAGAACTATATGAAAAATGACTAAACCTGGTAAAAATTGTGTAATTTTGAGTGCTTGAATTTTAAAATAGTTGATAAATAGAGATTACTGAGCGGAACTGAGAAGAAATAGTGGTAAGTGGAAAACAGAAAGAGAAATTCATAAATGAGAAACAGAAAATCCACATGAAGACATAAAAATGAAGGTATCAACAGAGAATAGACATAATTTCTCTATAGAAATAAATTATAAGGTATGAGAGAATATATAAAGAAATGTCCAGTAAATTGAAGATTTGAGAACATCTTCTTAGTTCTACATCTTCCATTATAGCTCTCTTTTTTTTAGTTAATTAGCCCTCTTTTAACTGATAATAAAAGACATTCACTGAAAATTAAAAGAAGTGATAGTGGAAGCGAACAAAAGCAAGACGAGTTTCACAGGAAATAGGAAATAGAAAGTTGTAGCATAACAGGAAAGAGAATTTTTCAAGAGATTAAAGAAGAAAGAGACGTAGGTGAAAAAGATGACGTAAAAGAAAAAACAAAAAGCAAATAAAAATAATAAGGAGCAAAAGAGAAAAAGAACTAGTAAAAGAGAAGGATAAAGAAGATAAACAGATATTTAAGTAATAATGACAGTTGAAAAGACATTTTTGATGCCAAAGGTTTTATAAAGAAAATACATAACTGGGGTGCAAAATATGTATGCAATATTGTTCAATAGGACACAAATATTTTGAGAAAAATCAAGAGTGAAACTCCATACTGAAGATTTCTATTAGCTACATCAAAATAAAATGACAAACATGCAATAATGAGAAATGTGACTTATAATAGCATGCAATATTAGTACAAATATCATGCAATAGTAATATTATAATGTAACATGCAATAGTAACAGTCTTAAAACAATAACATGCAATAGTAACAGTCTTAAAACAATAACATGCAATAGGAGTAATACTTTCATACAATGTTTAAAAAATGCTATACAAAATAGCATGCAATAATAATTATAAAAGCGTATTCATATAAATATAATATATTTTATATTAATAGTCAATATTATTTTATTACCAATATTTATATATAATGGTATATGATAAAACAAATCAAAATCATGAACTTTTAATTACATCTATAGCAATTATAAATTCATGATATGCTGCATTTCCCACTTCACATATTGGAGTATCCTTCCCTTACGTAGAAGAGATGAACCAGAAGTAACCTTGTTTCCACCCATATTATTGGTTGATCATATTAATTAAAAATGACAGCATGACTATTCTTTTTAAATTACAGTTAACACTATCACTAACATCTATTAAAAGGGGTTTTCAGTTTAAGTTAGTAGACAGAACATGCTCAAGTGGTACACTATACAAAATAGAGAAAAAAATAGTAAGAATTATGACTAGTTAACTAATATCATTTCAATGTTATGGGAAAAATTAGTCAATATGGACAGATCATGCTCAAGAGTACATCAACACCTATAACTTAATTTTATATCAATGAATGTGAAACTTCAGGAAAATATTTTGGCAATTTTTCAAATTTTGATTGAGGATGGATTAAAGATTAATGGTCTATGACCAGATTGAATGATCGAAAATATGTATTTAGTTTACAGAGGACTTTAACATTTATTGAACAAAAAAGTTAGAGTGTAAAGTGTGGACAAGGAACGATGCAGTATTATTTAATAGTTAATAATAATCAGTAAATAAATTTATGAGCATATATTACAGGAATACAAGAGATAGGGAATGGCGGCACAGAGAGTATGAAAGAGAATGTTTGAAGGTAATGCAGAAGAAGAAAAAGACCAAAAATAAGACGGTCATAGTTGAATGACACAAAAAATAGTAAGAGAAAATACTGATGAAAAAGTGGAAAAATGCAATAGCAAAAGGAAAATCGAAAATTGAATTGGTACAGTAATTGATGACAAAGGGAAAGAATAATAATAACAGCAGCAATATAATGATAATATTATAAAGTAGGAAGAAAATAATCTAAGAGAAAGAAAATAGGAAGAAGGAGAAGAAAAATAACAAAAAGAAGAAGAGACAGTTTTTTTGAACAGGATAAAACATGATATTATATTAAGTGAGACGAATAGTGACAAGGAAAAAGAAAAGGAAAATACAAGAAGAAGGAGAATAAGGAGGAAGAGAGAAAAATAATAACAAGTTAGTGGGAAATTACCACAGAAAGAAAGGAAATTATAAGATATAGTGCTGTATTTGATAACAAAGGAAAAGATGAAGAAAAGCAATAGCAATACAGAATACAGTGTAATGGTGATATGAAGTGAGAAGAGTACTGACCGAACAAAGAATAGATAGAAAGAGGAAGAAGATGATGAAGAAGAAGAAGAACAAAGAGAAGGAGAAGAGAAATTTTATCTTGGATAGGGTAGAAAATAATATTATATCAAGTAAGGCGAATAGTGACACAAGAAAAAGAAACAGAAAATACAAGTAGAAGGAGAATAAGGAGGAAGAGAGAAAAATAATGATGGGGTAAGAGAAAAATACTACAGAAAAGGAAAATTGCAAGATAAAGTGTAAGGATAGAGGAATAAGAATAATAGAAATATAATGATATAATGATAATATAATAAAGCGAGAAGAATACTGACAGAACAAAGAATAAGAAAAAAGAAAAGGAAAAACAAAATTAAAATAAAAACGTAAGAAGAATCATAAGAATGAGAAGAAGAATAAGGATAATGAGAGAAGAATAAAAAGAATGAGAAGAAGATTAAGAAAGTGAAAAGAATAAGAAAAAGAATTGAGAAACAATAATAAGAAAAAGTACAAGTACAAGAACAAGAACAAAAATAAGAATAAGAATAAGGATAAGATGAATAAAAAGAACGAGAAGAAGAAACATAAGAAGAGTGAAAAGAATAAGAAGAATTAAAAGAAAAATAAGAAGAGTGAAAAGAATAAGAAAAAGAATTAAGAAGAATTAGAAGAAAAATAAGAAGAGTGAAAAGAAAAAGAATAAGAAGAATTACAAAAAAATAAGAAGAGTGAAAAGAAAAAGAAGAATTAGAATAATGAGAAGAAAATCAAGAAGAGTGACAAGAATAAGAAAAATAATAAAAAATAAGAAGAAGAATTAAAAGTAAAATCAGAAAAATGAAAAGAATTAGAGAAAGAATAAGAATAAGCAGATGATCATAGATGAGAGTGAAGAAATATTATATTGGCTCCATTAAATTCCCATATTCATAAGATCACGTTTCTGTTCATTTTGTCTGTCAATTTAGTGGCAAAATGCATGCCGAAGGTGAAAAAATGGTAGAACAGTTTTGCAGAAGAAAAACAGATAATGAAACTAGAGAGCATCAGAAGGTGACTCAAAGAGGAAATAAATAGTGGATTGGCAAGACATTAGTTACTAATTACTAGTTATTCTGTGAACAGTAGACCACACACCCAAAAATAATGGTGCTTGCACAGAGGAATAAAGGTCTACTTGATGATCATCACATAAAAATAAATCTTCCAAATCTAACACTTTTCATTAAACACCTTGCCTAAAGCGAGCCATTTCGGAATTTTTAAATAAATTAATTTTTAATTTTAAGTTGTAACACAACTTGTAAAAATATAAGAGAGAAGGTATGGTAACAATCTGAAAAAAGCATTTCATCTCTATTTTCTCTATTGAAAGTGTCACAATAGAAATGGCTGTCATCAGCTATTATTTCTAATATTACTTTCAAAGGAAATAATTAAACCTTCTACATTCTGCAGCAGGTTGGGGGATTTATGAGGTGGACAATTGGGAGAAATCATTATTATTTGTAAATATATATATTGGCTACAGAAACTGTGTATGTATATTCCTTTTTGGGATACAAAATGGCGCAACTCAATATAACCCACAATATAACATTGAATTGATATCATCGATAAACACATACAATTCTACAGTTGGGATATTCTACAGTGATGCAGGATGAATTTTGAGAAACAGAGATTAATTAGACCTAACTCTTGATTCAATTTACGTATTTCATGTCTGCATTCCTCAAAAGTCACTCTGTATCACATCATTACGGCTGCGGTTCTATTTTCACCCAATCAATCATCTGTACTTCAGATCAGCTGATTGCTAAAATCAGATTTCACATGTATGAAGAATGAATTTATAGAACTAATTTATATTAATTCATTTTGCACAATTATCATTCACTTAGTTCAATTGTTCAACTTAATTGGAATATTAGAAATGTCCTGGACAATTCAACATCAGTAAGTAGACTTAGAAGAAAGAAGCCAACAGACCCTGTGTGACATTGTTCAGTACTGCTAAGGGGAAGTAGTGTTCATAAATTTATTTGTTGAAATGTGAAATATGTAAATTAAATTTAAACAAGAAGAATCTATTGAGGTTCTTCTGGTAATAACTTCAATTTAATAATTTAGGCTAGAAAAAACTTATCGTTAGTGCTAGTACTAGTATCAGTTATATTAGATTTAAAAAATATGTTATTCTTATGAATGATAACATAATCCACGTAGCAGCTCAACCAGATTAATAAAAAGGCTCAAGGGCTATCTTGCAATCTGATTCCAATTGCATATGATGGAGAAAATCATTTTAAAACTTATAATTTATGTTTCCTACAGAAGAAGGCCTGAGTGCCCTTCTTTTTTCCTTTTTAAGTTCCTTTAAATGCCAGCAAATTTTTAAAATCCTCACACTTAGGGCCTACATCCCGACAGAAAGATTCATGCGAATTTCATAGAATTTGGTTCATGCGTTCAGCCGTACATGCGTTACAAACAGACAGATAGATGCAAAACAGCTGACTTGAAACAGAGACCTCTTTTCGTTCGGACAAAAAGATAAGTACATGAACTGTGAGAAGATATACTGACAGCAAAAGAGAAAGGACGAAGGAGATCGATAGGGGGAAAAATATTAAGTGAGATGGATAGTGTCAAAACAAAGTAAAAACAGTAGAGAAAGAAGAAAAAGGAGAGGAAAACAAAGAAAAGAAAAAGAAAAATCAAAAGAAGATATTTCTCGCAAACCAAATAGTGAAATTTCATAACAAACTGTAGGCTGTATTATTATGAGGATAAAAACTAATAAACTCCGTTAGAAAATTTTTGGTACAAGGCAGAAATTTGCCATGTCATTTATAATTAACCGATCAAGTTAAAACGTACCTAGTTTGCTTTAAAAATCGTAAAAAATGTTCTTTATGATTCACTTTTTCACAAAAAAATTCAATGGACACTTTTGTAATTTTATTTTTTATTCTAAAATTTGGAGATTGTTAGTTTTGATTATACACTTTTTTTGAGGATGAAGCCCACATAGGTCTGAGACCTGTGCGTGGATAATGAGTTGGATGATGGTGATTGATGAGTTGGACCTACAGTTTCAGGTGGGCTCCGAACCACCGGGAAGTGATTTTACAGCAGAGAACAGTGTCTTTTTTGCTGGCCAATCTATCGGTTACCGTTACAAACAGGAACTACGAGAACGACCTCCTCATATACTGTATAAGTACTGGTAGCGAAGAAGAATATTGAATTATAGTACAGTACAAAACAGTTGAAAAGTACAGGGCAGTGTAATACAGTACAGTTTATTAAAGCTTAAGAAATTCAAGCTTTCTTGTTCAGCTCTTAAAGAGAGCGAAATGGAAAGAAAGGAGAATCGTGAGAGTAGAAAAATGAGTTGATTATACATTGCCAATGTATTTGAGATAGTAAATAAATAAATATCCACTAGTAAGAGTGACTTGAAGAAAGTGAAGAGTGAAAAGAAATTTACAGACGAGCAGATAACTGAACCACTGAATAGAATCGGTAAACCAATTAATTATTGTATGAGTATTGCAAGTTCATTTGTTTATCATTTAATAAAGCATCTATTTGTTAACCTGTATATCGCAGGTTTGATACCTGATCCATTTCTATATTCGACTCATTTGTCAGACATAAGCTCCGGCCTCTTACTGTCTTCTACTGTAAGAAAAAATTCAGTGTGTAATAAAATTGAAGTACGATAAGGATTAAAAGAGTAGAAACAATCAGAATAGTTTTAAGAATAAGAAGAGCAGGAAGAATAGAAAGAGTTGGGAAATGAGAATAGAAGGAAATGAGAAAATAATAGTAGAAGAGTAGCTAATAGAAGAGGAAGGAAAATAGAAGCGATAAGACAGAAGATAAGATAGAAGCGATTTATAATAATATATATAAAATAATAATATTATAACAAGTAAGACGAATAAAGACACAAGATAAAAGAAAGAGAAATACAAGAAGAAGGAGAATAAGAAGGAAGAGAGAAAAATAATGATGGGATAAGAGAAAAATATTACAGAAAAGGGAGATTACAAGATAAAGTGTTCGGTGAAGAACGAAAGAGGAATAAGAACAATAGCAATATAATGGTAATAATTATGATAAGTCAAAGAAGATTAGGACAGAAATATGAATAGTCAGAAAAATAAGAAGAATGAGAAGAATAAAATAAGAATGAGACTAAAAAAGAAAATTGATAAAAGAAAATAGAACAGGACGGTCAAACAGATTTGAGAACAATATGCAAAAAAAAGCAGGAAATAAAAATGTAAGGAAAAAGAGAAAAGAATAGGTACCGTTTTAAAATCAAGACAAAAAGAAAATAAATAAAACACAATTTAAATAGGAAGGAGATAAAGATAGAGAAATGCAGGCAAAAAGGAATGAAAGTAGAGAGAGTAAATTAGAATAGAAAAGGATAAAAAAATTAGTTACCGGTAAAGATAGTGAGTAGCATTCAAATAAAATGTAAGGATTTCAGAATTTAGAAAAGGTGTAGAGTTTTTATATTATTTTGCAAGATGCAGAGAAATAGATGGTGAAGCATGTTGGAAAAGAGGAAAATGACATAGACGGAAAAATCTAAACATATGTGGTCAAGTTACACAACAAGAAGTTGATGTGTGCAGTTGAGATAATTATAGATTGGAAATCATGTTTGAACTATTTAGATTGTGGTACTTTAGTGAAGAAAATATGTTTTGTAGCAGCACAAAAATATAGTGCCTGAAATTGAATAGAAAATCATCAAATTGCAAGAAAATGGGGATACTAAAGAAGGATGAAAAAAGATTAATAGAATAAAGAATGAGAATTAAGAGAAAGTAGAAGAAATTAAGTTGTGAAAGAAAATGAACTGAAAGAAAAGTTGCAAGTTGAAGAGAAAGAATAGAGAATTTAGGTCGTATTTAATGAAGGAATAATAGGGAAAGATATTTGTAACAAAGAGAACAAAGTAATTAATAGATAGTAGGAAATAAATTCACGAAAAGAACAAGAAAAACAATAACAAAAAAAAAGAAGAAGAAGAAGGGTCACGAGTGGAAGAAGAATACTGACAGAACAAAGAAGAAGAAAAAGTAAAAGAAAATGGAAAAAGAAGAAAAACGAAAAAGAAGAAAAACGAAAAAGAAGAAAAACGAAAAAGAAGGAAAAATAGAAAATGACAGAAAGTAAAATGAGAAAAAGAATACAATATAATTTATAATGATGATAAAAAAGAAAGTAAACTATGTGGAAGAGATTAATAATCTTCAAAAAATAAATGATAACATCAGAAGAAAATTTGAAAAATAAAACTGGTAAAAATAGAGACAAGAAAAGTACAGTAACACGAGTGGAAACAAATGAAAAGTAGAATATAAAAGATGGTAATCAGAAATAGAGTAGAAAAATAAGCTACAATATGATAAGTAAAAGATGATATTAAGTGAGACGAATAGTGACAAGGAAAAAGAAAGAGAAAATACAAGAAGAAGGAAAATAAGGAGAAAGAGAGAAAAATAATAATGAGTTAGTGGGAAAATACTGCAGAGAAATGAAAATTACAAGATATAGTGTTGTTATTATATATAACGAAGGAAAATAGAAAAAAGAGCAATATCAATACAGTATAATGGTAATATGATTAAGTGAGAAGATTACTGATCGAACAAAGAGGAAGGTGAGGAAGAAGACGAAGAAGGAGAAGGAGAAAATAATTTTTATCTTGAACAGCATAGAAAAAAATATTATATAAAGTAACACGAATAGTGACACAAGAAAAAAGAAAGAGAAAATACAAGAAGAAGGAGAAAGAGATAAAAATAATGATGGGATAGGAGAAAAATACTACAGAAAAGGGAGATTGCAAGATAAAGTGTTCGGTGAAGAAGGAAAGAGGAAGAAGAACAATAGCAATATAATGATGATATGATAAAGTGAGAAGAATACTGACAGAACAACCAATAAGAAAAAAAAGAGAAATAAAAATAAAAACCAAGTGAAAAGGGAAACAAAAACAAAAGTAAGAAGAATAATAAGAACAATAAGAAAAATAATAAGAAGAATGAGAGGAAAAATAAGAAGAGTGAAAAATTAAAAAAGAATATAAAGTATAAGAGGGCATGATAAGTATAATAAGAATGAGAGGAATAAAAAAAATAAGAAGGAGAATAAGAAAAATGAGAAGAGAAATTAGAAGCGCAAAAAGAATAAGAGAAAGAATAATAAGAACAAGAAAAGAATAAGACAAATAAGAAAAATGAAACGAATAAGAAGAAAAATATAAAGAAGAATAAATAAGAATAAAATAACTAATAAAGAAAAGAATAACAAGAACAAGCAAAGAATAAGAATACAAAGAATAAGACGAAGAAGAAGGCATGATAAGTATACTAAGAATAAGAATAAGACAAATGAGAAGAATAAGACGAATGATAAGAATAGAAGAATAAGACGAATAAGAAGAAAAATATAAATAAGAATAAAATAACTAATAATGAAAAGAATAACAAGAACAAGCAAAGAATAAGAATACAAAGAATAAGACGAAGAAGAAGGCATGATAAGTATACTAAGAATAAGACAAATGAGAAGAATAAGACGAATGATAAGAATAAGAAGAAAAATATAAATAAGAATAAAATAACTAATAATGAAAAGAATAACAAGAACAAGCAAAGAATAAGAATACAAAGAATAAGACGAATAAGAAGGTATGATAAGTATACTAAGAATAAGAAGACAAATGAGAAGAATAAGACGAATGATAAGAATAAGAAGAAAAATATAAATAAGAATAAAATAACTAATAATGAAAAGAATAACAAGAACAAGAATAGAATAAGAATACAAAGAATCAGACGAATAAGAAGGTATGATAAGTATACTAAGAATAAGAATAAGACAAATGAGAAGAATAAGACGAATGATAAGAATAAGACGAATGAGAAGAAAAATAAGAAGAAGGAACTAATAAGAAAAATAATAAGACGAATGATAAAAATAAGAAGAAAAATAGAAAAAGTGAACTAAAAAGAAAATGAATAACAAGATCAAGAAACGAATAAGAATAAAAAGAATAAGACGAATAAGAAGGACTGATAAGTTTAAGAAGAATGAGAATAAGAGTAAGGATAAGAGTAAGAATAACAGTAAAAATATGAGTAAGAATATGAGTAAGAAAAAAGTAAGAGTAAGAATAAGAATAAGAATAAGAGTAAGAGTGAGTGTAAGAACAATAATAAGAGTAAGAGTAATAGTAAGAGTAAGAGTAAGAATAAGAGTAAGAATAAGAGTAAAAATATGAGTAAGAAAAAAGTAAGAATAAGAACAAGAAAAAGAATAAGAGTAAGAGTAAGAACATGAGTAAGAGTGAGAGTAAGAGTAAGAGTGAGAGTAAGAGTAAGAGTGAGAGTAAGAGTAAGAACAAGAGTGAGAGTAAGAGTAAGAGTGAGAACAAGAGTAAGAGTAAGAACAAGAGTAAGAGTAAGAACAAGAGTAAGAGTTAGAACAAGAGTAAGAGCAAGAGTAAGAGTGAGAGCAAGAGTAAGAGTAAGAACAAGAGTAAAAGTAAGGAGTAAGAGTAAGTGTAAGAGTAAAATTTAGATCAAGATTAAGACTAAGATTAAGAATAAGAGGATAAAGAACAATAGCAATATAATGATAATAATTATGATGAAGCAAGAAGAATACTCACAGAACAAAGAAGATGATGAAGAAGAAGAAGAAGAATAAGAATAAGAGCAAGGATAAGAGTAAGACTAACAGTAAAAATATGAGTAAGAAAAAGTAAGAATAAGAGTAAGAATAAGAATAATAATAAGAATAAGAACAAGAGTAAGAGTGAGTGTAAGAACAATAATAAGAGTAAGAGTAATAGTAAGAGTAAGAGTAAGGATAAGAGTAAAAATATGAGTAAGAAAAAAGTAAGAATAAGAACAAGAAAAAGAATAAGAGTAAGAACAAGAGTAAGAGTAAGAACAAGAGTAAGAGTGAGAGTAAGAGTAAGAGTAAGAACAAGAGTAAGAGTGAGAGTAAGAGTAAGAACAATAGTAAGAGTAAGAACAAGAGTGAGAGTAAGAGTAAGAGTGAGAACAAGAGTAAGAGTAGGAGTAAGAACAAGAGTAAGAGTTAGAACAAGAGTAAGAGCCAGAGTAAGAGTAAGAGTAAAAACAAGAGTAAGAGTAAGGAGTAAGAGTAAGATTTAGATTAAGACTAAGACTAAGATTAAGAATAAGAGGATAAAGAACAATAGCAATATATAATGATAATAATTATGATGAAGCAAGAAGAATACTCACAGAACAAAGAAGATGAATAATAATAAGAATAAGAGTAAGGATAAGAGTAAGAATATAAGAAAGAAAAAAGTAAGAATAAGAATAAGAATAAGAATAAGAATGAGAATAAGAATAAGAATAAGAATAAGAATAAGAATAAGAATAAGAATAAGAATGAGAATGAGAATGAGAATGTGAATGTGAATGAGAATAAGAATAAGAATGAGAATGAGAATGAGAATGAGAATGAGAATGAGAATGAGAATGAGAATGAGAATAAGAATAAGAATAAGAATAAGAATAAGAATAAGAATAAGAATAAGAATAAGAATAAGAATAAGAATAAGAATAAGAATAAGAATAAGAATAAGAATAAGAATAAGAATAAGAATAAGAATAAGAATAAGAATAAGAATAAGAATAAGAATAAGAATAAGAATAAGAATAAGAATAAGAATAAGAATAAGAATAAGAATAAGAATAAGAATAAGAATAAGAATAAGAATAAGAATAAGAATAAGAATAAGAATAAGAATAAGAATAAGAATAAGAATAAGAATAAGAATAAGAATAAGAATAAGAATAAGAATAAGAATAAGAAGAAGAAGAAGAATAAGAATAAGAAGAAGAAGAAGAAGAAGAATAAGAATAAGAATAAGAATGAGAATGAGAATGAGAATAAGAATAAGAACAAGATTGAGTGTAAGAACAATAATAAGAGTAAGAGTAAGAATAAGAGTAAGGATTAGAGTAAGAATAAGAGTAAAAATATGAGTAAGATAAAAGTAAGAACAAGAACAAGAGTGAGTGTAAGAACAAGAATAAGAATAAGAGTAAGAGTAGGAACAAGTGTAAGAGCAAGAGTAAGAGTAAGAGTAAGAGCAAGAGTAAGAACAAGAGTAATAGTAAGGAGTAAGAGTAAGTGTAAGAGTAAGATTTAGATTAAGATTAAGAATAAGAGGATAAAGAACAATAGCAATATAATGATAATAATTATGATGAAGCAAGAAGAATACTCACAGAACAAAGAAGATGAATAATAATAATAATAATAATAATTTCTCTGGCTGTGAGTAAAACACTACCAGAGGAGTTTATTCACAATAAATTAAAAAAAAAAATTAACATTTCAGAAAATAAATTGAAGTCTTAAATCTAAAGTATTGCAGTTCTGAATTTTGTGGTTCCCACTATATAAATAAAGAAGATTAAGAAGAAGAAGAAGAAGAAGAAGAAGTAGAAGAAGAAAGAGAAAAAATGAAAAAGAATAAATGAAAGTCATGGAGAAGTAAGAGAAAAATTTGAAAGCATTGTGGAAGATGCACTAAAAGATAAGAAGGCACTTAAGATAAGAAGATATAATGTATAAGGCACTAAACGATAGAGAAACATGAGAATAGTCTGAAAATATCTAGAGATTGATTTTAGAAAATTTGTAACTTAAATAGTAATAACACTTGAAATAGTAATAGTAATTAACACGTGAAATTGTATTACGCAGAGACTATGGTAACAGAGACTAAGGTAGTTGAGTAAGGTTACTACTACAACACAAAAAAGACAAAAGCAAGATCTGCAAAATTAAGAAGAAGAAATAGAAAGTGGAAAGTAGTTAGGATGATAGGAGCAGTAGTAGAAGATTAAAAAATGAGAATACGTATACAGTACAAAATACAATTAATTAAGAACGATGTAGGATGAGAATAGGAAAATTAAAATGTAGATCAAAATAATTTTTATTGCAAATTATATTGCAATAATTATCTTCAAATCTAGTTAAAGAGTAGCTTAATGATTAAATGAATTAAAAGTACTATGGTAGTAAACGAAAAATATTTAGCATTGAAGTTATTTGATCAAAGATAATTGGGAGAATAAGAAAAAATGAAGAAGGAAAAGAAAGAAAAAGAAGAGGAATTAGAAGAAGAAGAAAAGAAGGAGGAGAAGAAGAAGAAGAAGAAGGAGGAGGAGAGGAGATGGAGAAGAAGTAGAAAAATATGAAAAGTAGACTTAAAGTCTTGATTAGAGTGAGAAAAAATAGAGGAAAAATGTAATGGATTGAAATATTTAGAAATTCAACATTGTTAATAAATAAGATTTAAAAAAATATCTTTTAAAATTTTTGAAAATTCAGAAAATGACAAAGAAAAAAAATTGAAGAATTCTGGGAAAACAAACAGAAAGAGTAGATTTTCCGTTGTTACTGACAGAAAAAAGGAAAGCTTTCAATTTTTTTGAATATTCAGAAAAAGACAAATAAGAAATTGAAGAATTCTGGGGAAAACAAGCACAATGAGTAGATTTTTTCGTTGTTACGGATAGATTGCTTCTGATTAAACATTAAAATTGAAAGAAAATACATGAAATAATTCAAAGGCTAATAAATTTGATAGCCCAATAACGATGAATTCGTTAAGTGTTATACTCTTGATAAAAAGTGGCAATTATTGCTCTCGTCTGCAGAACATTGATGAAGGGCTACAAAAATGTATTTTGTGCATTATCCTGAAAAAGGAATTTAGAACAGAGAAAAACCTTAAAAAATGAATTAATTCAAGGAAGAGTATGTAGTTATCATGATCTTATGAAATTGAAAATGTGGGCTTAAAAAAAAATAATGAAAGAGAAAAATGTATAATGCAATTTATTGTATTAACAAGAATTTTCTAACATGCCTCATGCATTACAAAACAAGTTTCACTAGAAATGGAATATGTGCAAATTGAATGTGATTTGATGTAAATGAAATTAAGTCATACTCTCAAGTTGTTTCTGTAAGGATTTTACAGCATCTTAGCTACACTTAATATTACATGTCAAATAATTCATGCAATTCTGGCAACTCGATACTTAAAATTGAATATTATTATTTTTTTTTAATGGTTCAGAGATAAATTGAATAATATGATGATGAAGATCATTTTCTACAGCCTTTTTTTAATATTAGATAAATTGTATTTTAGCTAGATCTCATGCACTTATTTTATGCTAAATATTTCATGCAAATACAGGAATAGGTCTTCTGTATACATAGAATTATTGATTTTTTATGCTAAATATTTCATGCCAAATACAGAAATAGGTCTTCTGTGCACATAGAATTATTGATTTTTTCAGGATAAATATTTCATGCAAAATACAGAAATAGGTCTTCTGTACACATAATATTATTGATTTTTTTAAACAATAGCTCACTCACTAATAGAATCAAGGAACAAATGATTTTCAGAAGAAAAAAGATTTCACAAAAGTCATGTCAAGTGAAGATAAATAAATTCCATGCAATACAAAGAGTTGCTTTGGTGAAATAAGGATGACTAGTTAAAGAAAAGTTAATGGAATACAGTTTTGCATAGAGTACATATAAAGTACAGTTTCTTGAAATGCAAGAGAAGATCACAACAGTGACGAGAAAAATGCTAGAGTGTAAATATGTGTTGATTGAAATCTCCACTTACCAGATTAGAAAACCGAATACTTCAAGTGGAGATTTAGCAAGATACCTTTTTTACTAATGAAGAATTTGTTTTGATACCGTAGCTTCAATGATTGAGTCGAATTGAATTTAATTGTATAAAAAGTATATTTGGCTACACATGCAGAGAAACATTCAAGAATTCATTGAAACATGTTCTAAGGATTTCATCTTGAGACATCCACAGAGTAATTATTATTTGCTATAGTGCAATATATAGATTTAAAATCCATCTAGATCGATAAAGAATTATAATTATTGTGCAGCATTTGATTCAATTTGAGTTGAAATGAACCAAATTGTTGTTTGCAAAACATTCCTTCTGAATTGCAATACTCAAAGTACATGAAAGATCTTGTAGATTCACAGCAGAAAAATCAGATTATTTATACTATTTGAGTTATAATCTCAAAGAATATGATCACATTAAATTTTAGATTGCAAAATGTTTCTACTGTGCTGTAAAACCTGATAACACATCTGGCAGGATCTTGTAGAATTCACAACAAAAAATCATTTTTTTATTTGAATCACTGTTGATACTGTTGAATACACTACGGTTAGATATTTCTTGATGTAATACAACATTAGTTTATGAAGTTTTTGTTTATTCATGCAGTTTAAAACAGATCTAGAAGAATGTAGACAATCATGAGGATGGTGCAGTGTTGTCAAATAGAAACATTGGTTCTGGTTACACAGCCATCAGGCAAAAGAAACCCATTCAAAAAGGAGAATGAAATGATTGAAGAAATAATAATTAGACTACTACCTACCTAGGACAATAGGCATTCTGCTGCAAGTGATAAACTAAAAGCAGTGATGCTGATAGAGAAATTTAACGAAAAGTAGAAGAAAAGAACAGACAGCAGCAATAAAACACAAGGAAATGTTAGATTGAAAAGAAGATTTTATTAGACAAAAATTGATCAAGAGAAGTATGAGATGGATCTACAGATTCAATACAAAAGTAAATGCTATACAAAGATTTGAAAAAGTACAGAATTTACATGAAATAAAAGAAAATTTTGAGCCTACACCAAGTAGATACTGGTTGGACAACATTGAAAAGGATAGAGTAAACAAATTCAAGTAGTCATGCTTATAAAGTCATGCAAGTTATGGAGTGATCTTATAAAAAGCTACAGCATACTAAATGCATTGGTACCGTTCTGAAATATTTTTCTAGCTCACTGAATTGAAGCAGGGGAAGATAGAGGTAACAATGACATAGAAGGTTGAAAAATGTTGCAAAATCTATCCAAGTGGAAAAATATCTTATGATTAACAGAAAACATGACAGGCAAGAGATGAAGAGACAGTTCTTACAGTAATACTGATCGAAAAACAGATGAAAAACATTATGGTTTTGAAATTTGAAAGGTTGGCATTTTATGACAGAGTTTATTTTAAACATGCTTCAAGGTCTCTTCACTTATGTTATATAACTTTTTATCCATCATGATATCACACAACTTGTTGAAGTTTTTCCGAAAATGAGTTAGTTCATTTGAAAATAGAACATTTCATATTGTATTGTTTTACGATCAGAACTGGATATTTGTGATCAGAATACAGTATAACAAATTTGTTCATTCAAAATGGTTAATAGAAATCAAAAAAACCAGATAGACTACAACAGAATATCACAATAATATTATCTGAGTTTTTTTCTAATTATTATAATGCAGTTTCTTATACTATATATAATCTTCTCTGAAGTGATATAGTAGAAAATAAGACTGATTAAAATAAGGTTGTACTGTTAAATTTCATCTTTTGTAGAGAATGTAAATTACCAACATACAATGAAACTTATTATATTGGGTTTATGATAAAAATAGTTTTACAAATGACTAGATTTTGAATAATATAATTATGATAAGAATAACTTTCTATTGATTGAAAAATTAACATAAACTGTCATGGAAATAAAGTCCGTACTTTTTCTACTCTACATAACACAAGATCAGTTAAAATTATAATTATTAATGTTTCCAATAGAAGGAAAATCTATGGTATACTCGGAAAGATCATTATTCATTTCAATCTAACTCTACATTTTTATCACAATGGCCAATTTCTTCTTACCATAACAGTCAATCATCAGTTATATTAAAATCAATGAGCACAACAAGCACAGGTGCTCTATTGCCATGGTACTTTCATACATTTTATTGTAGGTATACACACTGGAATAATTATTTTATATTAATCATCTACTTCCAATACCTAATACAAAAAAATCTAGAACTTCAAACATGTATCACAAACTAGGCGGGCTTGTTAAGATCGTTATAATTTAATGAGAAGTCAATAAAATAATAAGCGTAGGTCATATATGAAGCATAAGCATTACTTTTAAGAAAGTTTTCAAGTTATTGATAATTTAGATAGGAATTTCAAGATCCCCATCTGCCATTTATGGTAACTGTTTGGAGTACACTCACTCAATATGCACTGAAAATGCATAAATAAATCTCTACTATTTCCAACAAAAATCATTAAAATATCTTTAATTATCATTCATAATATATTTAATAAACTATGTCCGGCTTCTTATTCAGAACATTCAACTTCAATAGTAAAAATAATTGAACGGAGAAAATCTTTCTGTAAACTACCAGTTTAGCTGGATGCTCAAAATCTTGTTGAACCTAGACAAAATTCAGAAAACTCTAAATAAGAGCATTCTCAAGTACAGTTTTGTATCTATCTCATTTTTAAAAGTTAGCTACATCATCTGGATATCTAGAATAAGGTAGATCATAGTATAAAAATATTTAAAAAATTATTAGGCTATATTTCATAAGATGAAAAAATATTCTTTTCACTTTATCGGACTAAATTACTCCACTTCTTTAGATGATCCATCTTTATCTCTTGAAGATTCAGTCTACTACTGTTTCAAAATAGTAGGCCTATTTAATTTCTATGGATAAAAGAGAACTTACAGCTACAGTTACTAACTTCTGTACCAGAAAAATACATTTTACTACTAGGACTATCACCAAAATTAAATCTTAGTTTTCTTTGACTATCAGTGATGCGAATGTCACATCGATTATTATATATTATAGTGGGAGTTTAAAATTTGTGGAAAGAGATCTTGGTTTGAATGCTGCAAAACAGATTCCGGAAAAGTAAATGTTGCTACTCTAGGAATGTCACTGAAGTTAAATCTTAGTTTTCTGTAGCATCAGTAATGCGAGTTACATTAATAAATTGCTGTAGTGGGAGTTCAAAATAAGTCAGAGCTCTCAGTTTAAATGCTGAAAAACTTGTGTTAAGAGCCACAAAAACCTCTCAATATGAAAATGTTTTTGCTTTCAATTTTTCTAGGAAAACATTATAGAAAAACTAACATTTGTATACAATTTCGGTTGTATCTTATTTTTTAATTATCCTAAATGCACTGAAGCTTGTTGCGGGAGATGATTCGCTGGAGTCCTCTTCAAATTTTCCGGCATCAACCCAGACGGCTGTTTGATCACCTACCTCCAAGTTGAGGAGTATCACATTAGAGCCACCGCCATTGGTAGCGCTGCCCACTGACACAACGTTTTCCCAGTCCGATTCATTTGCCATTTTCTTTTTCAGTGTCAACCTGTGAACATACACATCAAACTGGTTGGAAATCTTTGCCGAAATATTTAAAACTATATTTATCTGACTCATTTACTACAAAACTTATTCACATAATCACAAAAATATATCAAACAACAAATTAATTTCGTTGAAAAGACATGGGTGAGCAATATGTAAGTGTAAATTTATAGATTGAAGATGATAATCAGGATTCACTTTTCATAAAATTGATGGTGGTAGTATCATTTGCATATGTACAGACCCACAAACGAATTGTTTTTTTGACAGATTGGTCTCTATTTTTTACAGATTTGGCGCCTAGTGAGACCGAATTCCCCACTTTAATTGATTTACTAATAATTTTGTAAGTAATCATGATAATATTACTTATTAAGCTATTCAACATCAGATACCTACTGTTTAAAAATCCGATACCCTCTATTTAAAGCAGTTATTGTTATTGTTACTCATATTATTTCATTTTTTTCTATACCCTGAAATACTTTGGCTTGGATTCCATGCTCTATATTTCTATAACTCTAGACCCACAATCATTATAATAAATTAAAATTATTGATTTAAGAAATTATCTAATTTAGTATCAAATTTTGATTTGAACTACCGGAAGTCAGTTGAGTCAAATGGCTGTTTTTATAATTATTAAAAGTTGAAATGTTTTTGTGGTCGTATATTTAAAGTACACTACCGTAAAAATGTATTCAAGTATATGAAGTATTCTTGATATTTCCTTTCTCAGACCAACCGTTTTTCATTCATTTTAATCTAGAAAGTAATCATTTCATTCAAATAAAGGGATATAAGAATACACTCACTCAAAAAATTACACTGGATTACTTTATTATTATGAGATTTTTCCTCATAATTTTGAATTATAATGTGGAATTCCTCTGTCATCTTTTTGTAAAGTAATTTTATTGATTGATAGCTATTGTTTCATTTAATTTTGTAATGCCTTATAGTGCAGGCACCTGCTGAAAATCTAGTATGGTTTAGTGTGACCATTGAATTATTGTAATTTTTGTAAATAAATGATTGATGATTGAAAGTTAATCTGTATTTGATGGAAGACAGTCTCCAGAAATCCCTATTATTTGGTAGTCTCATAACAATGCTAGCATGTAATAATTAATTTACGTTATTCATTACAAGTGGATTTCACGCATTCTGTTATTATTTCTGAATCAAAATCTGATTGGGTCAAATTTTATTTTATAATAGCCCTCCTATTTAAAGTTTCATACAGCATTACAAAATATGTACTTCATAGGATTTTGAAGTGATTATACTGTACTATTTTCAACCACATAACTTATATCGATGATTTGTTTGCATTGATAGTATACTGCTAATTTTTGTTTCACAAATTTGTAATTTTTGACCTCATTGACCTTCACATTTTTTACATCTTGATAATTTTAGTTTTTGCTGCAAAAATTAACACTAGCTATATTATCGTAATGGGGGTAACATAAAATGGTGACATGTGTAATGGGTAGAGGTGTATGAATGAATGCGTAGAAGTGTATGAAAATGGCAACAGTAATCAAGAACAAATGTCCAGACTTCTTTCATGCTGGATAAAGATTAACAAAAGTGGGTCAAGTTATAATACTGGTGTACGAAGTACCATGAAGTGCAGCGTGGTCAACGGTCATATGACTTTCACTCACGGTGAAAAATGAAAGTCTCATTTCATAATATCTGTTCAACTGCACTCCAAATGAAGCTTTATTAACAATATGCTCGATGCAAGCATTTTTCATGTGACCAAGCCTTTATCTATTGCGTTATGTAGTCTGTCTGTTGTTGGAGTTGGCGCATGCGGTGAATGTGGATTTGTAACAGGTTTTGCCATTTTCGGATCTGTTATTCTGTTGCAAGATCAGGTCATGTCTTTACTCTGTTCGATTCAATACACTCCTACTCAGTCACTGGATTTAACAGAATCAGAGTATTATGATGCAGAATAGATTGTATTCAATGACCCTGTTTTTTCTTGTTTGAACAGACTCAATTTGAAGATTGTAAAAGGCCTAACTTTATTCCTGTAGAAATAGAAGATAGAGTCATTACTAACCTATTACGTGATTAAACTTATTCAGTGAATTGAGAAATAAACGTAGGTACTACAAATTACTAGGTAACTGACAGTTATATTTATATTGAATTGAATTCAACATAATTAAATCATAAAGCTCCTAGAAAACAATATGGGATGAAAAGTGAGGTATTTATTTGCGAGCTGAATAGATCATCAATATCAAATATTTATTTAAAAAAAAGAAGGATATTCTTCTTGGGTCATATATACAGAATGGATAAAACAAGACTGCTAAGAAAATTAATAGAGTTTTTCTGGAACAAGAAGATTACACCAAACTGGGTGAAAGAAGTCAAAAAGGACATGGAGGAACTAAACATCACAATAACTGACTTTAGAACCAAATCGGGGAAAAAAAGGACACTCAATCAACAATCAATCAAATTCAAAGAACCAACACAGAACAAAAAAACCATGGTGATATCGGATGCAGAGAAGCTAAGAAGATCTGTAGCCTAAAAGAACTACTGGCAAAAGAAAAGAAAAGCACAGGAAGCATAACCGCTTCACAACATCTGGAAGAAGCGAAAGAATAATTAGCCACGTCAGAACTTAAAGTGGTCCCTCCCCCTTGTGGCCGTAAAAGCATAATAATAATATATTTATTTTGAATATTTGAATGTGTATTTATGTATTAATAATGATTCAAACATCCAGATTCCTACATGGAGTAGGCTTTTGCAAGGAAGAATATTAAAGAATATAGTTCTATTGTGAAATAAACTAACGGAGTTAAGGTGTAAATGTCCATGACATCAAGAGTTTCTCCCAATTTCCTGCTTGGTATCAAAACTACAATAAAAATGATCAATGTTAAGGAAGTCCAATTATTATTCTTATTGTTGGCCACTGACTGAATCATTTCCAGCAGATAATTATCAGCTCCTATTATTCCAGTGACCTTAATTTCCAACAATACTTGCATTTGATCACGGTAGCTGGCCATAACTACATCTGAAAAAATGTTATTCTGTTGTGTAATAATAATATTTTATCTCAAATTGATCAATAGCTCGATAAACATTTTTGAAGTTCATCAAAATTGAAAAAATATAAAGGAGGGTAGAAAGTTGCTAATTTTTTACCAGTAAGTCATACCGTACCCTTACGCTTCAACCAATTACACCAAAGAGGCTGCCATTTGAGGCATCATCCATTGTTGAAAAATAATATGTACAACAATA
The DNA here is from genome assembly GCA_948455865.1 of Conomelus anceps. Taxonomy (NCBI): domain Eukaryota; kingdom Metazoa; phylum Arthropoda; class Insecta; order Hemiptera; family Delphacidae; genus Conomelus; species Conomelus anceps. The sequence goes on along the minus strand of OX418225.1, from coordinate 20,837,474 downwards.
ATGGAATAATGTAAACTATCAAACAGTTTATTTCTAAGCAAAATTAAAATTTTAAAATTGCTCAGAGTTAAAATGATTATATTCTAGTCTATTATTTGTATATTGAATATTATATATTACTACTGCATATTATTATAAAAGCAGGAAATGTCATCTCCATGCATAACTTATTATGTAAGTGAAGATGTTCAGATGTGTTAAGATGAAAAAACTGAAGATTTTCAAACAAATATAATTCCTATATCCTTCAAATATCAACAGGTTTGTTTCAAGTTTTATGTTCATGGAACAAGATTTTACAAGTTGAGACAAAAGTTCCGTTATGCAAGTAAGTTCTCATGGTAGACTCAGTAGACTGTAACAATTTTAGCTCACTGGTGAGTGATAAAAATCATAATGGGGGTTATTTCAAGCGAAATGGATTTTTAACTCAATGGAAGCTTTAATTCATGTCATAAGCCTTCTCAACATTGCATAAGAGACTGAATGTATAATACTACTGCATGGTTATTAAGGTTTTATATAAACTGTGAACTAAATACAGTATAATAAAAACTTAAAACCCACATTTAAGTGGAAATTGTGACTCACGTTATGACGCGACGGCAGTTTCACTCTGATGTTAAGAGCATCGTCAGACGACCCACAGTACACTCTGTACCCAGAGTGAAACGGCCGTCACGCCATAACGCGAGTCACAATTTCCACTTAAAATTGTTTTTTAAGTTTTTGTTATATATTAGTGGAAACAAGATGGATCTTCAACATCATGAATACAGTAACTTACTTGTCAATGAATTATGATGGGCAGATAATTCAACAATATTATTCATTTAATAGGAATTTAATTTTTTTAAATTGTGATAATGACCTTTGTGTTAAATTTCAAATGCAGATGTGAATCTGTTGAGTCAGAATGACTAATAATAATTATTTTAGTGTATGCAAAATAGCTAGACTACTAATTTAATTACATTTAAAAAAATTTGAGGTGTCTCCTTCGAAAGAAAATTATATTTAAAATAGTTCCAAGTATCCTTACATTTGTCATAGTTATCATTTTATTTTTAGACAATTGTTTTTACCATTATTTATTATCAATTTTTTTATGTTTTATTTAATATCCATTTACTCTAGCTATAAAAAAAAACAGTATCCTACAATTTTTTTATGTAAAATTTCGAAACATTTCAAGATGTCCTATATATTTGATGCCTTATTCTTGAAGTAAGGCTTACTATAAATTTATTTAACAAGAAATGAAACAAACAAAATGAATTTGAGAAAAAAGTGACCAAATGTCTATTTATTTATTTATTTATTGATACAGTCAAAATACAACCAATTGTAAAGAAACTACAGGCTTTTAGCCCAAAACAGTTCAATTTTTCATTAATATTATTCACCAACATGAAAATTAAAAATATATACATTTTTTTAATTAGCTGAATCCTTTAGGCCTATGGTAATGCATTTCACATTCCCATTTTCACATTCTGATAGGTATTATCCTATTTAGAACTATTTAAAAGTAAATTCCAAATGTGTTGATCTTACACAATTATAATTGTGATTTCGTGGAGTCACTGATGCATGTATTTGTTTTTTCATCGCTGATCCATAATTTTCTGGCCACGTTATATTGCTAATGTGATTTGAAAGCTAGATTGCTGCATCAAGCCAAGTGATTACGGTTAAGAAACGTGAAGTTGTAATAGAACTCAGTTGGGTGTCCGCCTATCTCCAGTTGCATAACTGAACTGCTCACAGCAGGACAGCAGCTATTTTATATCTATATATGTCTGTTCATTTATGCACTTCTACTGTACAGAATATACCTATATACATTTACCAAATGCCCGTTCCCTTATAATTATACGGCTTTTTTTTTTGTTACTGTGACTTCGACCTCATGCTTTTTTAAGAGCCGACTCAATGCCTACTTTCACTAACCTAGCCTGACACTAAAACTCCGATTGTCTCCAGGTTCTGCTTCATTTCCTCAACATTTGCAACAAAGATTTTTCCGGTTAATTTCTCGGACGACGCTGTCACGAAAAATGGAATAGGAAAAATAGAAAATATGATGAGGAAGTAGAAAGATAATTAGATAACACAGTATCATGACAAATGAAATTTCATAATGTTATTTTTCAGAATATATGCATTATCTTAGGCTGTATTTGTATGAATTTGTCAATTATTGTTTGCTATGACATGGTTGATGGCCCTCATTGAATTAATGGTATATTTTTAGTCCTTATTGTTTCTACTCCTACATTTTCGTACTATTATTATTCTATGTTTCCTCCAAGTGTTTTAATTCTATTATTCATTTTTTTTTATTACATCAATTCATGGCATCTTTGTTGGATCCTATGATGCTCCTGTATGCGGACATAATTTCACAATGAAATTATTTGCATACAGTATTATTTCTGCAGATATATATTTTTTGTAACATTTTATTTCTTGTACATGATAGTTAAGTTGATCTAAGTATTTTTTTTCTTTGTAACTTCTTGGTTTCTCTCCAAATAATTGATTGTTTTATAATTATTATTATTTTCTATCATGTATAATTTTTTTCCTGTGTATTTTTTTTTTTTTGCTTGTTTGTATTTGCGGAAATAATGATCATTATTATTATTATTATTTTTAATACCGTATTTCAATTGTTATCAATCTCTAAGAATCTTGTAATTTTCAGTGTTTTTATTTCAAGCTTATATTAATATTGTGGAGATTAATTATTAGAAAAGTACTGTATTGAATTAAACTGTAATGATATTTTGAACCAAGAAGTAAAGTAAGTGCTTCGTTTGAATTAAACTGTTGTTTATTGATTTTCTTAAAATAGACTAGATTTTAATTATATGTAAAATTTCCAATAACTTGTGAAACATACTAGAAATGAATATCTACAAACTAGAATTCTCGTTTGTATTCATTGATGCAAGTTAGCGAACAAACATTTGAAATCTAAAATAATGTAGTCTATAGGTAGCCATATATAATGTGCCAGTTATAGCAGAAGCAGTGGGCTTTTAAAAGCATGTTGTCCCTTTACGTTTCAGTTATATCTGGCCTATATAAATAAAAAATTATCAATTTGTAAAAATTTGTCAATTTTGTTTTGGTTTGAAATTGAATTGCTTAATGCAGTCTTGCTACACGGATCTTTACATACCTTTGTGGCCCTGAATTGAAGCTATATAGGTGATAATAATAAAGATAAAATCTAATTTTTCACTTCTATTTTGAGCTAGGCTACAAAGCTATGTTAATGACTACAGAAATTAACTTTGCAGTGTAACTAGTACTAAGTGGTTATTATCACATCGAAATTTTCAGGTTCGAATATGAATATAGTTATAGATTGAGAATAGAACGCTAATTTGCCTTTGGAACAAATATTGAACCATTCACAATGCACAATAATAATATCTATTTTACTTTAGTGAGTAGAATCCTTGAAACTCTTCAAAAAACTTGTGACTCCTAAGTGAGTTTTCCCAAACTAATGTCTATTCTATCGGAACAACTGCCTTCGGTCATTCACAAGAATAAATTAAAAAATTATTTTACTTTAGTAAGAAGAATTCGTGAAATTCTTCATAACATACCCACCTTTCAAAATGAGAGTACAAGTACATACTCGAATAAATGCATTAAACTTTTTCAAGCAAATTAAAAATATTCATTTTATTTTGTGATGGAACTAGGTCTGAAAGTGGTGCTCATGAGTAGTTTATAAAAATAATATAATTTTATTAAGGAGTTATTTGAAAAAAAATGTAGAAAAATTCCCTGCAGACATTGATAGTAGACGGTTACAGAACTAATTTTCAATATTATTGGTAAATAGATAATTCTGTTATTGAACACTTTTCCAATAAATTCCATGATACAACTTATACCATAGTGATCAACTATTTCGACCCTATATCATGCGTTATTGTAGTTTACATTTCATTTTTATAGTTTATGAATTAGGCCACATAGTTTGTAGTCTACACATTCGTGGATCAGTAAATCATTGTTGATTAGAATTATTATATTTATCATAATCATTGTTACTGTATTATTTTGTGTATTGAAAGAATAAAATGTCCATCTAGAGTACAGTATTCTACAAATTTTACTAGATTTAATGCACATTTTCTTCCAAATAAGTAAAGTAAATTCGTATGGCTTTTAGTGGTGGGGAGACCCAAATTCTCAATTCTTCCAAATCACTTCTATAGATCAACATAGTTCCATTTTTCTTAGATTTTCTTGCTAGAATCCCTTATAGGCATTATTGCAACAGAATTTTCATATTTTGTTTGTCGAATATAATTTGTCAGTTCCAGGAAGTATATTGGAACTAGTGATTGGAGCCAATTAAACGGCATTCAATGGCCACAAAAGGAAAGTTACCGTACTGTACCAATAACAGGAAGAAGGTCAAACTATGTATTTAGTCGGCGTAAACAGATTTTCACTTTCATTGCAGAAGTCAGATGAAACCGGCCAATAATTCGGCCCAAGGCTATTATTCAGATTCTTGTTACCTAACTATCTATAATAGACATTTTGTTACAAGTAGGCTATATTATGCACTTTGCGATAGCAATCAATCTATCAATAAAGTAAACTTTATTAAACAAAAAATACATACCGGTACTTAAAGAATAAAAAAAAAAGAAAATCTTTTTAGAAAATTAACACATTTTTTCCTTCGAATACAACTAAAGGTCCACTAGGCTTAGCCAATGGCCGTCAGCCGGGTTGATAGCTTTATAATATAAAAATATTTATGTGTGGGAAACATAGGCTACATAAATTTGTTTACCAAATTAACATAAATCTCATTACATAAATATAATAAACAAACAATAAAACAAACTCTGCACACTATGCCTTTTGAATAAATAACTAGATTCTCAATTAATAATTAAATTCCTGAATCAAGTGATAGCGATATTTCCAGTCCTCTCTTACATACTCCACTAGTGACTTCCAACATTTACCCTCTAGAAGTCTAGATAATCTATCGCCCCTCTCCTATCCAATATACTCTTTCTTAACCACGCTCTGCGAACTTCACCTAAAATTGAACACTAACTTTGGGATAGCATTTTCATTGTGATGATAATTATAGCCATTATATATAAATAGCTCTGGATTTGTTCTTATTTCTTCCATCTCCCATTTTCCAAAATATCAGCATTCTTCTACGCATCCTCTTTGTAAACTTTTCTTCTTTTTACGCCTATTACACTATTTTTGTCATTTTTCTGCCTTCTTTCTCCTACTTCTCTCTTTTCTCATTTTAATTTTTTCTTGTTTTTAGTCATTTATACGTTTTCGCTTTCCTATTCTTTCTTTCTACGTTTTTTCTCTTTTTATTCCTCGTTTCTATGTTTTTCACTCATGACATTCATTATTTAAACAGAATTTATTAATTTCGAATTCCTTTAATTGCTATTACTTTATACTGAAGACTTCCGCAATGGCGGATATTGACAACAGCATTGAACAGCTGATGGGAATCGATGAATGCTACTGTACAAAAATATCAGTCACCACCGGGAATCGAATCAGCTGTTCAATGCTGTTGTCAATATCCGCCATTGCGAAAGTCTTCAGTATAAAGTAATAGCAATTAAAGGAATTCGAAATTAATAAATTCTGTTTATGTATATTTGTCAGTTTATTCAATTGTCAGTCACTTCAAACTAACTTGTAATTCATTATTTTCCTCAACGCATTCTTATTATACTCTCTTCTCTCTCCCTCTCTTTTTTATTTCATAAAATCCCAACTTCTCTTCATCGTTTACAACATTCTCTTTCTTCCATTTCGTCCACCTACAATACGTTTTTGTTATCCTCTTTGTCAACCTCGTTTTCCTTTTTTTTCTTCTTTTTCTCTTGTCCCCCTCCTAATCCCCTTCCTTCCACATGCTCTCTAGCGAAATGTTATGCGTGAACGTTTTATAAGAATTTCAAGGCAGTACATGAACATGATTAAACCCAAGGTCATTGAAAAAATCTGTCTAAAACCTCGAGTTAACCTATATAATATATATTTTTTTTCTGATGATGCTCACATGTGTCTGAGACTTGTGCGTGGGTAATGAGGTGAATGATAACACATGGATGCCAAACGGAGGAGCGGGATTCGAACTCACGACCGCTGAAGCGACAGTAAGCTGAAGTTGCGTCACCTTGTCAACCAACTGCGCTAAGCGGCCCGTCATTTTTATAGTTTTTTATAACAATGGAAAAAATGTATAATTTATTCTCAGAATACATTAACTAATTTCTAATAATTTTCAATCATTTTTCAGTTATGATGCCTTCCTATATATTCATTCCATATCCCTTTCTAACATATCAGTTTATAAATGTAAAGCAAAAAACAAAAGAGGAAACATCAATTCCTGGATTTCTTGTTCCATGACGAACTGCGTTGTTAGTATTAACTTTTCATGTGAAATTTAACGACATGCAGTCAAATATTTGTTAAGAATAAGTATAATAACTCACTTAAACTGGCCGAGTACTTTCGAATCTATGAGATCCATCATCAGAGGCTCCTAGATCATCATGTCAGTTTTTTGGTTAGAATAAGTGTTGTGGTTTTTGTAAAATATGATCAAAAAGTTTGTGAGATTTAAAATTTAGTTGTTCATTGAGAATGTTTTGTTTATTGTGTGTGGTGTGTTTGTATATTTCAATTTTGCCGACCATATCATTCAAACTGGACACACTTTTACCGACATCAGTACCAACCTACACATTCTACACATAAAATCTAAAGGACACGAACTCAACACCTTGGAACAATTTGAAATATACAAACACACCACACACAATAAACAAAACATTCTCAATGAACAACTAAATTTTAAATCTCACAAACTTTTTGATCATATTTTACAAAAACTACAACACTTCTAACCAAAAAACTGACATGATGATCTAGGAGCCTCTGATGATGGATCTCATAGATTCTAAAGTACTCGGCCAGTTTAAGTGAGTTATTATACTTATTCTTAACAAATATTTGACTGCATGTCGTTAAATTTCACATGAAAAGTTGAAACATCAATATAGCAGCTGTTACGAAGAACTCAACTCCATAAAATAAATAACGATTTCGCTATCAACTTTTCGCATTCGATTCACCTTAGGTATAACGTGATATCAATGCCAACTTATTTCTTAAAGCATTAGTTTCCATTTTGCTTTTTCTTGATCTGTTTTTTCAATCAAGTAGAAACGGGATTTACTAGGGCTTTACTTTACTAGTCATTTAGATTTACTAGTCACTTAGGTTAGGCCTGTTGCTTGTAGAAATAAAACCATTTTCTTGTCGCACACTCTTCTCATTGGTTTCCTTTTTTGTGATAACGAGTCACAAGTTTGAAGCTCAAAAATCATAAAACGGATAGCAAATAATTCAAAGTTCTCTAATTATTCTAATCGGATCAACAGGTTTTTTCAGAAGAAACTAGCGTACCAGAGCCGCAATAAGCTCTTCCAGTTTTTTGCGATACCGTAATCAGTACAGTTTCCTCAATACCTGGTTTACTTTTCTCAGCTTCTCAGCTCAATAAGATAAGAATTCAGGCTCCACAAGCCTTGCCTATTAAACTATATTATTGACAAGAAAATTTCAATATCCTAAAATTTTGAATTAAAATTTGAAAACTTTCAAATGAACAACTATCTCTTACAGCTGCCTATCCTAATCAGACCCTTCAGTGAGATAGTTTATGATTTATAATCAAATAATTTTCAGAAGGTAAGATGATAATCATATTCGAATGGAGATAGTTTAAGGATTTGAATTCACCAATACAGTACATCATTGAATGATTAAATATTTTCCAATGATACTCATACTTATTGATAATACACAAATTTATATAAAAAATGTTGATCACAATATTAGTTATTTCGGCAAGCAGCTATTGAAATACCTAGATTGGATATCGGCACATAGCCCGAAATATTATTTTTAATAATTTCTATAACTGATAATAAGTGATTGGATCTTATTAGTAATCAAATTCAATTCATCCAATGATAAATATTTTCATTTATAACTATTTTATAATTTCCAGTGGGTCTGATAAGACCGTAGTGGTCCAACAAAAGTAGTTAAAAGATAAAAAAGATTACTCAAGTATTATATTTATGAATTGAATTTAAATCTATGCTGATCAAAATCAATAACTTCTGAAGAAGTGGATAAGGTAATGTTTATGGATTGAGGGAATACTTAATTGAATGAATTTCCATTTATTATGAATTATTCCATTATTACGAGTTATACATTTATTCTGAATCAATTGAGACCGGACCCCACTCAGACAATCAAAAATTTAAATAATTTGGTATCTTCAGAAACAAGAAGGTATTTTAATGAAAGCAAGCTTAATTTCGGTACTACGATCTATTTTTCACCAATTAGATAGAAAGAACACTTTTACCATTTAGTGTATATTTGCTTACAAGTGCTACACATATAATACGCATGCATAATACGTATATGCGCATATACGTATACTTTCATATATACGCATAAATGAAAGTCATTATTTGCTGAATATTTCAGGCAAAGTAAGCTGTTTGGCTGTCTAGATGTCTAGATGCATTGTAGGAAAATACGCCGGTGGACAGAATCGCAGTACGTTTTTTTCTCAATGCGATTTGGATATAATCAAAGCTGTTTACTCTAGAACATGGCATGCCATAGTGGGGTAGGATGATTTCCTAAATATATGTTATATTTATTATATATATCTTATTATTACCTGTTATATAAATATTGAACCACTTGGTTAAAATACTTTGTACTGTATAATTGAATTTTTATTAATCAGATTTTGGATAATTGGAATAGTTGTACTTTATAAACGAATATCAATTACAAATTTATTTTAGTTCTTTTTCCAACTCACCTGGTGTTAGGATCTTGTGAGTAGCCGGCGAAAGCGAGCTGATAGAGACCCGGACAGTGAATGGTGAATTCGCCGGTGTCACGGCTCCATCCGACGCCGCGGTCGACCAGTGCGTGCCGATAGCTGAGCACGCCGGACGGCAGAACGGTGCGAGTGCCCGTGCCGGAAAACGCAACGGCCCCGGCGCAGTCGGAAGCGGTGGCCAGTTTCCTGGCGCCAATCAGACCACCCTTGTGCGGTTGTTGTTCGCCGCCGCCAGCCGACAGAACAGCACCGGCCTGCAGACAGAACAGCACCGCCACTGGAGTCCACATTGTCCGGTGATCAGGCGACTACTGACTCTAGCCGGCCGCCGCCTCGACCACCTTTCCAAGCGCGCCCCACCATCCCCTACCACGGCTACCACTATCACGTGACTATTCTGGTCAGCCTAAATCAGATGGTCATAGTTCTATAACTATCTACTTTGTCCTTTTTTATTGTACTGCATAGTTCCCAATCGCTATAGTATTGGAATGAAGGGAATGGAAAGAGGTGGTAGTTGTTGAAGCGTGTTGCAAAAATAATAGAGGAGATGGAAAATTTGAATAAGATTGTTCAAGCAAACAAACTCGAGAATAGAAAAAGTGGCGGATCTAGAGAACAATTTTTTTGGGGGAGGGAAGGTCTATTAGCCACTAACTAGCAGGGGGAGTTTAATTTTATCCCAAGAATTATTTTGAAAGTTTCATTCTCAAAATCAAAATTTATTCTCCAAATTAATTAATATACAAAATAAGTAGTGAGCTATCTTCATTATTTTGTTCCAATAGGATAAAATAAAGTAAAAAGTAAAGTAAAGGAACAGTATCGTATTCTGGAATTATAACACGATTTATATTGTGTCAGTGGCGTAACGTACACCCCCGCACAACAGGAGTTGGGGGGGGGGGGCAGGCTGTAAGGGGGCCCGGACTGAAAGTATACTTTTTCAAGAAATGGCCCGTGCCCGGACTGAAATATATATATATTTTTGAAAATAAACTGAAACACTTAAGGAAGAAAGAAAGAATGAATAGGCTATTAATATTGGCAGGTCAAGGGAGAAGGAACGGAGGTGCTGACCTGTCAATGTGGATCCTATGGAAGACATAGGAGGTTTCTATCATGTTAATTATTCATAATAAAATTAACAGTAAACTATTTCCGTCTTTCAGGAACCTGTAGGCTAGAGCCAAAATCATTAGACTAGTCCCCCTCTTGGAACATGATTGAATTTTACAATTTAATAGAGAAAAAGGTGTTTAGTTCTTACATAATTATGATAACTGTCCACAAAATATGCAAGTTTTTCAGGGTGAGGGGGATATTTATATGATTTAGAAGAGAGGGGCCCGGAAACTCGGTTGCGGGGGGCCCAATCGGAAAACGTTACGCCACTGTATTGTGTTATAATATCGTTCATTGAAAAGCATAAAGTTGAAAAATATTGTTTGTGCTCTCAACCGTTGCAATGGTAATTTTCGTATGAAGTGAATTGAAAATATTCCAGTTGAATGATGACTGTGTCGGATGTGTTCAGCAGCGGTTTTCCAAGGAGGTTCCACCTTGCCAATATACTTTACTTCTCCCATAAGATATACCTGTGACTTGAGTCCCTTCTGCCCATAATCCTTCTATTACATTCTAGAATAAATGGATGTGCTCTGATAAATTACACATTTTTTAATAAATTAATGATTGATCTAGTTTTTAAAGACAAACTATGTGTGCATACCAAACTGAAAAGATGAGATGTTTCTGTCATTTAAATTTAATAATTAGTGTTTATTTTATAAAAATATTAGGTCTGAGAATCTCCCACAGAAAACTTTTGAGAAATAAGCCCTCTAAAACATGGTTTTAACAGTGTTAGAAATAAGTGAAAAGTAGATATTTAGTAAGTGAAAACGTGACAGGGAATGAATACGTTTTTTTCAAAAATATTGCATGACACTAGTAGAGTAGGAAATTCTTCAGTACAAATTTGCACAGAACAAAACATTATAAATAAAGGTTTAAATACCTGCGTTTTGGTATCCAATAGTTATTGTATTCACTACCGGTTTCAACCCTCCTATGGGTTATCATCAGGTGGCTGTGGAAGCTATTATCTCATCGCCGATTCGGCGTAATATAAAACGATGTATTTGCTTCGTGATATGTGTGTTTTTATTTTCCGACGTTTTATATTACGACGAATCGCCGAATCGGCGATGATATAATATCGTCCATAACCACCTATGACCCCATAGGAAGGTTGAAACCGGTAGTGAATACAATAACTATTGGATACCAAAACGCAGGTATTTAAACCTTTATTTATATCAACTGATATCCTAAGGCTAAAGAATTCAATATGAAACAAAAAATTGTTGATGAATAAGTTAATTAATTGAACTATTTTATTTGTTTCATTAAAAACTAATTTCCTTTGTAGAATCCTACGTTTGAATTAAAATCTTTGTTCTTCAATTCTTCGTCAATACATGAAGAAAGCAGCTGATTTTTCTACAGGAAAATCTAGTTTCCTTGATCGCTGTGCTCTTGCTCTAGTGCTAACTGGATCAACCTTTCAATGCACTAGGCCACTTGGGCACTAGGGTATCTACCGTTTAGGCATTTTCAAAACTCTAATGAGGTAGCAGATAGTACTGTGGAATATGAAACCGTTCAATTTAATTCTTCCTGCTTTTAGTCTTAAAGACCAGCTTGGTGTACTTCTGTTTTATAAGATCAATCGTTAAGGAAATAGAGTTGCGCCTTCTCTGCAATATCTGCACAACTCAGGCCTCATATCTCCACTCCGTATAGCACTTTTGGTATAATAATAATATAATTATAATACTAGTAATAATAAAACAACAATAATAATAATAACAACAACAACAACAACAATAATAATAATAATAATAATAATAATAATAATAATAATAATATAATCATATTACAGTTTCATCTTACTAGCCCATGTATGTTTTGAATTGGCCCTTCTTAAAATACTTACCGTTGTCTCTCCAATATATTTAGCTCTGTTTGCTTGGGATTAAGCAAACTTATTGAATTTTCCAGATGAGTGAAACTCAACCCCAAGATATTTATATTTGATACTTATATTTGTTAATAATATCAATTTTCTTATCCCTTTCATAAAAAGTTGAATTTCGTCTGAGCCCTTTTTTACAAATAACTTTTTAACTTTGTTTACTGACAATTTCAACCTTTCGCAGTACTCTGATAGAATTTTTTTCTTAAATTAGTGTTACTATTTGCTAAAATAACAATTTCATCTGCAAACATCAGCATCCCCTTTACTATATATACCTATATCCCCTTACTATATATATATATATATATATATATCTTACTATATATATATATATATATATATATATATATCTTACTATATATATATATATATATATATATATATATATATATCTTACTATATATATATCCCCTTTACTATTCAAATGTATAAAATTCGAACATTTTCCTATGAAAAACTTTTCAATATCCCCTAAATATAGCATTAGAAGAGCGTCGGATTCAACGAGCCCCCTGCAAAACTCCTTTTCTCACTTTTAAAGGTTGTGAAACTTCATCCTGCCCCTTATTAATCATCAATGTGGCAAAGCCGTAGAGTGCTTTCAGTATCATTATCACTCTGCTCATACTGATACCAAAGGAGACCAAAGAGATCACTCTCAGTCCACGAACAAACCTAATTGCTTACGCTTTTTCACAGTAATTTGGTTGAATATTTATCATTAAATATGTCTGTGATGTTTTCCATGACGAAATACTTAATGAACAATCTAATGTTAAAACTGACACTGTATTTCTCTTTTATATAATGTTTTACTCACATATATTGGAGATGCTTGAGGAATGCGTTTCACTTCTGAAAAAAGGCTGACGAAGCTTCTTTTCAGAAGTGAAATGCATTCCTCAAGCATCTCCAATATATGTGAGTAAAACATTATTTAAAAGTGAAATACAGTGTCAGTTTTATAATATTAGATTAAATATGTACTACATTGGAACTGTATACGGGACCTTTTTTCCAATTTAGAGAGAGAGGCACAGAAAATGGGGTTGCAGGTTAATGACGGAAAAAAAAATATATGAGAATGTCCTCAGTGAACGCTCGAAGAAGAACAATTGACTTGGAAGTAGGAGAGAGAGTATTTGAAGGAGTGAGTGAGTTTAGATACCTTGGCACAATCCTCAATGCCGGAAACAATATGACAGATGAAATTCAGAAGCGGATTATGAGTGGAAACAGAGCATATTATGTATATAAGAGACTAATGACATCAAAAATATTGGGTAAAAACAGTAAAATGAGACTTTATAAAACATTGATTAGGCCTATTGTATGTTATGGCTCTGAGGCATGGACGCATGACTAAGGCATGACTAAGAAAGTCTGAGGCATGACTAAGAAAGATGAAGAGGCATTGAGGGTATTTGAGAGAGGAATTGTGAGAAAAGTTTTTGGTGCGGTAAGGGTGGGAGATGCATGGTGGAGAAGGAATAATGTGGAGGTGGAGGAGGCACTGCAGGGTGAGAATATTGTTAGATTTGTCAAGGCTCAGAGAATAAGATGGCTTGGGCATGTGGGAAGAATGAACAATGGGAGGTTTCCAAGAGCGGCACTGCATGGAAAATTTGATGGTCCTAGAAGAAGAGGTCGTCCAAGAAAGAGATGGCTGGATGGTGTGGATGAGGACCTTAGAGTGATGGGAGTGAGGAATTGGAAGGAGGAGTGTCAGGATCGACTGAGATGGAGGAGAATCGTGATGGAGGCCAAGGCCCACAGAGGGCTGTAGCGCCATAGGGTTGGGGGTTTTTTTATGTACTACATTGATGAGAGAAAAGCTTTGGGAGTAATACCACCAAATATTATGTGTAAAAACTTTAAGAAGTGTAGGAGGAAAAAGGATTTACTGAACTTTCTATTTCCCTGAATGAAAAATTAGCATGAATCTTATTAAAAATAAAAGTGAGACAGTTTTTCGAAAAACTTGAAAAAATGGAGAAGCTTACAACTTATGATCTTTTTTTATTCACCTCTGCTTACTTGAGCTGTTCCTGATCAATTAGTTTATTGTTCGGCCTAGCAAGTCTGGGAATATATCAAATTCTCAAATTAATTCAGGTAGGTAATCTTCACTGCATGAAAATACAACAAATTCCTATACATTACAGAAATGAAACAGACACAATTTCACCGAAAAACTATAAACCGTTCAATTTTTTCGGCATGGTCGATTGATACACATAATCGGTTTAAAAAGAAACTTAGTTTATGAACAGGCCTTAAATCCTCAGCAGTGAAAGGTCTACTAAGACAATTGCTCTATTCTCTCTCCTAATTTTAAAATCATCTTCAGCACTATCGTTTGTTTCTATACTAGAATATAGAATATTATTTATATATATATATACATATACATATATATATATATGTGTGTGTGTGTGTGTGTACACTAGGCTATACAATTCGCTTTACCACATCAAGCTGTGCATCACGAATAATAATTCAAAATAAAGGTGTTTGCAATAAAATATAGAAAGGAATAACTGGTGATCAAAAAGGATACTTTCCTCTTCTTTGAAACGATTGTGTAGTAAATTATTGTAAATCATCCACATTTCATTTCTGTAAATTTTTCACTCTCATTTTATGTTGTCGAACTCTGGCATTCACATGTTTGCTTATTTCATTCTAATTTTACTTCATTTGTTAACTCCTCCCGTTGTTCCATTGTTATTAGTCTCAATGCACAGTAGGTACTTTATCAAAGCGTGCATAATTCAGTCTAAGGCATAGATTCTGTTAGTAGTAGGCCAATCACTCCTTTTCAAAGTTCATGGCTGATAGAAGTTGGGAACCCCAAGGAGTTTTTCTAAAAAAAATCATAGGTCTATAAGGTACATACTTTAAATATTCGTTTCATTCATAAGAAATTATGATTTTTAATCATAATAATTGAATGATATTAATAACAAATGATACATTCGATATTAACTTATTTTTGTAAATTTAACGATTCGCAGTCAATTTTAATTGTGAATAAAGTGCAGTAGCAGGTATCTGTTCAATCAGAAGATAGGCTACGAAACTCCTGGACCATCTTTGTAAGGGTGACCGATTGGATTATCCAGAAAAAAGACTCTGTTCTCTGCTGTAAAATCACTTCCCGGTGGTTTGGAAACCACCTAAAACT
This sequence comes from Conomelus anceps, assembly GCA_948455865.1. Taxonomy (NCBI): domain Eukaryota; kingdom Metazoa; phylum Arthropoda; class Insecta; order Hemiptera; family Delphacidae; genus Conomelus; species Conomelus anceps. The sequence goes on along the minus strand of OX418225.1, from coordinate 20,822,261 downwards.
GTAGGTCCAACTCATCAACCAACATCATCCAATTCATTACCCACGTACAGGTCTCAGACCTATGTGGGCTTCATCCTTGAAAAAATATTCCTACTCGCATTTGGCCAAATGTTTTCGAGTCATGGAAACTCAACCTCGACTCGTAAACGATCGGACAAATGTGAGAAGGAATATTATTTATTTACAAGTAAAATTGACTGAAAGTATTTGATAAATTTATTCGGCCTAAATTTACAATAATAAGTTAATATTAACAACGCAGATCGTTTTGGAACTAGAAATCCAAGAAACATTCGACTATGTAAGACCTGGACAACTTTTCCAAAATCAAGAATGTCGTTTTAATTCTGCAGAAATATAGGAAGTTTTAGACCATATGAAATATCTTTATATTCTAAATAACAACAGTAAGGGTGCCAGACTACTGAATGTTGTGTTGAGCTGCGCTGCTTTGTGCGTCGACAGCTTTCAAAACCGAACTGGTTTTCAATAAATACCCAGCAACTAGCACAACGCATCGCAGCACAACTTCCAATGGCTGGGCGTTCATTGAAAATCATTGGTTTGATTTTTAAGCTGTTACACAGCGTCGCGCTACTCAACACAGTGTTTAGTGGCCGGGCATCCTAATCAATTCAGTAATGGGCTACGATTTGATAACAACGAGGGTCCCTAATGTGATTGAAACTACTATCTATGCAGCGCATGACAGATATAACATTACTACTATATAACTCGCTGTAACTAGAACAAATATAACTTATACAAAGATTAAGAAATAATGGATCTACTAACAACATGAATGAAACTACTTATATCATTATTCCTAAATTGCATTTCCTTTCCTAAGAATTATTATAGTTTTATTCATTTATCTTTCTTATTTAATTTACATTATGACTTTGCAACTAACTTTGTTGGTAAGAACATTTTTTTTTTTAATATTTAATAATTATTAATATGGAAGGACCCGAAACAGGACTACCTATGGGGCTCTCACTTAGGCAGTTTTATATACTATATTTGTAGATAAATTGTTGTGATATGTAATGATGATGTTTGTACTGTATATAATACTTGCTGAATAAATAAATATATCATATATATTATTATTCCGTTTAAATCTTATTAGATTTCAACACTGCTGAATTTAAAAAAAAAATCGAAAGAGTAGACTAATAATAAAAACTGGAAACTATCAAAATTGATCATTGGAAAGTGAAAATACTTTTAAAAAACCAAGAAAGAGAAAATTCTCTTACTTTAAGTAGATTTCCAGAGCTTCAATGGAATTGCACAGTTTTACGAGGTAAAAGATTTTTTGTAATTGAACGGTCTAATTACAGCTGTTTCCTTTGTCACCCATTCACTTCACTTAAAAAATTGATGAACTGTGATTTCGCGGTGAGAAAGGTCTTTCCAATCATTCAAGGGAATTGGAAATGTTACAGTTTTTGCCTCTTTCGTCTTTCGTTTATGAACCAGAATTCACTACAACAAAATTACAATTCTTTTTTTTTTCGGAGGAGGAAGCCCACATAGGTCTGAGACCTGTGCGTGGGTAATGAATTGGATGATTGTGATTGATGAGTTGGACCTACAGTTTTAGGTGGGTTACGAACCACCGGGAAGTGATTTTACAGAGTTTTTAGAGTGATTTTACAGAGTTTTTTTGCTGGCCAATCCAATCGGTCACCCTTACAAAGAGCGCCCAGGAGTGATTATATCGATTACATTAAACGATTGTTGATTGTATTATAAATTGAGATAATAAATTAGTGAATCACTAGCACTACTAGACTAATGCACCACTTATTGGTGATCAGTAGTGATCCTTCTCCTGAAAGCGATGAAGTGGTAGATCGAAGAATAATTTGGATTTTTGGGTCAAAGAATAAGATTTTCTAAAGAATATCAAAGAGGATGCAGTCTCTCTTGAATACTGTAGCAGAAATCCGGTGTTCGGTATTCAGCTCACAGTTATCTCTAACCAGGTAAAGACTATTACTATAGATAACGCATGGGTTACATTTGCATGCGGCTCTATTCGCATAAACATCTCACAAGAAAAGATTTAAAATGCACCAAAAACAAAGGAAAGTGTTGAGTTATACGACAGCTTTGTAGGCGATCTCTATCAGTTTTCCTGGATCATTTTTCACTACCGGTATAAGTATGTATTCTCTTCGTATGGGTTGAATTGGGAGAATATAGGTACCGGTACTCTAAAAAATTTTGACGAGAAAGAGTACAACCCTATTCCCTATTCACATCGTTGCCAAAAATATGATTGTAATGAAGGCTTTTGAAAAGAGATGTAGTAAGTATCAATTTATTTTAATACCGTTTAGTTTCATTCAATAAACATGAAAGTTCTGTAATATCATATTGTGTTGTAAGTTTCTATGTTCAATTATAATGTTTGAACATTGGTAAGTAATTTTGTATAAGCCAACCAACTTGAGCAAATTTGAAATTTAATTATAAGTGATAGTCGAATTATAAGGTTAGAAGGAATTTTTATCTACAATTCTAAACCATTCCCATGATTCTATAATTTCAAGACTAGCTTGAAAAATCACATTCTAATTAGTGGGAAAAGAAGAGCCACTTGACACAGTACGTTAATTTAAAGCTGTGTTTGCATATATTATTTAATTTTTTTCTCTTCCGTACTTATTTCAAATTATTCCCGTTACTGGTATTTTTTCTCTGATATGATTACTCAGTCCTCTGTTAATCAAAATTTGTTATTTAATCATTCAGAGAAGCTTTTAGCTTCAAATAAGTTTGATTGGTGGCCGCAGTGGTCTAATCGTTTGAGGCGTTATCTCTGATAAGACCTCTATGGCTGACTTCTACTTCTGCGGTCGCGGGATCCATTCCCGTAGTTCAGCCTGGCATATTTTACTAAGTGAAGAGAATAATAGCATATAAGAGAAGAGAAAAGATAGTATGTCATCATCACCACATCACCTACTTACAAGTCTCAGACTCCTGTGGGCAACATCAACGAAAAACAGTATCCTATTACTCATCGAGGATGAAGATTGTGAATCGGTCTATTACGAGACTTTAAAATTATTATGGTGAAGTCTCCATATATATTATTGAATGTATTATAAAATATATTATTACCTAACAGAGTAAAACAGAGAATAGGAAGATGAGGGAGAAAAGAAAAAATGGCCCTCTTTGTAGTGGTGAAGGTGATATTGTGGAAGATATCCATAATGAATATTATGGATATTCGTTATTATTAAAAATTGGCAGTAACTAGAAAGAAGGAAATGTGGAAAGATATATTTTTGATATTTGATATTTATTTAATACATCTTAGGTTGCCAGGTCTAGTAAGACCTATGGCAAACACCAATAAATATAATTAAATTACATTACATATGTTACATAAGTAATTATAGTTGAAATAAACTAAAAAGATTGATTATAAGGAAAAAGGATTTGCTAATGATAAAATTTATGCAGCAAAAAAAAAGAATTAAAAAGGAAAATGAATAACTGAGAAACAAATGAGAGAACGGAAGATTAAGAAATCTCGGAAGGAAAAATTAGGAAGCTATGTGGATACAGGAAGAAATCACAAAGAGTTATCAGGAAATATAGGAAGAAAAATAAAGTTACATGAGTGAATAGAAAGAAACAAAACAGGAAATACAAAGAGAATCAAAATTCAGAGATACAACCAAGAGCGAAGCCAGGAATTTTCTATTGGATATGACTATGACAGTTAGTTCCAAGAACCTTACCAAGTCAGATAGAAAATGGAAGCAGTTCAATTATTATTATCCTCTACGTTAATATTTTAACTTGTGCAGAACGGTCCAAGAGCGAAGCCAGGAATTTTCTATTGGATATGACTATGACAATATTGCACTTAATTAAAGCCAACACTTCCCTAATCCATGAAATTCAACTACAGGAAATATCATGAAAGACTCAAATCACCATTCTACCATTTGAAATCGTGAAAAGCCAATCTCAGTTACGTTCTCTCAAGTATTAACAAGTGTCACGCCTCAAATTTCCACGTTATTTATCACGCTTTGTTAAGCACAGCCACAGATTTTGGGAAAGAGTGGTCCAGAACGATCATTATAGCAATCAGACACACATAAATCGTGTATTTGGGGTCGTGCCATTAGAGTAGTTACACACAGCAGCTGAGAAAGCGTATTAAACAGAAATAAGGATTCAGATGAATGGAGCTGCTCCTTTATAAGGATATTTTGGAGGCGAGAAGGTAGATAAATATCACACGATTCTGGTAGACTTTCTCAACAAATCATTAAAACAGATGGTGTCCTCTAACACTTTTTGTTATAAACTTTACATAAATGCAAGAAGAATTCATGTATTGTGATTAATTTAAACACGAAAGCAAGATAACAAAACCATGCTTTGAAAAAGATGTGTTTTCCTCGATCTAGTAGAAGAGCTTGCATAAACGCCATTGAGTGTTACCAGGTCTTATGTGTTCCCTTACCCATCACATGGCTCAAATGGTGAGGTGAAAGTATCCAAGACTCTCCTCAACAACAAAGGCGTTAGACTGGAGCGTATTTATTTATCCAACATTTTTATCAAAATTATACTAAATATAAACTTTTTAAGTGAATTCAACGACTTGCAGTCAAATTTTCATTAAGAATAAGTAGAATTTACTTACTCTGTAGGCCGAACGTTTTCGAGTTATTGAATCTCATCTTCAAGGCATCCTAGATCGGCGATGTTGGTTTGTTGGTTAGAAGAAATCAACATCGCCGATCTAGGATACCTTGAAGATGAGATTCAATAGCTCGAAATACGTTCGGCCTACAGAGTACCTAAGTAAATTCTACTTATTCTTAAAGAAAATTTGACTGCAAGTCGTTGAATTCACTTGAAAAGTTAATATTAACAACGCAGTTCGTCATGGAACAAGAAATCCAGGAATTAAATATATAACTTTTGCATAATAAGTTGTTTCAAAACAATGAAGAAAAATTGTGAGGGTATGTAAAAAGTTTAACTTTGAATGAATAGTAGAGAAGCCCTGTTGTAAACTAATGTTTCTGTATCATCTCAATGTAAGAAATTTCAGTTGCAGTGTTCGAGTAATTTGCAAATTAAAGTAAATTGAATTTTGATAAATTGAATTGGCTAATTCAAATTAAAATTTATTCGTATTATCTATTGAATTTACCAAATTGAAGAAAAAAATTTAATTTAGCCTACCCATTTGAATTTGTAATCCTACAAAGAGAACAAATGATTAAAGTATCAATTTGATACTTCAGTCATAATGTTCATGGTGTGTGTGTGTGTGTTGTCAATTCTATATCTAAACTACATTGCCCTACTAGGGCAATACTGTGTCTGCACAGTAAAGTATCCAATACACGAGGATAATCACCATCGTAAAATCAAACACATGCTGTGGAATGGTGATAAACATCAGGACGGTATATTACTATACCGTCCTGGATAAACATGTTGAAGTTACGCTGCTCCAATCTGTTTTACACACCGTGTTTCACATTATGTTTTTGATTTTGCGATTGTGATTATCATCCAGTATTGAATTCTCCACTGTGCAAGCACCGGGTGTCCGGACAGAAGCCACCATAGAAAAGCACCGAGCTAGGACCAGGACTTTACTGCAGATGCTGCAAAACATTACTTTCTTCAACCATTTTTGAAATTTCAACCTGTCCTTCTCCATTCTCCTAAATCCATTTTATGACTCTCCATTGTCTGCTGGTGCACTCTCTACACACAGTATTTATCTCTTTGGGTACGGTGGTACAATTGTACAGTATTTTAAATATACTACTTCAAATGGACTAGTAGCACATCTGGGTGTGAGGGAACATAGTACAACGGTACCTGGTACCCATACTTGGGAATAACGATTACTTAAAAGTAACGATTACAGTATTCGTTACAATTTTCAGTAACTTTGTAACGTAATAGTTATATTTTTGTATGGGCAACTAGTAACGGGTAATTGTTGCAATATTATTGTTACGAGTCAACGTAGGTGTTAGACGTTATAAGTTACAAAAAATCTTCTCAGTAGCCGAGAACAAATTAGTTCCAGCCGTATTTACTGCCTAACTAAATACAAACAAACATGTAATAAACCAACGATAATAATGGTTTTGATTTTGGCGAGAAATGTAACTTGTAACTGGGCGAAAAGTTACTTTTTTTGAGCTGTAACTGTAATCAGTTACATTTTTGAAGATGTAACTTGTAACTGTAATCAGTTACATTTTTCTGAGAGTAACTGCTATTGTAATTAGTTACATTAATTTTCAATGTAACTTTCCCAAGTATGCTGGTACCATTGTCTCATTTAAGACATTGTAGATGGCGAAGGGATATAACAGAAATTGCATTCAGCACATTACATTCGTGTCTGAGAAGAGGCTGCAAAACATATATATAATAATAGGTAAAAAAAATAACAATAAGGTGGTGCGGGAAACCCTCACGGGTAGTTCCACCTCGCTTTTTCAACCATTTTGTAAATAACATGGCGAACCTACAATTTTAGGTGGGTTTTGAACAATCGGGTAAGTGATAATAAAGCTTAGAACATTATTGTTGTGGATATCCATTTTTCGTGAACTGCAGTAGAACTATTCATATGTATAAACTTGCTGTGCAGAACTTGTCATAAAAGCATGGCCACCCATCCAAGCGCAGTTTTGACCGTTTGTGACTGAACATCACGATCGGATGAACACCACGCTCACAACGTGGCCGAACACCAATCTATAAAGCTAGGAATTTATAATTAATTTGAATAATTTGTCACCATTAAGCTACTCCCACCATGAATCATCAATCAGCTAAACTTAAGCATAGCAAAACACCACAAGACCACAAGCATAATAAGAAATTAAGAGTTCAAAAATGCGTTGTAATTGTCAGACTATGCGCTGCGTTCAATGAAGACAAAAAAAAACATTGTGAGCCTTCATTACTGTAGATGATAGATATTTTTGCGGTCGAAAGCAATTCGACCATCAAATTTCACATTCAACCGCAGAGCCATGTAACAGGAAGCCAACATTTATAACACTCGGTGCATAAAGTGGAGTGTGAAAACTGGTCTTGTTTCGATGTTACTTATGAATAAACCAAGATTTACTACGTAGATCTGGAGATAATAGATCTTTGTAAATCTGAAGTTGTTGCAAGACCGATACCGTGCTCCGATATCATAACGTTACATTTTTTGCTCTCAAGCTCTTCCAATCCACCTCAGGCTGGCTCTTCTCAAAAGTTTAATTTTTTTGAAGGATGAAGCCTGCATAGGTCTGAGACCATGGGTAATGAGTTGGATGATGGTGATTGATGAGCTGAACCTTCAGTTTTAGGTGGGAAGTGATTTTAGAGTAGAGAACAGAGCTTATTTGCTGGCCAATCCAATCGGTCACCCTTACAAAGAGGGCGCAGGAGAGTGCTGCTTATCTAATCTGATTGAACAGATAGAAGAGACTAAATAAAAATATATAAGTGAAAAGTGAAATAGACAAAAATGGGGTAAAGGAGAGGAAAATAGCGTTCAAAGGTGCAAAATTCGTCATTGGACGAATTAAGATAATAAAGTATTGAATGGAAAGGAAAAAGAGGCATGATAAACATTTTTATATAGGAAAAAGAGGGATTTAATTAATATTATCGTTCCAGCGATATATTCCGCAGTATATTTAAATATAATAATAATCACCATCATCATTATCATTTTTTTTGTTTCCGGATCAATCAGAATTAATTAACGGACAGATGAGTTGACTTCAAATAATTAATTATATAAAGTACAGCAAAACAAAGCAAACAATGGAGCAAGCTAATAATTATATTTATGAGTGTAAGGTTACATAATTATATTTCTTTAAATAATATAACGGTTAAAAAATGTAAAGTATATGTTAAGAATGTCAATTTAATTTTCATTTCAGTTTCACTCTGAATAACTTTCCAATACTGTATAAGAGGAGTTTATTCAATTTAAATAAAACACAAAAATGAAGAAATTACAGAGAAAAAAACACCAAAAATTTTGCGATAACCCCCGGATGAAAAATAAGCTGGGGTGAGGAGTCAATAAATATGAAAAACAACGTATCTCAATAGAAAAATTCTCAATTCTCTTTTGGCGGGCCGCTTAGCGCACTTGGTTGGGGCGTGGCAACTTCAGCTTGTTGTCGTGGATCAAATCCCGCTCCTCCGCCTGGCATCTATGTGTAATCATTCAACTCATTACCACTCACAAGTCTCGAACTCAAAAAAATTGAAAAAAATTCTGGAATGTTTACAGAACTTGTTTATGTATAATTATTCATGTGTTCTATGTTTTGATTTGTTTGTGTATTAAGGAAATTTGCCATTGACTATTGAGAATTGGAAAACCATTGAACCGTGTAAAAACTGAACCTTACTTGGCCTCGTTCCTTTATAAATGAAACTTAAAAAAGGCACCTAATGATCCAGTTATTGTTATCGGTTAGTTAACTGAACCGACTGGGAATAGATAGCATGTGAATTATTTCAACAGTGAGTTGATAGAAATCTCAATTTTAATTTTTTGGTAGAATGATTTCAGTCGCCATGTTTGTTGAGCGGCGCTATGTTACGTACATCTCATTGCTTTCAATTGAAAGGTAACAAGGAAATCAATTTTACGCAATTATTTAGAATGAGACTGGATTAGAATGCTGGGCTGCCACCACTACTACTTTCTATCGCACTTTCTAAACCAAGTGGCCAGGAAATCAAACGAGCAACTCGCAATATTTTTTCGTCTACGTTTTTGATTGTCCTCCCTTTTAACGAATCATCATCGCCTCGCTTTTCGTTCGTAATTGGGCCACTTTTGGTTCCCCGTTCTCTTCATCGTTTTCTCTCTTTCGAGGTAAAATAATTTGATTAGAGTTAAATTACAGCAAATCTATCCATTCTCCGTTCCATTGGAGGCCCCCGCTGTGCTTAAAAGCTTCCTTATCAACGGTAAAATTGCTGCAGTAGTTTATGATGCTAATAGGTTGATTTCTTAGAGGTAAAATAATACTTTCGCGAAGAAAGTTATAGGGTATTGAACAGTTTTCATTGAATAAATCTGTACATATTTGTGTTACTTCTTGTGTGATAAATCTGTGTGTTATTGTGTGAATAAAGTTCTAGCATTATTTATAAATTTTACCAGCATTTGAGTGATAGAACCAGTAACAATAGCAAAAATAAATGCTTCTAAGAAAGTAAGCCACTAGGACCTTTTGAAATGATCCATGCATCCATATCTGTAGAATTCCTTCTATTAAAGCTGTTCGAAATAAAATAATACAGAACCCTTTTCATGAGTTTTGATAAAATGAAGGTAAAGTATCTTCTGCAAATACCGAATAAGTTTGTGCAGCTTCATGGATTTGGCAAAACTAGGGAGAGCTTGGAGAGTTGGAAATCAGGACAACAGAGGAGTATGGAAATCATTCTCAGATATGCACCTATGCCCCTCAAAAAGCAACAGAAATTAATTAAAATATGTTAAAATAGTTGAAGAAGTAGGTCAGATAGCAGAGCAGTCCTTAGCAAATGAAAGGCCTATAGCAAAACAATTTGCGAGGCCTTTTTTAAGAAAGTGGTCTCTCCCTAGAAAACCTTTTACGTGATTCTTTCATTTGCCAGGGTTGAGTCTATTTTTGTTTTTAATGTATACAATATTTTACTCTGTGTAAAGAATTACGATAAAAAAGAAATATGATTTGGACCTGGGGCGTATTCAAGGGGGGGTCCCCGGGTCCGGACCCCCCCCCCCGTTTGAGATGACTAAGCACTAGATAGAATGCTTTTTTGCTGTAGGAAAGGTTCTTGAGAATAATATTCTATACCAGTGATAATAATTTTAGTGAACAAACTCTTCCACCTCAACTTTTCAATCAATGAAACATTAAGAAAATTAAATAAGTTCAGGTGTGCCAGAAAATAAATAAATTCGTATTCGAATGTTATTGCTTTTGTAATGAATAATAAATTTTAAATAAGCACGTATTCTTGCGAAATATTAATTTATTTTTTTTTTAAATAAAAAACTTGAAATTAATAATATTAATATTAATTATTTTTAAATATTATTATTTGTTTAGTATTCTCAAGTGGAAATCTTAAATATTGTCACTCCCCGGGTTGGCGCGGGGCTCGGGGCGCCGCCATGGCTATCAAACGATCTTAAGATAATGTGGTATTTCGAACTGATATTATTTCAGAAATGTACATCTGTAGGCTTACATTATTACATTGTTTTCATTCAACGAAATTTTTTCTTCATTTTCTTGTTCCATAACGATCTGCGTTGTTAATATTAACTTTTTGATGTAAATTTAATGAGTTTTATATTGTGAATATATAATAAATGTACTCACATTAGGCCGAACGTTTTCGAGGTACTGAATCTCATCTTCAAGGCATCCTAGATCGGCGATGTTGGTTTGTTGGTTAGAAGAATCGGTTATAAACAAACCAACATCGCCGATCTAGGATGCCTTGAAGACGAGATTCAATACCTCGAAAACGTTCGGCCTAATGTGAGTACATTTATTATATATTCACAATATAAAAATCGTTAAATTTACATCAAAAAGTTAATACATTTTTTTACTTGCCTTATTTTTTATTATTATTATCTTATTATTCATTTGTGCTTCACATTGCTTTCTATTCACTTATCCAAGACAGTCAGATTGAATTCTTTCGGTGATCATATCAAGGAAATATCAAGCAAACATTCCAAGTCACAGTAGCCTACTGCGATCCTCGTTTAATTGCATCACTCATTTCCTTTATAACACGTAATTCAATTACCAGAGTTCATGTGCACGTTGCGTGTGTGGTATGGCCAGAATCTCTCACGGAATGTTGCAGCCTTTTAATCAACTGACTCCCACTCTAAAAAGCTGTAGGCTACTTCAAACATTTCAGAGGTACAATTTAGAGGAACCGTAGATAACAAAATTCCAGATGCGAATCCAGGGAAGGATTATTTAAAGGTTATATATCTCCCCACCCCCCACAAACTCTTAAACAACGCGAAAAAAGCTTTATTTATGCATTTTATTGAAGGAAGGACTTTCTTTCAGGTGATACCCTCAAAAAATATTTTCCCTCCCCGAAGTTTTTCACGTTTTTAGTTTGATAGTTGAATACCCCCAACAAAAATCGATCTTTACAAGTTAAGGGTTTATATCTAAATTCAAAGTGGAATCATAACGTCTAATATTAGCCTATCTATATTGATTCCAAAGATGAAATAATCACTTTCTGATAAACGACAAACTTTCACCCTCTCTCTCACAATCATACATACATACATATTTATTTACTAATTAATTAATTAATTCATTCATTCATTCATTCATTCATTCATTCATTCATTCATTCATTCATTCTTTCATTCATTCATTCATTTATTTATTTATTCATTTATTTAATTATGTATTCATTCATTCAGTTATTTATTTATTTATTTATTTATTGAATGTGAAGGTGCATTAGACTCAGACCGCGGTATCCCCATTAGCCCCGAAAAATTGCTAAGTTCTATCAAAGACAAATTCGATACAATGGTATGAGATAATATTCAATCCCTTTAGTCCATTTCCTTGACGAAGCTTTGTGTTCCATTGGTTCCACCAGCGACCAATGATCTCTGTGTGCCTCTGCATCAACTGCGTGTACTCTATGTAGTGGCTGGCTGACACGGCAACTTCCCCCCAAACGCAGTGGTGAAGTCAGTGCAAAGGCAGGGAGAGTATCAGAGGGGGCAAGGTATAGTCATTTCATCATTGCTCTGAAAATGTTTTCTACCATTCCAGTCACCAGTTGCTCCTGCGAGCGAGGCTTTTCAAAGCTGATCATAGTAAAACTCAAACTGAGGTCGGCAATGGGGCAAGACCGGCTAGAAAAGCTCATGATGCCTTTTACTGAACAGGGAATTTCTATTTCTATCTCAACTGAGGATTTGAATGAAGAATCAAATCCATGGTTCCCCACAAGAGGAAAATGTCCCAATAGAACTGAAATTTATGTAAAATTATGTCATTAATACATTACTAATCGTATTATCTCTAATTGCAATCTCCTAAATTTAATTCAAAATTTCACAAAAACCTCAAACCTTTGTTGAATATAATCATCTATTTTCGTTCATATTCTTAGTTATCTAACTGATAAAAAAATTTCATTGATTTTTTTCTGTAAATGATCAAGTTAAGAGTTTTTCTTATTTCCTGAAAAATCTACTTCAGTGGATATTTTTGGGTTTGTTATGGCGAGCCTCACTTGTATTAAACTGTTTTGTTTCTTTGAAGCTTCATGGATTCATTTCATCACTCCATTTAATTTAAGTTGATATAATGGTATAATACAATATTCAATCGGTTTTTAAGTGCCTTACTGCCTTTAGTCCATTTTCTTGACGAGTTGCGTCTTGTTTGTATTATATCAAGGAAACCCATAAAATACCTGAGACTAATTCACTACTATAAAACAGATAAGATTATTTTGCAGTTGGGTTACTGATTTCATACCTCAGATTGTTTAAAACTGCATTCAACTCACTTTATTATTTTTACAAATGTCCGGGGTGCACCCCGAACCCTCCAGCTCCAGGGGGTCCAGACCCCCCCCTGTGTGGATGCTGTGGTACCCCCATTTTTAAAGCTCTGCGTACGCCTATGCTGAAGGCTACTGCTCGGCAACCACATCAGTAGACTAACATAGATTGAGAGATCCGACTTTTACTCAGTTTCTGAGCAAATGAACAAATAAACTACTCCTTTGGCCTTCTTTTGATATTTTACTATTTCTAAAAGATCGCTCTTGCTCAACGCGTTTCATGATTATGTTGCCACGAAGAGGTAATCATACTTGAGCTAGAAAGACAGGATAAGAAATCAAATGCCAGGTTATATGAACTTAAAGAAGCTGTAGTAGACAGGCAATCTTTTAGAGCTTCAGATTAGATGTCAATCTAATAATTATGTCTCTTGTGGTAGAAAATTAATAATATCTCTGAAAACACTTTTATAAATCTAATTTTAAGGGAAGTGATAGCCGCGAGCCGTAGCAGGTATCTGTTCAATCAGATAGAGATAAGCTGCGTTCTCGTTGGTCCTGTTTGTAACGGTGACCGATTAGATTGGCCAGCAAAAAAGACACGTTCTCTGCTGTAAAATAACTTCCCGGTGTTTCGGAACCCTCCTAAAACTATAGGTTCAACTCATCAATCACCATCATCCAACTCATTACCCAGGCACAGGTCTCAACCTATGTGGGCTTCATCCTCCAAAAAAAAATAAAAATAGATCTGAGATAGTAGAATAGTTATAGTCACTACCAGTTCATCGATTTGTTCATGACGTTTTTTGCGCATTTACTAGTACAGTAAGTCTATTACTGTAAAATTATCCCCAGCTACAGCTATTGTCAAACGGAGGGCATAAGGAGCTTGCTCCAAGTTCTGACAAATATCTTGAAAAGTTCTCAGTGTGCTCAACAACTTAGCAGTTGTTAATGCAGAATAAAACTGGTTCTACAGGATACATTTCAGGCAATAAGACAGATAACAGACCGTGTTGGTGCGGTTGAAATCAAGACCATATTCTTCCTCCCACTTTTATCCTTGATCCGTACACAATTTTCTTGTTACTGTTTTTATTCTGCACAGAGTATTCAAATGTCAACCTCCTACGCGACTCAAGTAGGAAAATTATGAGCTCAATTCACTTTCACTGCTGGCCTACCAAGTAGAGACACGTCACACGCTGTAAATTTGCACTGTTAACTCTCACAGGGTCGTTTATTTGTTCTTAGTTGAACTGGAGTTGAATTTAGATAAAATTTACAGATATGTTGAATTTAATTTAATTGAATTTATTGTTCATTTCAAAACATTTGTACAACAAACAGGACAATTTGTCAAGTGCATAAGATAAATACATAAATACAAACATACAAGAAATACAACATAAAATATATATTTTAAACATTTTCATCCTAGATATAATTGAACTACTCATACTTCAATACAGCCAGTGTCATACACAATATCAATATTCATGAAGGCCGCAACACAATCATCTATCAAATAACTCACCCAATGAGCAGAAAGCCGTATCCACCAACCATTTCTTTAGATCTACTCTGAATTGTTTATAATTGTAGACTTTTATGTTTTGAGGCAATAAATTATATATTTTAGGGCATATGTATTGAGGAGAGTTTTCCAAAAGTTTGGTTTTGTGCGGGATAGATGATATAAGAGCTGCGTTTCGGGTATTGTAAGTATGGAAAGTATTGTTCCGCTTAAAACTGTTCAAGGTTGAGGACACGTTTCATAACAAAATGCTCACTGGTAATATTACTAGTGTATGTTATTATCAATATAGGTATATATGTTTAGGTATAGGTATAGGTAATATAGTACTTCTATATACAGAAATAGGAACATTCGAAAAAATATTACTAGTACTTGTAATAATAGTTGTTAAGAGTTATAGGAGCTTTTTATTAAAATTTGCAATGAAACAGCCTTCAGATCTGGCTTGAATTCAAACAATTCGAAATCACCAATTTCCTAACTAATGTATGAGAAATTTATTTTTTCTCCTTTGAATCGTGATGTATAGTGTAATAAATTGTAAGATATTTAATAAAAAGTTTGAACTATTGAAAAGGTACAAGAAATTAATGACAGTCCTTTCAAAAATGCCTAACAATTTTTCAATATTATAAAAGAAACAAGTTAAATAGTTGAAATCTTCATATTTGAAAATAATAGTTAAATAATGAAATAGTATAGAAACAAGTATAATACTTGCAACTTTTATTTCAAAGAGAATTTAAACAAAATATTCTACGTCTGTATTATTCATGAACCTACCTTATTAAGGTTTTCTTAGCTCAAGGGAGACTGAAGTCTTTTGAGAGGATGCTTTTCAGGTCTTCCTCAAGTTAAGGAAGTCTCAAGGTAGGAGCAAAAGGTAGAGATTGTTGAAAGATAGTATGAGAAAGGGAATTTGGCGTGAGCTGTGCTTTTGAATATGGTAGGCTATTAATTGCAGATTTTTTTTGTAGATTACGTCTTGGAGACTCCAGTTAAGGAGTATAAGACAAGTCAGATCAACAATATTATACACTAGATACCATAATTACTTCAATTAGTTGAGGTGAGGCTTAATTTTGATGTGAAAGGAACTCTTGTACACTATAAAAAGCTTTATCAACTAAATATTTCTTTAATTGTTTTTTTAAATATTTCTATATTTTCAAGACTCTTCAAAAACTGCGGTAGCTTGTTGTAGAAAACAACCTGAATAAAAAGCTCTGCTCGTACAATTATGTGCTACTGCATTATTTGAATTTGTGAATCAGTGGGTAACCAGGAATATATAATAAGGCACTCCATAAAATTAGTTAGGTCATTGAAAATACAAAAAGATACATCACGTACACATCAGTGAATTTGATTTGGACCGGTTAGATAGTACTGTACCGGTGTGTTCACACGCCTAAACATTACAATCCAGCCATTGGTGAAAATTCTTCCCAATTTTTTGTAATTTTCATCCTTTTTCTCCATTATGCGATAATTCCTCAATTTCAGTCAAAATGGCTCTCTATTCAATCTGGGAAATGGAATAATTTTGATTAGTCTAACGGTATTATATATAGTTTTGATATGAATAAGATCATTAATAAAGATATTTTTATACCCAAAAAACGCATACTTAACAAATCCAAGTACTTCTTGTCCTAAAATTTAATATTAATATTGGATATTATATAATATTGGACTCATGTGGGCATCATCAGCAAAAAAAAAAAAATTTTCTCTGATGGATTACATGCAAGCAGCCATTTTATGTAACTTCATTAATCATATCTTTATTTCCCATTTCAAAAGAGACGATCTCTTCTTCTCTTCTCCTCTTCTCATAAAAATACTAAGAAAACCTTTACACTGAACTTTACTTTCCACTTTTGATAGACTTAAAACAGTCATTCGATGGAAAATGATACCGCCATTTCATGGTGACTGAAATAAATTGATCAATTAATGTGAGGAATCTTTTCGATTTGTAACGGTTGAACACACCTACTACATGTGGATCTTCAATCGAACGAGTACTAAAAAGGCGAAAAGTGAGTTTTATAGCTAGCTAGAGGTCAACCCGTGGGAACACGCTACTTTTGAGGAAGAAACAGGAATCTAACCTAGCACACCCACGGTATAACTCGTTGAACCAATCAGGTACCTACTGTAAACAGCTTTCCATTTCTGAATTTTAACCAACAACTTCAATAAATTTAAGGAGTGATTGACCACTATTTTAGCTAAGCGCGGTGTCAGGGCGATCGTGATGTTCAGCCACAAGTACTCGAGACTGCGCTTTGAATGGTGTACGGCAAAAAATAACATGACGTTATCTGCTTGTCTGCTAAAACTGGGTAAATCCATCTATAACATCATTAACATGCACAAGTCTAAACTCTTGTGAGGACAAAAAAATAATAAGATCGAATACCTCTCAACATCATTCGAGCAGTCATGGCAGCTCAATCAGTTACGGCCTTATCTCTTCCAGATGCTATAGACCAGGCAGATGCATAGAGTGTTCAGGTTAGCATTAGCGTTATTGTAGTTTTGTCCAAACTCTCCAGCATTTCCAACCCAATTTCTCATAACATACCAACTCTCTTATCTCTTAAGGCGTTATCTCTTCCAGATGCTATAGACCAGGCAGATGCATAGAGTATTCAGGTTAGCATTAGCGTTATTGTAGTTTTGTCTAAACTCTCCAGTATTTCCAACCCAATTTATCAAAACATACCAACTGTCTTATCTGTCCAATGGTCGTTTAAATTAGCAAATGCATGCTGCTCGCTGCTCAAGTTCAAATTATTGCTGCCGGATAAATTCCGTAGTCGAGCTGAGAACGTATAAAATTGCCAGAAAATCTTTGTTTTTTGTACAGAATTGATTTACTCGAGAGGAAAAATAACTGTACATGATGAAATACGGAGAGAAATGGATCCGATCCGATCAGACTTGTGCCAAATCAAGGCCGTCTAGTGGTATTTTGTCGCAGGCTTCCACTTCTTTTTCTTTTCATTTTCTTCCATTTCTTGTTCTTGGTTCTTGAGCAGTAATATTAGTGCCGTTGGGCCAATCCGGCCAATGCAGTTCTCTAAAGAACCTTGACATAACGGTTGATCTATCACTCTCACTCCTACTACCTTTCTTATTTGTTATTTTCCTTTTATTTCTCTTTGACACAAGCTCTCTCATTCAAAACCTCTCTCTCCCACTAAATATATCTATCTCAATCATACACTCTATCCAAATCAAATCAAAATGACTGTATATGATTATAGCACCCATATCAAAATTACCCAATAACTTACTTTAGCCACTGCTTTCACTTGTCAGTATAATTCGTTTGTAATTTTCTATGAAGAACTTGAAAACCACGTATAGAATTAGATCAGCGTACACACTCTTCCAGGTTAAAAAAAATGCTCCAAAATAAAAAATATCGATAATCATAAGCCTATATTTAGACTATATTTGCCTTCAAATAAATATTATTCCTAATGAGTTTTGTAGTTAGATGACAGTATAGTAGGCCTATTTGGTAGTGTATTTTATACCCTATGTATTTCACAGCCTAGCCCACTTTTAATTTACAAAGTGTAAAGCATAGAGTGAATAGTTAGTTAAGTTTCTTTCAAGTGCTTGAATGAAGTAAGTTTATATGTATTGTATAGTACATTCAGAACATAGTATGGATTTGTATCAGAAAATGATTTGATGAGGCGTGGATACAATAACAGTAATAACTATTGCTACATCCAAAATCGAATAAATGGTGAAGTTCAAACGTTCTAACATCAGACACTAAAAAAGTACTCAATATGATTTAGGAGGCTCTTCATCCTTCACTTTCACAAGCTTTAAAAATGGTCACTGTTTTTGCTTGTTTGTTTGTTTTTTAATCCGGGTTTATTCCATTACAGTATTTATTATGTAGCATTTAAGTGGAAAATTATCATAATCTTTGACATTATATGCAAAGGAATCACCCAAGCTGACAATAGAGCAGAAGTGTAGCACTACATCATGTTGTGTGGTCTTCACAATAGTTGGACTGATTCTAAAAATTGGTCAGCTGCCAGATGTCAAACCTGAACAAAACAAAATATTTTAAATTGTTTAGAGCAATCTTAATTTGCCTTCCTGGATTTCTTGTTCCATGACGAACTGCGTTATTAATATTAACTTTTCATGTGAAATTTAACTACTTGCAGTCAAATATTTGTTAAGAATAAGTATAATAACTCACTTAATCTGGCCGAGTACTTTCGAATCTATGAGATCCATCTTCAGACAGCTCTGAAGATGGATCTCATAGATTCGAAAGTACTCGGCCAGATTAAGTGAGTTATTATACTTATTCTTAACAAATATTTGACTGCAAGTCGTTAAATTTCACATGAAAAGGAATTTGCCTTTTGATTGGCACTCATAGATTTTGTCATTGCAAAGGGTATTAGCTACAGATAGAGGTGGAAAACAAAACTATAAATTAATAAAATTATCAAATTTATATTTTCTATTTTTCCCATTATTTTCATTCGAGAAGTGATTAACTGAGATGATTACTTTTCCAGCTTTTCCTGCGATTTCCTGCTTTTTTCCAATATCTCTTCGACCTTCCAATATGTTCTTCATTCCTTTTTTCCGTCCATATTTTTCCAGCTTTCTGTGCCCCTTACTTTGAGCTCTCATGTTTTGTTCAAATCCTGCTGTTTTGCTGCTTAAATCCTGTCTTTGAGAATGTTTCTCACATTATTTATCATTTCCCTATGAATTCCTTTTTGTTTTAAGTTGAGTTCCCTGAGGCCAGTTGGTTCTATCACTGTTCATTTCCAAGATCTGTCATAATTTACAAAATTTATCATAATTTACAAGATTTATCATAGTTTTCAAGATTTCGCGATTTTCCATTATCAAGATTTTCTGTAGGCTATGCCCATTTGTGGCTTTGCCTTATTGTAGCTCAAAGTGAACTGAGTTTTGTTCATCTCAAATACAAGAAAGTCTATATCAATAATTGTGTTGCTCAAACGTCTCTGTCATATGGTGTAATTTGTTGTAGCATGAAACTTGTAAATGTAGTTTTGAATAATGCAGTAGAAATATAGTATGTAAGGCATCCGCAGAACTCACCCCTACACACAGACGTATAGTCTTATTAGGTGTCTTCCTACTGTGTAAATTTTCTTTTACTTTCATTGTACTATTCTGTTTTTGGAAATAAATAAAGAATTTGATTTAATATGATAGCTTGGAAGCAGGAGGTAGCTCAGAGGTGTGCTGGATAGTATACGCACCCACCAATGCAGCCAGACCCTGTTAAGTGGTGACAATACTAACAAGCATAGAGCTTCAGGCTTTGTTTTGGTAGGCTTAGCATACTGATATAAAACTGTAAGCATAGTAAGGAAAGCAATTACGAACTACCTCACTCCTCGTTTAGTGTAGTATGCTCTTTGGAGTACAACTCAACATTGAGGTCTGAAGAGTCACCTACAGTCGTAATCAGCTATTATATACTCCATACATACAAACATGCCTTCTTGATCCATTATATAAAACCAATACCCACCGGATTCATAAAAGGCTATTCGGCAGTTGTTTTGATACCCAAATAGTTCTCCTTGCAATAATTACTGAACCTGTGTTTTTTTATCATCCTAAAACATCAATCAAAAGATTTCTATCTTATCTATTTGGAAAAATTGGAATGTATAGATATAATTTATTGAGGAATGGGACTACTAGTAGTCACTCGGCTGCCCTATGCCTTTATGCACGATATTTCCATCTCATGAGGTGACTAATCTTACGCAACGGTTTCCAAACGATCTTCGTTATCTCTGTAGAAAGCGTTTACCATATTTGGCTGCATCTATATTGTGGTGATATGCATAAATATATAGTGGCTAGTAACTATATATAGTTATGGTTAATGTATAAGTAGTGACGAAAACGAGAGCCAGATCAACGGGCAGGCTTCCTTGCTAAGCTACAGTCGATATTATAAGCCAACATTATTATTGGTTTTCTATTGAGTGTCACGTGTTTTTCTAAATCGATCAGGATAGGTCACGTGCTAATCGTGAGCCGTGAATATTGGTTAATACCATTCAGCAGCTGGGAGATAATTCGAACAGAATCGGGCCATCACAAACGCGTGAAATGTATACTGCAAAAGGAATAAATTGAAATATGCAACGTAATGGATGGAATGAATTGAATAAAATAAATTGAGAAAGAAATCAATGTATGGTTATTGAGCCCGTTGTGCAGTAGGCCCAGGGGTCGATGGATTAAATCCACTGCATTGTTGCGTCAGATACTTTGATCTCACGTGATACGTATGACGTTACGTTATGTATCTAGCACGTGAAATCTACTCTATTATCACTTACGTGGTGGTTCGGAGCTCACTGTAGGTCCACCATACAAGTTAACATTGCAGGCATTGCTTATGTGCTCTTTTCAATCTGGCCCAACCATCGGGCCCAACTCAACATTGATTTAGGAACAATGAATACAGATACTATTATACTATAGTTTCTGTATTCATTGTTTAGGAATCATCTATAAAAAATCATTATTTTGTGGAATGACTTCCTGGCAGGTGGTGGCGCAGTCTTATATGGTGGCGCAGGTGGTGGCGCAGTCATACCTGGTGGCGCAGGTGGTGGCCGCACTGCAGGAAGGTAGGTAGGATGGTGGATGGTAGATACCTGCCTGGCGACCATCCAGCTATTTATAACGTGAGTAACAGAACGACGGCAGCCGCATTGGCCCTCCACTACCATCTAACCCCCTGAAACCATCCTAGGGAACCGCCTGGCGTCTATCCACCCATATCAGTCGTGTTTGATATTCCATCCTAGTAGCCTAGCGAAAATGGAGGAAAGCGTGATTATTTCAGTTTTTAAAAGAAGGGCCTTTCGGGACCCAGCAGATCCATTAAGGAAAAATTCCAAAATTTGAAGTTCTTTGCAATTTGCATTCAGTCAATTTCAAAAGTAAGTCAAATGCCTCAACTGACATCCTTAAATACAAATAGAATTTGTGTGGGATATAATGTCGTAATTTTTTATATACTCTCACGAATTCTCCGTCCTGTTGCCGCCCCAAATTGTAAGTATGCACCCACGGTTTTTATTACATTATTTACCCCTACAATTCCCAAAGATGATCTTAGCAAAATTCTCAGTGATGAACATAGCAACATTTTTCTTGCAACTTTTGAGAGAGACATGATTTCTACTCGGCAGTCAGTTGGATACTGGTTTCACTGCGTCCAGGATGCATTCACCCTCCACCATCCACCTTTACCATCCAACCTACATGCGACCATCTAGCATCCTGCAGTGCGGCCTTAGCCTTAGGGATTAACCTCTGATAGCACTCTCGCTGGCTGCTTCTGCTAACGCAATGAGTATGAATCTCATTCAGCCTGTCATCATTCACCTCATTACCCACGCACAAGTCTCAGATTCATAAGGGCATCATCCGACTAAAAAGGTTTGTCAATTGCGCTAGTTTTGGATGCGTGTTTTACAGCTTACCATGGGCTCTTACTGTCACATAAGGAATGCTATCTTAGTATGGGGTAACTCATCAAAACAAAACCTTGATAGGGTGTTTAAGATCCAAAAGAAAGCGGTTAGGTGTATGGAAAGAGTAAATAGATTAGATTCATGTTGGCCGTTGTTCAAGAGACTTATGCCCGGTTTCTGAGTTGTTCATTAAGTTTAATGGATCATTAACCCATTGCTCCAGCATTGAGTTAATGGTCCATTAAGTTAATGAACAACTAAGAAACCGGGCATTGGTCTAGTAACTGTACCCTGCTTATATGTGTATGAAGCTACTTTATATGTATAAAAGATTGATATTAACAAAAATCTTGATGTACACGATTATAATACAAGAAGCCAAGGAGATTATCACTTGGTGAGTCACAATAGTAGCTTATTCAAACAAAAACCTAGTTATATTGGTAGGAAACTCTACAACAAGCTACCGCAGTTTTCAAAGAGACTTGAAAATACTGTATAGAAATATTTAAAAAAACAATTGAAAAAATATTTAGTTGATAAAGTTTTTATAGTGTACAAGAGTTCCTTTCACATCAAAATTAAGCCTCACCTCAACTAATTGATATAGTAATTATGGTAACTAGTGTATAAGATAGTAGAATTGTTGATCTGATTTATACTCCTTAACTGGAGTCTCCAAGACATAATCTATAAAAAAAAATGTTGAAAAGATGGAAAGCAACAATAATTATAAATGAGTTGATTTGTGTTGTGTAGTGTTGGCAATATTGTATTTCAGTCCTATTATATATGCGTAAAACGATATAAACATATACAAAACCTTAACAAACGTTAAGGCCTTTTTCAGCTATTTTTAAATGGCCTAGTAAAATCCGGATTTTTCCATACCCAGATCGGTCAGTTGCCACATTGATTGTGTCGGTTGTGACAGGTTTTACTGTATGGAATTCCATTGGTTTTCCTACTTCATCCTAGCAGAAAATAATTAACAAAATGTTCGAGTAGTTAGAGGAAATTAATAATGTTGTATGTTGATAGTTTGTCAATAAATATGAATGAAAACGGTTCAGCAATCAATACACTTCCTGTTGCATTGTTTGGAAATCCCTCTCTCACTTTGGATCGAGCCCCTTTCCCTTTCACTTTTTGTTCATGAACCACTGAACAGTAAAGTAGAGCTGTTTGCTGTATTAAAGTTGCAGTCGCCTTCATTTCAAACGTAAATTATTACATGATTACTCTATTTCTGGAAAAGTACTTCGGTTTTTATGCGAACTCATTGCACGTTTATCCCATTTGCTACAGGACTCTCAAAACTAGTGATCGAGAAAACCTTCAAAACATTGCTAAACATTGTTCATCGTACTGAACTTATCCAAGTTCTGTACGAAATGAATTCAACGGTTTGAAATACCAGATGTTTATGAAAGAATATTAAAGCTTTAACGTTTGTAGTATCTATTATATCAAACAGTTTTGTTTGTTAGCTCTTGTGAGCACGTGATTGCAACGAGACTCGCCTAAATTAAACGCGTAATGTGCCATATTTCGACGAAAATATCGTGGACCCTCTTTTTTTGGAAAAACGAATGTACAGCAGAACCTCGTTTATCCGGACTGACTGGAACCGGAAGCAATCCGGATGATCGAAAATCCGGATAAGAGGAGAGTATCCAAGAAATGAACAAAATTGTAATAAAAACCAAAATTAAACTTACCTATTGTTGTATTGATCTTCACAAACACTAAATAGTAAACAAAATATAACATTTTAAAACACACAAACTATTTACATTATCTTTACCTTTTCTTCTAAAACAAAAATACCCTAAACTTAAGGCAATATTATTTTCCTGGATTTCTTGTTCCATGACGAACTGCGTTGTTAATATTAACTTTTTATGTGAAATTTAACGACTCATAGATTCGAAAGCGCTCGGCTTACAGATTAAGTGAGTTATACTTATTCTTAACAAATATTTGACTGCAAGTCGTTGAATTTCACATAAAAAGTTAGCAATATTATTAATTTTTTCGTCCAGCACTTGATCCGGAGATCTGGATGGACGGGGTCCGGATAACCGAGGTTCTACTGTAACTGGTACTTCCTAGCCTGATGCTCTAGAACTTTGGCTATTACCTCAATTGGAAGATGAACTACAGAACTTCATTTGTCAGCAAAAACTTCATTTACCTCACTGGTATAACACAGCACGCGACTGGTTGAAAGTCACTGTACCCAACCACTGGATTGGCCGTTGGGCGCAAAGATGACACAGCTTGTTTCGCATGACTTCCACGTCACCCGATCTGACAACATGTGATTACTGCCTTTGGGGGTTCATGAAGGATCGTGTTTATGTCCATCCGTTACCAGCTGATCAACCCGAATTAAGGAATATGGTTGAATTGAATTTCTTTATTGCCAATAAAATTACATTTCAATAAAAAACATTAAAAAACAAATAGTAATAATAATAAAAAAACAATAATAATAATGATAAACCAATAATAATAACAATAGATACAATAGAAATGTAATAATATATATATATTTTTTTTTTTTGGCAATAAATACTATCATGCAAGGGAGCCATCAAGTTCCCTGTACTCATGGAAGAGTTGCAATCTTTTGAAAAAATAATTACAAACGACCACACAGAATAAGCACAAAAGTGATTGCAAATAAGACTACAAAACTGAGGAAGAGCATAACATTAGAAAGAAATAATATATTAACAATAAAATAATTAATCAATTGGAGGAGAGCCCCTACATAACTATTGAAGCAGTTGTTTCAACAATCACTCCAGACTCCAGAGACACTTATCAAAGTTTGAGAAGAACAAACTGGCCTCTATCATCCAGAGATGCTGATATTTTTTTAATATGGTATTGTGTTTATTATGAATATAAAGTTTAGAATGTTTTTAATTATCCATTCGTCAATTATTGTATTTATTTGTTATATTCTCTACTGTTTGTTGGAGTTTCTTCATTTCAAGAGCTCACTATTAGTGCAATAGTTTACCATTGCTAGAATCCGCTCTACACTGCACTAAGCTCTTGAATTCATGCAATATGTGTCGCTCTAGATTTTGCTGTTTGGATGGGCCTCCAAAGTAATAAATTCCAACAGACTACTTAAATGTCATTGATTAATTCGGTTTTGGAAACAGGCTGTTCCCGCAATAAACTGTTTTCAACTACGTTATGAATTTGTATCATTGTATAATAGGGTCGAGCACAAATTTCCTAGCCACCATTAGGTAATGGAATAGAAACACAATTATTGTACTCCATTGAGCTTGCATAGCTACGGTCCAGTCCAGTAAAAGCGAGATGCAAATTTGCATTCATTGTGATTCTCTGATAGCAGAGTTAGAAACTGAATTACAATTCTCAGCAGGTGGTTCGATAATGAGAGTCATTTAATGAACATAATCGACAGATCGATATCACCAGCTGAGATTTGGGTATTGTTCAAGATATTCGACAATGGTGGTAGTAAAAAGTCTTTTGTCAATTTCGAAATTATTCAATTTATCTCAACCGTAGCTTGAATGGAGGAGGTGATGTAGAAATCTAGTTTTTTTGTTGTTAAATAACAGTGTTTTGTTACAATAGTGTAAACGCAGCCATAGAGTTAATGATTTAAAATACAGGGTGTTTCAGGAGGAAAGGTTCAAACTTCGGCAACTGATTCTAGATCTAAAAATAAGAAAAAAATTCATAATAAACATATGTCCGGAAAGCGGAAACGCTTTGTTAGCGAGTTATACAGAGTGAAAGATTTCGCCCAGAATTCAGTACCCTCGGTAAAAGAAAGTCATACTGAAATTCTGGGAAGGTAAATTGAGGACCAAATACAGTTATTTCTTATGTTTTTTGATCTGAAAAACGAATAAAATAGGCCCCAGAACGCTATCTTCAGTAGTTTTATATTATGAGGTAAAACAGAAAATTCTGAGCCTAAAAACACGTTTTTCAGCTTTGAAGTACAATAACTTTGTTAAATGAATAATAAAATGCATACAATTTCAATACAAAACCTGTAGAGAATTTAATTCTAAAAAATCTTATGTAAATAAGTCCAACAAAAAACTAATACATTATTCAAATATTCGTCTCTAATGAAAACTAAACAAAGGTAAATTTAACGGTAAACTTCTGTTTTGAAGCAACGTTCACAGAGACGGAATTACCAACTCCTGTTACTTTCATGAATGGTCAAAAGAGAATCCATTTTCTTTTGTGGAAAGTAATTTTCATTCAATAGCTCATTGGTAAATGTTTGGTGGGTTCACATTGATGATATTTTGATTGGCCCATTTATTTTCAATAATAATAAGCGTATGGCTTTTAATGGTGGGGAGACCCTTACGGGTTGTTCCACCTCGCCGTTCGTGCCATGTTACGGGGAACATGGTGGACCTACTATTTTATGTGGGTTCCGAACCACCGGGTAAGTGAAATTGGGTAATAAATTGGTCACACTTCAGACACACCTGATAATATGAGCCTCCCTGGGAAGAAGACCCAAACAACATCATAATAAATTACTGCTTGAAGAACTTGCCGATAAACAGTGACAAAGATTTATAATAAAAATGTAATATTTATCAATTGAGGCACCTAAAAGCCAAGGGGGGTAAGTGACATTTTTGTCAAAATCGAGATAAGTTAAGGGTCGGCTGTAGCGCGGCCATGTTGGATTTGTATCTCCATAAGAGCAATGCTAATTTCGAAACCATATAACTCACCTATTTATAATCAGAAAATTACTGTCAATGTCTTATTTTGAAGGTCTGATTATGCTCAAGCGACTTTGCTTTCTGAAAAATTCATACTTCTTCCACTGTTTGTTCTAAATAAGCATTTATGAGTCATGAATTTATGATTTTTTTCTGACGTTTGTGATATAGATATCAAAAAATAACAAAACAAGTCCTCTCCGTTATAATGTTTTTCATGACAAGGAATTTTTTCTCAAGTATTGCTTCATTTGTCAAGTTTTTAAATGGTTTTTTGTGGAGGTATGTTCAACAAAATAGCTGCTGTTCGGTCCACTCAAAATAGACTTGCCTATAAGCAGTACCGTTGACAGGGAGCGCCAGTACGCACAAACACACACACAATAGTAACTGAACCGGCAGTGAGTGGCCTTGAAGCTTGTTCGCAAATAGCTGTCTCCCTTCCAGTACAGAGAATCTACGTTATCTTATCTTATTGTTATCTTATTGATCTCTTCTTCTTATTTGTTCTCTTTTCTTCCATCAGTCAGTTGTAGATCGTTGTAGCGTCAAGGGACATGTATCCGGTCGTGCTGAATTGATTTTAGAAGTTTTAGGAGCAAAACTTTTCTAGTTATGGGGAATAAAAAACGTTTGAAGGTCCATAAACTAAAAAATCGGGGTGGTGAAAGGTTAAGAGAGTGGAGAATTATGAATGAATCTAGTGTAAATAACATTGAACTTCGAAAGACACTTACACCCAAAGAAAGTGTCCGGCAACCGGAGCTGACATAACTCCGGATGAATTGATCAATAAAAAGATGGGAGTTGTTGGTAAAATGTGGATAAAAAATGACAAGAATTGCATCGTTGTTAGGAAAATGCATGATTATCACATACAAGTGCAAGGGCAACTGCACATAACCAAACGAAAATATTGTCTTTTCACCATATGGACACCCCATGGTTTAAAAATTGAGAAAATTCACAAAGATGACAAATTTTGGGAGGAAATTATGTTGCCCAAACTAAGTAAATTTTACTACAAATGTCTATTGCCTGAATTAATAGATCCCAGGCATAGACGTAATATGCCAATCAGAGAACCACGCCATATTCTTGCAGCAATTTCAAAAAAATAAAACAATAGACATATATCAATAATTTTATCAAATTATTGTTCATTCTTTGAAGTATTCAATTTTACAGTAGTGGACAGTATTAAAATACACACTACTTTGTTTTTTTGGAATTAATTCTTTTTAAATATTCTATGTGCAGTTACCCTCGCAATCGTATGTGATAATCATAAATAGTTTATTAGTCTAGTAAATAGGTTTATTTAGTATATGCTTTGGATAATCATAAATAGTTTATTAGTCTAGTAAATAGTTTCATTTAGTCTATGCTTTGGAATAGCTTTGCCTATTTTCGCTGCTCAACGTAACTAATTATTCGATCGTAATTAGCAATAATAATATGTTTATGAAGTTTATTACTGTATTTTTAGATGAAAAATTTCATTTTCAAATATTAGAGTTAGTCTATGTTATTCAGGGGTGCCCACAGGGGGGGGCTATGACGCAGACTGCGTCATTGAAATTCTTGGGGGGGGTTCCAAAAAACGTTTTGGGGGGGGGGCGTAAAGTTGATTGAAACCGTGTTTAACGTGACAACATTCAAAAATATACTACAAAGTCACCAGATAGAATGCCAATTAATGAAAATATATTTATTATTATTATTATTGTACAATTGAATATGAATTAGCTAAAATAGTTATGTTTAGGATTCGTGCAGGAAGTTATTATTCAAACTTAGCAAGACGCTAAGCGAGTGCTCTGGAAGTGGTTTATACAACTTTACTCTTCTTAACAGTTACTAGTTAATCAGCGGAAAGAGCAATAAGTCGATTTAAAATTATCAAAAACAGACTAAGATCAGCTATGGTAGACTCATGGTTGTCCAATCTAATGGTTCTAGCTGCAGAAAAATATGTACTTGAATCTATTTCCAACGAAGAAATAATTAAAAGGTTTTCTGTTTCCTCATTCCAAAGACAAAAACTTCTATGTGGGGTTTAGAGAGATAGATTCAACAAGCTTAGAAGGTGCCTAGCTAACTTGTAGATGGTCATAGCCTACAAATTTAAAATGTTTGACTTCAAACTGTTGATGTTTTTCATGTATTTTACGATAACTACTTACTAATAAGTAAGAACTGCTATAGCAAAACTTACTAGCCTAAATACTAAAAATTCAGTAATTTTTCATAACTATGTCATTATTTTGTTTTTGAAAGACACTTCTTTCGATTGTGTGTTGTAAATAACTATACATGAAATGTGTGCCTTTTATGTATTTCATCCATACATAAATTCTCCCAAGATGCTACACTAAGTATATAACCTGTTGTTTAACTACTGTCCAATAAATGACTTAGTATTTTGAATTTTTGTGTTTTACAAGAAGTTATTAACTCATTGTTTTCACTTCCTTTAAAGGAACAACTTTGTAGAATTATTTAACCTTAATGTAATTGGTACACCGAACATAAACTTATAGGTATTTCATTTTTATTGAACATTGTGTATTTGTAATGATATTTTATTGTTTAAAAACCATTTAGGTTCAAATTCTTATTTAGCTATTTTGCAATTAAGTTTATTGAGCAAAAGTTCATATATTCATTTCATTGATATTTCTTTTTTACCTTTACAAAAAAAATGTTACCTATGTAAAGAATCTCAAGAAATATACATACATTTTTTATATTATCGACTGGGTTTGAATTTTTTCAGCGTTATAAAAATCTTCTTTTAGTTTTAGAAAGAATACGGGAGGCTTTTTTCGCATATTTTTTGGGGGGTGGTCTAATTTATGGGGGGGGGGGGTGGTGCTAAATTTAGGGGGGGTGCGTCATGAGGGTTAGGGGGGTGGGCACCCCTGTGTTATTCATTGATATGTTCATATATTTTGTAGGCCTACTATTTTTTTTCTCACAGAATTAACTGTTGGATATTTTGATAGATATTTGAATTCGGGTATAGTTATTTGTTATTTTTAATGGCTGATTGATCTGCATTTATATTTTTGCCATCTTCTTGCTGTTGGAATATTAAATTTATGTTGCGATATTTATTCATAGCCTAGTGTATATTATTATTTTGTGATTGATGCATTTTTTAAAACAAAGTTTAGTATGCTGTTCGGACCTTT
This sequence comes from Conomelus anceps, assembly GCA_948455865.1. Lineage (NCBI taxonomy): Eukaryota > Metazoa > Arthropoda > Insecta > Hemiptera > Delphacidae > Conomelus > Conomelus anceps. Next base: position 20,792,599 of record OX418225.1, on the reverse strand, counting down.
GATGTTTCATATTATTGACGTTATACCGTATCTGTTATAAAGTATATCCTAATGCTTAGATGATTTTTGTGCAATATTATAAATTTTCAAGAAATTAATGTTCTTGCAAATAAAAGTTTCTATGGATTGAAGGGTCTCAAACAATATCTATTCGTAAAGCAATAAAATGATGAATAGAGGAATCAAGAATGTCAACAGTGGCAAGATGCAACAGATAAGAGTGCAGTAACCTTGTCTTCCTGGGGTGGTGGATGGCTCTTCGCTCTTTGTCTCTTCTCTCTTAGCGCTCTCACTTCTCACACGCACACAAAGACAAGCCTTACTCACACAAATGCCAGTGATACTGTACTCTTTTTAGTTTGAAACTAGTTCGTTCATAACTTGACAGATTCGCTACTGTCGATTTTGAAAAACATTCTAGCTACTGCCGACCCTTAAGTGCAGAAATGGATAGTTAAAGTACAAGTATATTTGGTGGCAAAGGGATATAAGTGAATCTATGACAGGTGCTGAGATCTAGTGGTCAACTTTTTCACTAAGAAAAAATTCCAACAATTCCTTTGGAAGCCAACGTAGGTATCAGCTGACTTGGAGGCCAATGGAGGCAAGTGCTGCAATTACCTCTGTTGGGCTCTCACAGCTAACGTCTCGTTGTTCAATCACGTTATGGATGATTCAGAAAGTATTGAAGATAACCTTTTCGATGATGGTAAGTTGAATATTTATTCATTATCTATTTACTTAATTCAATGAAAAAAATACATAGTGAAAGAAAAAACAGGCATAGCCCTTACTATTTCCAACACAGTTTTTAAAAATATAATCCGAATTTTTAGGTTATGTCCAAATTTCTATTAATGCCAATGTTTTTTCCACTCCAAGAAGGATCCGGAAGAAATTAATATGCAATTCGATACTAAGATACCTTTTCAGAGCTATTAGAATCTATGAAAAACAGTTTCATAAGCCAAGTTAATCAGAATAAGTTGAATGATGTAATGGATTTTGGAGGATCAAGATGAGCTCTAAATTTGTTGTAAGGTTTATTCATCTGGTGGCCAGTGTTAAATTGCTATTTTGATGCCTGTATATTGTCAATAACTAATGAAGGTGTGTTATTTTCAGACAGTGATGAGGACGAAACATATCAACCTGGAGATGAAGTTGATGCAAGGAGACCGAAAAGAAAATTGCCTTTTACACAAGATTCTCATGAAGGTAATAAGATACTCTCTTGAATAACTTATAGTCTATTATTAGTGCTGTTCAATAATATTGTTTGTATTTTATTCATCCATTCAGAGACAAATACACAATCATGAAACAATAGTAAAAGGAAAAATAGGCCTTACCATCTCAATCCCAATTTTGATGAAAAATTTAGTCCAAAAATGGTTACTTGCTCTTTGCTGTTGTCTTCTCCATAGTCATTGACCAGGGAATCGTCAGTTTTATCTTCTTGAGAGATCAATAGTTATGTTTCTTGATCCCTTTCAAACACAGATATTGATTATGCATTCCTACCTTATCCTAATGCTCAAAATGTGTTTTTACATTTTGTTGCAGACTATTTGGATGAAAGTACAGAGACAACCGACGATGATATCCATCCAGATGCAAGAAGGAGACCAAAAAGAAAATTGCTTTTCACACAAGATTCTCATCAAGGTAAGATACCCTCTTTAGGGCTTTTTAATAATATTGTTTGTGTTTTAGTCATCCAAGAGTCAATAATACACAATCATGAAACGATATGGCAGCAAAAGAAAAAACAGGCATAGCCTACACTATCTCAATCCCAATTTTGATGACAGATTTAGTTCAAAAATGTTTATGGTATGTTTCTTAAGCCCTTTTAAACAAAGATATTTCTATGCCACAATAATCACCAGGAAATTTCGAATTTAGAATGGAAATAGAAGAAAATTCACTCCAATCATTGGTTAAAAACTTGAAAAATATTGTTAAACTTTAAAATTTTTGAGCCACAATAAAAATAATTAATATAAAATAATTTTATTTTGTATTGTTGGACCTCATTGCACTAATGTTCAAAAATGTTCTTTTGCATTTTGTTGCAGACTTTTCAGGTGAAAGTACAGAGTCAACCAACATGACTAACCATCCAGATTTACCTGAACCTGCCACACCAGCAGCAAAACGTTTACAGAAAAGCAAATCACGGAAGAAGTTAAGGAGGCCGGAATTGTGGAAGAGAAATAAAGCACACACTTCAAGAAACTTGGGACAGACATATACTGACAGAAAAGGACATGTTCATGCTGCTAAAACCTTACAGGAATACACTCATCAGTGCAGGTTTGCATGCAATACTAATGTTCTAGAACCAAAACGTCAGGAAATATTCGATGACTACTGGAAATTGGGTAATTTTGATCTTCAAACTGCTTTCATTTACTCTGCTTTCTCTTCAAGAGCCAAAACGGAAAAAAGATTTCCATGTGCAAAAACGGAATGTAAGTGTTTTTTACACCCTCAATTACGTAAGAGTATGCAAGGATTTTTTTGTTTGACTTTAGGTGTGTCCAAAAAAAGACTAGACAACATTGTAGCTAAAAAGAAGCATAGCTTGCACATTGCACCAAAAGACAAAAGAGGCAAAAAAGAACCCAGTAATAAGATCCCCCAAGAAGAAATTAATTTGGTCAAGGAACACATCAATAGCATCCCCAAATATGTAAGTCATTATACCAGAGCCAGAAATCCTACTCAGAAGTATATGCATTCTAATTTGAACATAACAAAGCTTGTTGATCTATATAAAGATTTTTGTGCAGAAAAAAATGTTGAGCCTGTGTCAGATTCATTCTATAGACATATATTCAATACACACTTCAATATCAAATTCAAAAAACCTCACACTGATACTTGTACAACATGTGACAAGTTGGAAAACATGATAAAATACAACATCAATAACAACACTGGTGATATAGATAACTACAAAAACTCCAAAGAGAAACACATCAGGAAGGCAGAAGCTGCTAAAACAGCAAAATCTGATGCTGTAGATAGATTTAAGGATGATGAAACCACATCAGTAATTTGCTTTGACTTGAAGAAAACTTTGCCAACTCCAAATTTGAGTTGTAGTAGAGTGTTTTATAGTCGACAGCTGTGGACTTACAACTTTTGTGTCCACGATTTAAAAACCAACAAAGGCACCATGAAGGTCAGGGAGGTCGAGGTTGCACAGAAATTGCCTCTTGTTTACTGAAATATATTGAAAATTTGTCCCCCAGTGTGAAACATCTTGTAGCATTTAGTGATAATTGTGGGGGACAAAACAAGAGTGCACTTATCATAAGATTTTGGGCATAAATAGTTGCTAATACTAAAATAGAATCAGTTGAACACCAGTTTTTTGTGCCCGGTCACTCCTTCATGGAGTGCGACCAGGATTTTGCAGTTATCGAAAATGCAAAAAAGACATATGAGGCTCAAATATTTGTTCCAGAACACTGGCGACAAGTTGTCTCAAAGGCTAGCAGAAATTTTATGGTTGTTGAAATGGATAAGTTTATTGATTCGCTTGAGGAACCTTTCGAAAATTTGCTTGTTTCCAAAGTACCAGGTATACAAAAGATGGTTTGTTTCCGGCTTGAGAAGGAAGATCCTTTCACTTTGAAATACAAAACTTGTTTCAGCAAAAGTGTTCCTTTTGAACTGAAAAGCCTAAGAGCTTCAAAAAAAGGCCGTCCAAAAAAAGGATTGAAGAAAAAAAGTACCACGGAGTGCTCAAGCACATTATTATTTCCTGATCTTGAAAAAGTTGAAAAAATCAACCCCATAAAACCGGCGAAGTTCAAGGATCTCCAGGGGTTACTTGACTTCATTCCGCTGGTTCATCACATTTTCTTCAATCAACTTGCAGTCTCTACTACATCTTCAAAAAATAAAACTACAACTTCTGACAATATCATGAATACTTCTGACAATGCAGCTACTATGGCCGATGAAAACGATGAAGAAAAAATGGAGGACAATATTATGTTCACTGATGAAGATGATGATTAAAAAATAAAGTCATGGTTAACTGACAAATTTGTGAGAGTTTTTATTACAAAAAACCTTAGTAGTTTAGTAAAACCCATGTTTTAATGTTTTATTCTGCCTTTTTGAGTAGAGGCCAAGGGAGGTAAGTGCTGCTTATCATTAGTTTTTTGTTAATAAAAAGCACTAGATAATGTCTACAAGTTCTTGTTATATTGGAAAAAGTTAACAAAGAGCCATTTGATAGATAAATATGATTGATATAACATTTTGACAAAAAACTGATTTTTGGCATGCTTTGAACTTTGAAGCTGGTTTACCAGAAACTTGTGAAATGTCACTTACCCCCCTTGGCTTTTAGGTGCCTCAATTGAAATATTAATTAATGCTATTATAAATAATGATGAGAAGAATAGACACCAAGAGAAAAAAGATGGTGATATCCGAAGCTGAGAGAAAAAATAGATCTGACCGCATGAAGAACTACCATGCGGAATTAAGGGCAAAAAGAATAGCCAAAAAATGAACTTAAAGTGGTCCCCTGTGGCCATACAAGCAAGAAAAAAATAATGATGAATAGTGTCTACAACAATATCTTATAAACTAATAGTGTTGGTCCTTGTAGGGTTTGAGTTTGGAGTTTCAGAGTGAGAATTCAGAGTTTTTAAAGAGTATGCTAGACATTTGGTCGTTTTATTTTGTTCTTTTGTTCTGGTTATAAGTGATTGTTAGAAGGTAGTATATTGATTATAATTTGAGGATGTTATCTATGGCTATCAATACAAATAAATTGATAAATTATTTTGTGAGATATGTATAGACTGAATTGGATAAACCATTGTCCCGTAGTCACTAAAGCGTCACTTTCCTCTTGCTCGTTTTCCGGTTTCCACTCTTTATCTTCTTCATTTTCTTTTACTTGTTCTTCTTCTTATTTTCTTTTCTCTCTTCTTCTTTTCCCACTATTAATATTTTCTTCTTTTTATTCTTCTCCATCGTCTTGTTTTTCTTGTTCTGAACAGCAGAGTGAAAGAAGGAAGAAGGGACGTCCGCTTGTGAAATAAACTATGGGCACCAGAACAGGCTACAGAAGCCTAGTTCTTGTCAGTTATTATTGTTCTATGAAAAAAAAAACCGGCCCTTATTTTATTAGAATTCAAACAAATAAAAACTTTTTATTAAGAGAGTATTGCTACTACACTGAAATTTAAATAGAAAATGGGTTATTATTCAGAGTTATATTGGTTATTAGTGCCTCCAGGAGCAAATTGATGGAAACATGTTGGCAAGCGCTAGTTACTTTTATTGTTATAAATAATAACTGCAATGAATAAAAGGCCCAAGTTTGCTTGTAGTTATAGTTGACTGGTTAAAACCAGTTGTCCTTACTCGTGCAAGTGATTTATAGAATTCTTATCAAAGATCAGCTCTGTACAAATCGTATTATTGAGCTGTGAACCCAGCCAATAAACAATAACTATTAAAGTAACGGTAGTGGTCTACTATTTTTATTTTTCCAACATTCTTTTAAGAACGGTGTAGGCATAATCTAAAATAGGGAATGCATATTCTAACTAAAAAATCTTTTTAAACTTTGGAAGGTGAAGTAATAATATTTTTTAAAGATAACTCCACCTATCTCTACACTCTTGAACATGGAGAATGCATATTACATCATATTGTAATTATTTAGTATAAATTATAATTATGTAAAGTATGTAAATTATGTAAAGTATAATTATAATTATGTAATTATTTAGTATGAATTATATCAAATATGACATAATATAACGATATTATCGTTAATATATTATAGTCAATATTTGCGCTCTTGGAAAAAATTAATTGGAGCAACTTTACAAATTGTACAACAATTAATTGTACAACTTTACAAATTTTTCGTTAATACAGTTTTTATGAGAATATGGTGAGATTAGTTTATTTGTCTAATTTGCAAATTTGATGAAATAAAGAATCAGAGCTTGGAAGGGTACAAGGTAGAGCTGATAAATCTTGGGAAACCATAGGAGTACAACACGTTACTGGGTGGTTCGGAAACCACATAAAATTATTTTACAATAATTGAAGGCAAAACATTTTCTACAACTGAGGGAGCTATACTGAGCCTGCACAGTGGATCATCCAATATTTGAAAAAAATTTCTAGTTCAAAATCAAACACCACATGATAGGCTACTGTTGAATGGTGGTATCACGCTGCTCTAGTCTGCCACACAACACTTCATAGTGTATGTTTGACTTTTCGATGGTGATTTTTTTTCGTAGTATGAAGCCCACATAGATCTGAGAACTGTGTGTGGGTTATGAATTGGATGATGGCGATTGATGAGTGGGAGCCATAGTTTTAGGTGGGTTCCGAACCACCGGGAAGTGATTTTACAGCAGAGTATAGTCTTTTTAGCTGGTCAATCCAATCGGTCACCCAGCTCAGGAGTTTCGTAGATTATCTCTGATTGAACAGATACCTGCTACGGCACTCGGCTATTTTTGGTGGTAATCTGGTGATTATCCTCGAGTTGTAGACAAGATGCTCCACTGGGCATGCACCCTTATTGTCTTCCCCCCCCCCCGCAACAATTAAAACTTCACTTTTGTTCAAAACATACTGGATTAAAGCCGATTTTCAAATGGTAGGTAGCAGTTCCAGACAGAGTGAATAAATTAACTGTCTATATGATGGGTTGACGATCACGATCACATATACACAGTGCCGGATTTACCACTAGGCCGACTAGGCCGCGGCCTAGGACCGCAAGCAAAAGGGGGCCGCAGCGTTTTGAAAAAAAAACTTTTTCTGGTAAAAAAATTGAATTTTTATTTTCCAAAATTAATTAATAATTACCGCTACTGTAAATCGAGTACATTACTTTTGTATAAAAAAATACAATCTAATTAAAATAACCAATTTTCATATCAAAAATAAAGATTAGCGCTTGTCAGGGTATATAAATAGGAGGCTACATATTGCAGGTGGATTGTATAAAGTTCTAGGGAAGTGATGAACCGATGTAACCAGCACTGGCAGGGGCCCCATGTGGATGAATCCACTGAACCCCACTTTAATGGCAAAGAAGACTTAAAGATTAATACATTCAATGTTGTAATAGACAGGCTTTATTCAGAATTGAATAAAAGGTCCGAAGTTTATTTCAGTCTTAATGAAGAATTTGGATTTTTAAACAACTTATCGTCAATTTTCAATGAAGAAATCGGGGAAAAAGATTCTATTTTGGCTAAAAAGTATCGAATCGATATATGTGGTGACTTTGGAGAAGAGTGTGTACAGTTCAAAGGCTTTGTTGAAGGTATATTTGATGAAGAAAGGGAACCTCATGATAACAAAAATACCAAGCCTTCGAGGAATACACTTTTGGAGTATCTGAAACTCTTTCGTAAAAAACAGTTAACAACATTATTTCCGAATATGGACACGGCTTTGCGCATTCTACTATGCATGATGACATCAATCTAATGCATCTGGAGAAAGATCATTCAGCGTGTTGAAAAGAATCAAAAACTACTTGAAGAACTCGACTTCTGACGAATATTCTAGATTGTCTAGTTTGGCTAGTTTTGTTTCAAATGCTGAGCTTTTTCAAGCCTAGACTTTAACGATTTGATTAAAGATTTTGCAGCTAGAAAAGTGAGTGTTTAGAGTTTAAATATGGTATTATTATGAGTATGGAGTGGAGTGAGTGTCAATGTTAATCACTAATCCAACTTTATCCAAATTAAGAACATGAAATTGACGTTTTTCAGTATAAGAGAATAATGTGAGAATTGAATGATCTAGAAGTTTATTTGTTGTATTCTTAATATTTTTATTTTTCAGTACCGTAGCCTTACTATTACAGTTCATATTATTATTTTGCTTGTTCTTTTACATATACAATATCTTTTCAACTCGGCTTTTTTTAGTCTTTTGTTGTCACCTGTACTTCCCCCCCCCCCCCCCCCGAATGAAACAAATGGTATTTGATTTTGACAATTAACTGCAATACTAATGTATAATATAATAATTTTAGCAATATTAATAATTTTACAAATAACTGCTGTTTGCTAACTTTTTGAATTATATATTTTCTATAAATATAGTAATTATTGTTAGAGCTGATTTGGGGTTTTAGCCAAATTTGTAAACCAAGATTATTTAATTAGCTAATACAACATTTCAACCTTTTTATGTACCGTATTCAAATAGAACATTAGTGCCATTTCTATTCATGTATGTTATGCTTTGTATGTTGTACCAACTTTAAAAAATAAAATTAAAACAAACGTTATGTATCAATTTGAAATGTGCTTTATGCTTTAATTACATAATCGTGAAGTTATTGGGGGCCGCTCGGGGTAATTTGGCCTAGGGCCGCAAGTACCCTAAATCCGGCAGTGCATATACATAGTACATGTGCGATGTTTTTTTGTCTGAAATAGCCAATTTCAGACAATATCGCGTCGGAGAGGCGATGGATTAATGAATTCTTTAGCCAAAACAATAATAATTATAATAAGAAGGCTGTTATGAAATCAAGAATATCCTTTCTCTTCGCTTGTCAAATAGCTTCAGGCACACTAACTAGGGCGCAATCATTCTTCATAGAGCAAAATGACATTTGAACAATTCCAGTTGAATGATTCTAGCTGACATTTGCAGCAATTTTAATTCGGTTATTCTTTGTTAGTCACAATACTCAACTGGTGTTCAAGAGCTGCTTTCGAAACTCATGGTTATTATTGTTATATTTGAAATATTGTTCTACATGTCTCGTTAAAGTAACAGATTATTCTTCTTCTTTATTTTTTATTTACACTTCTAGGCCACAAAGCCATTCAGTTTCAAAGGAAATTCAAGCTTCTGGTTAAGTTTCCCTTTCACTTCATGGTCAACTGTTTCATGCACGAATGGACAAGACAAAAGATAAGGATAGTCAATGAAAGAAGAGAAAAAAATCGACGAAAGAAGATTGAAAAGTAAATGAGACGTGAACTAAGAAGAGAATAGAAACTATATAACTTATTCACGCTCTTACATTCTGATGACGATTATTTACATGCTTGTGTCACACTAAGTTGCATTGAGCTGATTAAAATATTGTCAATAAATTTAAATGAGTAGAACGAAAAACCTGCAAAGAAATGCAGTGTCAAATGTATTATTAGATAGGGTCTATATATTATAAATATTGGACTCTTGTAAAAATGTAACAATAGATACAGTTTTGTGCTAAAAGCCTGTTGTTTCATTACAATTTGTTGTATTTTGACTGTATCAATAAATAAATAAATATAGGCTACATTAAATACATTAGTTCATTACGGTATTACCGTATTTCGTCATAAAAATATCACAGATAAAACTCATTTGAAGCTAGATGATGATTAAAAGGACTGTATAGTTCATCAATTGAGATTTGGTCATAGTCCACTCTATGTGTTAGCACGTTACATTGTATCGTTTTTACTGAAGACAAAGCACACAGATTAAGTTCAAATGATAGGGCGCTCTCATACAGTCTTGCTGAAGTGTACTATTTATTAAAACCCTTTACACATATTTTTACTTGCTATAAAAGAGCAGGACTGATCTATACTATTGGAACTTATCCAGCTCTCATATAACTCTAGTCAAGTCTACAAAATTATGTGACTAGATTGCTCTTTACAGTGGTTGATCTACGAGGGGGGGGGGGGAGAATTCATCAATGGTATCATATGATGCCTGCCTTCATTTCAGGTTGTCCCTTAGTCACCAGGTAGAAGAGATGCTGACCAAGCTACTGTAGATGAAAACATTTCCTTCCACAGGTCCTTGCTGTTCCAGGTCTCCAATCCAGGAGATTACCAAACTTCTTCCTGAAGACCGTAACAATGCCTGAACAATAACTGAACAATGCCTCGGAATTCTGCCAAGTTTCTAGTGACACAGTGCGCCAGTGCATACTCCTTGGGCAGGGTGAACAGATCCCTCTCACTTGTCTGGATCATTTTTCCACAAGTGCTGGACTGAAGGCCTAACCACCAGCAGACTCCTTTGGGGATGCAGTGCACTAAGCCTGAGCTGCTTGTCCTTCCTTTGCCTTTTTACTGTCACCTTGGTCAGCTTTGATGTCAAGCTTCTTATGCTTCTTCTTGCTTGCTTCCTCAGTGCTGTTCCCTGCCAGGTTGGTCTTTCTTGCTTCGAATGTTTCTGGCCAGAATCTTCATTCTGTTTCCTCCAGAACTATGGCCTCTCTCCACCCTTCACTGCATGTAGTCCTCCTCAGCGTAGTGATTGTAATATGCTATAATTTAAAAATGACTCATGAAGCTCCAATTTCATAATTATATGAGACATTATTTCTTACAACTTAAACTACAGTTTTTTTCTAATAAGTTACATCCACATTTGGAAAAATCAAGCATCAAAGTCCTGTTAGTTCAACCTTGGCTGTATTATAAACCATAGTGAATGATGTAAGGTTGATTAATAGCATTTCACACCTGTTCAATCTTGACAAAATGTGACCAGCAGGCCCACGTCCTTGAGCATTGGATAAGGTCCAGCTATAGCCTGTTTAGCCTCATACATGAATTTACGATTAAAGTTTCATGGTACGAAACAAAGTATAGCTTCTGTAAAGTGAATGGCAGTTTAAAAGTAGAGAAATAATAAAATTAGCAACAATGGCAATAGGAAAACCACTTTTTCACAAGTGAATGCTCACTAGTTTTGGGACTCTACTTCATAGCCTGTGATTACTATTTGTTATAATAGGCATTCATAATTGTTACGCTTGGTATTGTTTAAACTAGCTAATTATCCCAAACAGTTCCTGATCTTTATTCTCAATCTGGGAAGAGAGTTATCTAGTTCTTTTGTTTTTTATTGTCCAGCGATTCGTGTCAGAAGTATACCGGGCTAGCACTCTACAGTACACTTTTAGTTCAGGTTATAGATAAGCAGTAGCTACTATAGCTTAGATTCCCTCGACTAACCACGCATTCGGTTGTATTAAGTCGGCATCAATTGAATGATCATTTGGAATCTCTCGGTCAAACCTCTCAGGCGCGGTAAAACTGTTCAGTGGCTGTAGTAGAACCTATAGATTTGTCAGAACCTGACAGCTAACTGAAGAAAATCTATTATTAGTTAGTTTGAAGTGACTGACAATTGAATAAACTGACAAATATACATAAACAGAAATAACACAGAAAGTAATAGCAATTAAAAGGAATTCGAAATTAGTAAAATCTATTATGCCGTATATTACCGGTATTTCTATTATTCTGTTATAATAAAATAGAAACATTATTTTACAATATTTAAATTATACGGCGGCGGCCAATTCTTATACACCTGACTGCCACTCTTATATACTCCTGACTGCTCTCTTGTTCTATTCTCCATCCAGCCTTATATTTTTGTTTCATCATTCATTCTGCACAAGTCTCAGACTCACGTGGGCTTATATCAGCAAAAAAAAATATCTTTGTCAAGGGGGTTACACACATTGGATGTCACACAAGCCAACTGTGCTATCCTCATCTAGGATGAGATTAAATATAGTTATATATTTAATAAATACTACGGCATCACGTTCACGTCCCCAATAATTACCGTATAAAAACCGTGGAAAGTTCTCTCTGGAAATAATTTATAAGGTGTATGCACAGTAGAGCATCCAATACTCGGTGATAATCACCATCGCAAAAGTAAACGTATGTTATGGAATGGTGCATGACACATTGGAGCAGCATGAATACCACTGTTATACGAACGTTGAATGTGTTAGTGATAAACGCAGTATATTGTGACAGATAATTATTCAGGCTTCTTTAACCGTTTACACAGTGACAGACTGCGCTTCGTAAGTGCTACAACTCTTATGATTTAGACGTTTCTTTCTGAATTATTGAACAGTTTATTGAGCAGTTATTAGTCAAATATTTGATCGGCCTATCAACAGTTAGTGATTAATTTTGGAACAGTAATGTAGTATTTCATTATTAGCTGAACATTATTGACTTGTTCGTTTCTGATTGATTTATTTTGTGTGGTATAACTGATTATTGCGTGTCGTAAGTAATTTGTGTAAGTTAAGTGCGAGTGTTAATTTAAAGTGTTGCAAGCATTATTTTAGAGATAGAACCCGTAACAATATTCTCATATTAAACCACGAAAACGCTGTAAGAAACAGAAGCATAGAGGCTGTAGAATCTGAACTATGAGCACAAAAAGTAGCATAAAATAGGATAATAGAGTGACAATAGTCCTAGTCGCCTTATATTGGGATACCGGCATAATGGACAATAGGCCTATAATAAAAAACCGGAAAATCTATATTTGAGTCTAATCTGAATTGAGCTGACGCTTAATTTGAGTATCTGACAACTAAATAGTCACTATAGCTGCAAGCATAGGCTGATTTTCTTTCAAGAAAATCCTACTTAATAATGAGGTTTTTTCTATAGCGTTATGGAAATACAGTGTAGAAATATGAGCTTAGAATTTTATATTATTCAATGAGAAGGGTCAATTTATGGTTAGCCACGCATGAAGAGTGTAAGATTGAAAACATTTTCCAGTAAGACTTGATTCGTTCCATGTTACATGGTCCATGTAAACCTAAAAAAATACGTACGATAACATTTTCTACCACACATTGAAAATGTTAAAGAATCCAGATGAAATTAGACCTATATCGAAGTAATAATTATAATCATTTGGCTTTAATTTGTGGGAGACACTTTCGGGTGGCTCGGTATAAGCTTTTGAATAATGTTTAGTGACCATGGTGTACATTTTACTTGGATCCCGAACTAGCGGATAAGTTACAATACTTTCTATGTAAAAACGAATGATATTAACCAAAATCTTGACGTACACGATTATAAACAAGAAGCCGAGGAGATTATCACTTGGTGAGTCATAATAGTAGCTTATTCAAACAAAAACCTAGTTATATTGGTAGGAAACTCTACAACAAATTACCGCAGTTTTTAAAGAGTCTTGAAAATATAGAAATATTTTAAAACAATTGAAAAAATATTTAGTTGATAAAGCTTATTACACTATATAATAGTGTAAAAGAGTTCCTTTCACATCAAAATTAATCCTAACCCCAACTAATTTTATTTTTTATTTTTTTTTTTCTGAGGATGAAGCCCACATAGGTCTGAGACCTGTGCGTGGGTAATGAGTTGGATGATGGTGATTGATGAGTTGGACCTACAGTTTTAGGTGGGTTCCGAACCACCGGAATAATTGATATAGTAATTATGGTAACTAGTGTATAAGAGTATAATTGTTGATCTGACTTGTCTTATACCCCTTAACTGGAGTCTCCAAGACGTAATCTACAAAAAAAATTAAGCAGATAACTAGAAGTCCTAGCTGCATAGGTAAGATAACAGTCAGATGAAATATCGTTAGAAAGTTTCTCAATAGGATTAGGATTTTGGCCGATCTAATCTAATCGAGTAAATCTTGACATTAAATTTTTATTTGGTTTACAATACATGTATCTATACAGTATAAGATTACTTCAGATGAAAATGTATGTGTAAAAAAGTACTTTTTTATGATGTCCACATGAGTCTAAAATTTTTACTTGATTATAATGATGGAACAACAGTTTTAGGTGGTCTCCGACCTCCGAACCATTAAGTAAGTTATAATGAAGTAGAAAGTCAAGAAGTCAAGTTATGTTTTGTCAGTCACTGTTCCAAGCGGTGGAATCGGTTGATATATTTTACTGCAATGAATCTACACTTGATCTTTCCTCTGGATTATATAATCTATGACAAAAATGTAGACCTTCACCATCTTTCCGTTCAATACATAACAGAAAATTTACAAGACTTGAAATAGACAATGCCCAGGTATATATTTAGATATTTACAATAGACACCACTCTGAAACTAAGATATTCGTCCTAAAAATACAAAGTCTATCATGCCAAACATTTTAATACAGAGGAAAATATTCAAATGAGCTTTGGAATATTTCCAGGGTAAAGAATATCTTTCTTACAATATATCAGTACATACAATACATTTTACATTAATTAGCCCAGTCACAAGAGGTTTAACGCGAATTTTTTAAGTAATGCTTATGGGTTCTTAGGTGATCTAAATCCAAAAAGTGGACCTTCTATCCGTGATGCGTATGAAAGAGTGCCCCAAAAACACAGAAATTTAATTTCTGTTTTCAGATTTTAAAAATTTACATTCAAACTGAACGGCGACTGCATTGGCTCTGTCTAAGGTAGTGCCTTATAACCCATAAAAATTGCGCGAAAAATTCCCTGGGCTATTAATTAATTATTTTCCGTGATGACCCTTATTTCGCCTCCCAGAAACAGTATAACTTGGACAATATAAATTTGATACACAATGAATTGTTTACAAATATTTAATAAAATATTTATTCTACTTAAATTAGATACTAAATATAAAGAATTGATAACAAATATTTAATAAAACAATAATTCTATACTGAATATTAATATTAAAAGCAGAATTTCGAATATAAATTTTAATCTGTGATGTTTTCCATGACGAAATACTACTTAATGAACAATCTAATATTAAAACTGACACTGTATTTCACTTTTACATAATGTATTACTCACATATATTGGAGATGCTTGAGGAATGCATTTCACGTCTGAAAAGCAGGCGACGAAGCTTCTTTTCAGAAGTGAAATGCATTCCTCAAGCATCTCCAATATACGTGAGTAATACATTATATAAAAGTGAAATACAGTGTCAGTTTTAACATTAGATTAAAAATTTTAAATCTGACAAGAATGTTACACTCATTCTGTTCAAACAGCGTGGCACAGTTAGTGAAGCAGGCATGACAATAAGTGGCTAGAATAGCAGTAGACCACAATCGGAGAAATTTCACAACAGATGGTTGGTGCCCAATAGAACTTGTCATAATTCACCGTTTGCGGTTCTTATTTTACAACAAAGCTATTTGATCCAACAGTTGGTTTTTATGAAATAGGTAGTTTAGAAGAAGCACGCAATTCGGTAATACTGTATTGCATTACGAGTGCCAGGAATCTGATATGGTTCAGTACTTGAAAATAATATCAACTGCTCTAGCCAACCTACTATACTGCTAGTAATGCTCGCCGCAAATACTGTTTTCAAAGGAGTCATATATTACCTAACGGGAAGCAGCATAAATTCACAATTATTGTTTCATTTTTAGAAGGCAGGGGTAATATAATAACATACCAAAATATTTTTATTTTTAGGAATCCCTCTACTTACAGTTTTAGGATAAGTGGATTAACGAAATGAATTTTTAGGAATGAAAATTAAAAAAGCGTAGGTACTTCGGTTAATATAAATCTAATCTAGACCCAATAAACCTGAATATTGTTATTAATTTGTGTCTCTTTGAAAGGGTGACTTTATTTTTCATTCAGTATGTTGAAATATGTATTATTGCTTTTCCAAGTGACGCTTAAAACAAAATTCCATTTAATAAAAAATATCTACAGACACCTAGGTCAGTAGAGTAGCAAGGTAGCCATGCGCCCCCGTCAAACAAGAATTGTGCTGAGAATACTGAGCGGTAGTTTACATTTACTTTTATTAGACCTATTTGTAGTCTTGGAAATCTCAACACTTCCATCAACTTATGTTTTTGACCGTTTGATCTTCACCGGTAAGCACATAATAATTTTTAGAACGGCCACAATATAGTGATAATATCTATTATACTATTAAATATTATACTATTTCTTTCTCATAATAGAAAGAGAAAAAATAAAGTAGCTTAGAGACAAATCAAAACTATATGTTTGAGAAAATAACCATCTTGTGATCAAAGTTGTACAATAAATTGCCAATCAAATTGGCGGGCCGCTAGCGCAGTTGGTTGGGGCGTCGCAACTTCAGCTTGCTGTCGTGGGTTCAAATCCCGCTCCTCCGTCTGGCATCTATGTGTAATCATTTACCTCATTACCCACGCACAAGTCTCAGACTCATGTGGGTATCGTCAGCTAATTACGAGCTTTGTAAAAAATGGGCAAAATCAAAAATGAATTGTACAGCTTCCTTGTGACAATAGCATGTTTAGCCCCTTTCGTGTGAATCTCCCCCTTGAAATTCAATATGATATAATTTAATTTAATATTTATAATTTCATATAATATAATTTAAAGTCTATAACAGCCTTGAGTGAGTAATTTTTAGTAAATTGAAGATTTTTCCAATATTGAAGAACCTAAGTAATTGAGTGGGAGTGTGCGTGTAGCACCGGAGTAGAGAGCAACAACTATATAAGCCACTCTCACTCACTTAAAATAGAAAATAACAAGAAAAAACACTCCCTCCTTGAAGTAAACTGCTCAAAATATTGAGCTTGCTTGGCAACAATATTGACGATAAAACATCTAATTTATTTCTACCAATAAATGAACTTCCATACGTTTTTGCAGAATCTACGAATACGAAGTTACTTAAAGTTATCTTTAAAAAATAGTTGGGCTTCCTGAAAAAATCATTACCGTATATCGTCGTTGCCACAGCAACACCACTTATCTCAATTTTTAGGTAAAATGTGATTTTGGTGTCATATTATGCGAAATCTAACGGGGAATCCAGCAAGCTAGTTAGTTTTACAATATTCCCAACAGATATCGCTAGAAACGAAGAAATGTCAACACCACTTATCTAGTGTTTGCCGCCAACACCACGCATCTCATACCAATAGCACTCAGAAGACGTGCAAGGATTGCTGTCTACAAAAGTAAGTCATTTTCAATATTAATTTAACCTCAGTAACTATTTATGTAATATTGTTTTATAAAGTTACAGTTACACTGTTATTGTTTATGTTAGTTTTATGTATAAGTCTCTAATGCTTGAATAAAATAATTGACCCAAAGTTGTGACTTGAGATAGGTTATGTTGTCCCAAACGTGATTCATGAGATACGTTGTGTTAACAGTTGTGACTTGAGATAGGTTATGTTGTCCCACATGTGATTCATGAGATACGTTGTGTTACAGTTGGATGTACCCTCCTGGGAAAATGTTGTAAACGATAATAATCCTACCAAAACTAAATTAAAAATAGTTTTTAGTTTTGAATTACACATAGTTTGACCCATATTTCAAGAATCTGGACCCAAGGCCCAATTTTAATATGCTCCAGGGGCCTGTTTCATAAAACTTATAAGACACGTAATACAGGAGAATCACCACTCCAATTACATGCTCAATATAGGCGTTAAAATCAGCTGTTCCTGTATTACAAGACTTCTAAGTTTTTATGAAACAGGCCCCTGATACTTGAATTAGACTATTATTATTATTGTATTTTTACGGTCGCAAGGGACCACTTCAAGTTCTGATATGGCTTATTCTTCTGCTACTTCCAGATGTGGTGAAGCGCTTATGCAGTTTTTCCAGCTTTTCTTTTCCTAGTAGTTATTCAAGGCTATCTTCTTAGATTTAGATTATATAGACATATTAGCCTATAAAGTTTTTTTTTTTTTTTGCTTGTTCTTGAAGAGCTACAAAAGATGTCAAGCAGTTCAAGTAGTGAGGATGAAGGTGAAGACGAGAGAAGTGGGGATGAAGGTGAATTCAACATGTTGTGGGAGTTGTGCCGTGAAGATGAAGGACTCCAAACAGTATCAGATGTAATAACTACCGGTACTGACTATGACTTCGATGACAAAATCTCTAAACAAAATAACATAGAGAATGTGACTGTAATAACTTCGGACTATGACTTTGATCTACTGCTGAAAAGTGTTCCCTTAGAAACTCCTTTAGGCCTAGTTAATGAGAATTTAGAGGAGGTTCAAGTTAGTGAGATTGCCATGGACCTTGAGGTTTCAACTTCATGTCATTTAAATGAAGACAACAATATTGTAAATATTGAGACCGAAATAGAAAAGAACAGTGTGATTGAAGATTGTGATACATCACAAGGAAGTAAAAGGAAAGTTGGTGATGACAGAGCTGAGGCAAAACTAAAACGAATGAAAGGGGAAGCTTATGTAGGCTTCAGAAGAGCAGATAAAAAATGTACAAAGAGAATAATTCACAACGTACCCAGGGAAGAGAGAAAAATAGGACCTCGATGTGCATCGATTTCATGTAAGAAGTTCAAGACTAGATTTTGTCATGTTATATCTGATACAATGTGCCAAAATTTGTTTGATGAATTTTGGAAAAGAATGGACTGGGATTGCAAAAAAGTTTATGTTTGTTCCTTAGTAGATATCTGCAAAACAAAACAAGAAACAAAAAAAGATGCTTCCAGAAGAAAGTTTTCTTTCTTTTATCATTTGAAATATAAAGAAGAAAAGTACGCCGTATGTAAGTCAATGTTTCTGAACACCCTTGGTCTCACAGACAACGAAGTTCGCTATTGGATTGAAAACAACTTGAATGCAACGGAAAAACTGCCTACTAATAATAACACCGTTTGTGATGAAAATGAAGATGATATGGAACTCCCTACAACTGACAATGCTTCAAAAACAGTTTGTAATGCAGGCCAATCAAAGAAAGCTCGGGGTCATAAGAAATTGTTTCTTCACACATTTTTGGAGGCATTACCTAAACTTCCCTCGCATTATTGCAGAAAATCCACGAATAAATTGTATTTGCAAACTGATGTTAGATCCATGGCACACTTGTATGAAATATACAGCGATCGTTGCGCAAACTCAAATGAGGATCCTCTTGGAAGAACGGAGTTTAAACGAACTGTTGATAGTTTAAATATGAAAGTATTTAAACCACGAAAGGACAGGTGTGATTTATGTTATGCATATGAAAAGAGAAACTTGGAAAAGGACTTGTATGAAGAACATGTTCGGCGAGGTCGTCAAGCTCAAGATGAAAAAATGAAGGATAAACAGGATGCTCTAGATGGAAAGTGTTATACTATCTGCTGCGATGTTATGATGGTGCAGAATCTTCCACTTATAAGCGCGAGTTCTGCATATTATAAATTGAAATTGTGTGTGCATAACTACACAGTTTATAATTTGGCTACACATGATGCCCAAAACTATTGGTTTGATGAATCAACCACCGATCTCAGTGCATCGACATTTGCCACTTGTCTATTAGATTATGTATGTGAACTTCTTAATGCTGATCCGAAACCAGTAATAATATATTCAGATGGATGCGCTGCTCAAAACCGTAACTCAACTCTGTCCAATGCTCTTCTCCATTTAAGTATGACTCGGCAAGTTGTCATCACACAAAAATTTTTTGAAAAAGGCCATAGTCATATGGAAGGAGATAGTGTTCATCAAGTGATTCAACAAAGCTACAAGAATCAAGATGTATATCTGCCCAGTCAATTTGTTGGGTTTACAAAAATCGCCCGAAAACATCCCTTCCCATACAGGGCAAAGCTATGTACACCTGAAATGTTCTTCGATTACAGCAAAGATGCTGTAATTTACCAATCAATCAGGCCTGGAAGGAAGAAAGGAGACCCCAAGGTTACGGACATACATGTCCTACAGTACGAACCAGCCGGGATAATTAAGTTCAAGCTCAATTTCAACGAGGAGCTACAGGAATACAACCACCGTTTACCGAAAGTTGAGCAGCTGATGGATCCACTCACCTCTTTCCCACAACTGAACAACACTGGAAGGAGAAAAATTCCACGAGATAAGTGGGATGATTTGCAAAACCTCAAAGTGATGATCCCTTCAGATTGCCACGGCTTTTACAATGACTTGCCTTACGAGGCTGAGAGTAGAAGGAAAAAGAAAAACTAATTTCTATTTCAGATGAGTAAACAAAAAAAATTTAAAGTTCAATAACTTTTAAAAAAAAAGTTCAATAAACCTTTTTCTATTATTACTACAAGTTCTTTTTTGAAACTTAGTTTAATTTGTTTTTTTTTATTGATACTGATACTATGTTACTCTACTAACTATACTTTAAACGTATCAATACGTTTATTTCTAATGATATACCTTTCATTTAAATATTTTTTTTTATAAATCTCAATTTCATTCATCAAAATGAGTTTCTTTTTTCTCTTCCATTTAGAACACCTAGTCCCAGTTGCACAAAGGCCTGTTAAGTTAAGCTTAATCTCCGATTAACAATGTTAATTCTCATGAATAATTGAAGATTAACTTTAATTCCCTTTTGTGCAGCCGGCCCCTAGTCCTTAAGAAGAAATTAATTAGTGAGTAAACTAGATCATTCAGGCTAAGTCAGTATGTTGTGAGTATTGAGTAAACATGCACTAAATAAACCTTAACGGTAACGCTAGTGTCCTAAACTGCGCGTGAGCAGTATAAACGTCATTGCTATATTGCGCAGCTGATACCAATTATTGTTAGGTACTAGCGTTAACATAAAGGTTCAAAACTAGCTTAGCGGAATTTCTCAAAAACATATGGATACTTGGAGTTAACACCACATATCTCTGATGGCTGTGGGGAACAACACCACGTAACTCATTTATATTCTTTAATCATTGTTGTTTGAATCAAAATTTCATGAAATATGTTTAAATATGTTGAAATTTACCAGGAAATACAATTTTACCTCACTTATGGTCAATTTTCTTGAAAAAAAAAAGTTTTTTGGCTCTCCTTAAAAGTTGACAGAATTGAGATAGGTGGTGTTGCTGTGGCAACGACGATATCTAGTTCTAGTGATTAGTTCCAGTTGCTGAGTGCACCCCTAGACTCCAGACTTGCGCCCCCCGGCAAAAAAGACGACGACAATGTGAAACACAGTTACAAACAACTTAGAATATTATGCAGAAGTTTGATTGAGATTGAAAATTCGGTGACCGTCAAAACAATATTATATTTTTTTTCTATAATAAAAGTGGTTCGACAACATCAGCCTTATTCATCATGGATACCTACCACAATATCGCCATCACCGATACAAAGAAAAACAACTTAAAACTTTGAATACCGGTATCAATTTCTTGAAGAAGTTAGTAGCCTATGAAAAGAGCTTAAAAAATAAGGATGAAATCACTAAGCTTCAAAGATTAAAAGTAATGAAAACATTGTAGAAAAATTACAAGAAGTAGTTCAAAGACAGGCTGATAATTTTTAATAGAGAGTATCAAACTTTGAAGAAGATTGGAAATAATGACTTAATTGGTCCAATGTGGCCTCAGAATAAGGAAAAAGTTATCTTTAGTGCACATTTTTTGTCAGAAGAGCCACAGCATAAAAATAGTCGTAAATGTTAAGAGAATTAATATACGTTTGTTTTACGTATAAAAGTTTACCAGTCTTGACATCCCACACGCTTTTGAAAACTTCAGTAAAAGTGCTCGTTTACCTTGGTCCTTCGAGCCTCACCATACAGAGACTGAGAACCATTAAGCTATTGCAAAATGTCTCACGGTGATATATTCAGAACGAGTTCCTTGACCTTATATATTTATTTAAAAACGTTTGGACGTTCACTTTAGTAAAAGGCTATTGAACTTGGTACGCCTACCAAAGTCCTTACCTGTAGCTTAGTCATCCTACTCTGGACAATATAAGCATTCGTTTTCTAGCAATTTCAACAAAAATAGGAAATCTGAGATCCCACTATTAGATAAACGATGTTGCGTAGGTGTACCACTAAACTAATCTAATGACTTTGAAGAGAAAAGTCAATAGATATCCAGGAACAGGTAGAAGAAGAAATAAAATCTAATGTACCGTACCTAAGAATATTATAGTAAGTAGTCAATAATAGCTTTTAATGCCCACGTTAAACGACTGACGTCTGTAAATCACTTAGAAACAAGTTTCAATAAGGAAAGTGACCGCTTGTTGTATTTTCAATATCATGAAGAACTCAGCTAAGAATTGATCTGACAAAAACCACTTCATGATAGATGCCACCCGCCGTAGGCGAATCCAGAAAATTCTCAAGAGGGGGTTCTGTCTGACAGACTCCCCCCCCCCCCCCCACACCAACACCAACAACCTACGATAATCTACTACCCCATGACTTCATTATCAGACCCCTTCCGACCTGCTAAGAAATCCTACACTAAAATTCATAGTAAAAAATATGTTATTATTTGATAAATTATTCCACTAAAATAAATTGTATTAAAATCTAGATTATTTTGTTACTTGCTTTTTGAGAACTATCCTAATAATCTTGATAACTTTTAGGCTATTACCACTGCTTACATTATTATACTGTAAATATATCATAACAATGAATTAATTTTACAAGAGAGAAATGAAGCAAATTCAAAAATTCATTGTTCAAGGTTATTTTTCATAAAACTTAAAAATTAATGAATTATAGTAATGAAATGAAATTTCCTTCAGTTGAAAGTTATTTTTTATCATTCTATTTGAATAGTAAAAAAATCTTTCAAATACAGACAATTTCATCCCATTACTATAATTGAGGAGTTTTATGCAAGAAGGGCGTGAGTGTCACTGACGCCCTTTTTGCATAAAACGGCTTATATTATTATTCTATTCATTGTGAACAAAATGGTGTTTGTTTTATTCTTTTATCTTGAAAATTGACCAAATAATACATTTTTAAAAAACCCTTATCAGACGCCCTTTTTGCATAAAATGTTGAGCGATTTCGTTATGTAATATTTATAAACTAACTATATACCATACAATAAATATTTTAGATGATAATCATCATTATTCTGTGTTGGTAGTGGCACCATTTTCAACAGCTGTTTTAGTCAGGAATAATAATATTATTTCTAACAATAACTTAACCTTTTTGTTGTCAAAGTGTAGGTAACTTACTACTGCTGTACTTACTAGTAATATCAAAGAATTTCAGTGAATATTGGTGAAAATGAGTGATAGTAGTGGAAATTAAGAGACTATAAGAACAAGTGATGTTAAGAAGAAGACTGGAAATGAAAATAAGTGGACTAGAAATATAAATAAGAATAAGAGACAATCTGGGAATTCATAAATCAACTCACAAGGAGTCGCTGTTGGTAAGAAGATATTCAGCTAGGTTGGTTATTGCTGCCCAAAGGAATGTTTTAAAAATGTTAGTCATATGGAGCAAGGTAATCTGTTAAATAACGTTTACTCTTTAGCAGATAACAGTAAACAAAATATCTATTTAAGCAGTTGCTTTGTCAGGAAAGAAAAGAAAACACTTCAAATAAATGTCAAGAATGTTACTAACTTGTGGGAATACTCTCTATCTTAAGTGAAGGCAAGGTCAAAGTCTGCAGGAAAATGATTTTGCAACTCTTTCAAATTTCAGAAAAAAGAATTCATGTTGTCCAGCAAAAAAGTATGGAAGGTTTACTTGCCTTTAATGATCATCGAGGCAAACATACAAATAGACATAACAAAATACATTCGACAATATGGGAGATGCTAAAAGAACATTTACTAACTATACCCCATTTAAAGTCTCACTACAGTCCAAGAAATTCCAATAAATTATATTTTGAAAATCCTTCTCTTAGCATTAAGATATTATTTGACTTATTCAAAGAATACTATAAAGAGAAAATCAGAAAAAGTCTTCAAATGAAATATGCTTCATACTACAAATATTTAAACTCTACTAGGTTTGCATTTAGAAAACCTCGAACAGATGTGTGTGACTTTTGCTTCTCATGTGACCAACAACTGAAGCTTGATTCAAGTGACAACACCATAAAGACCAACATGGCATTAAATTTGAGAAAGGTGGAGGGACACAGAAAATGTAAGAAAGAAATAATAGAAAAATGTAGAGAGGAAAATTCAAATGTTTTAGTGTTGGAATTTGACTATGGGCAGAATTTACCTATCCCAAAATTACATGTAAATGCACAATTTTATAAAAGGCTACTGTGGATCTATATCTTTAATATCCACTGTCACAATGATGGTAGCTCCATAATGTATTCATTTTGTGAAACAGAATCTAAAAAAAATCCTGACACTGTAGCTTCTTGTATACTAGATTTCATAAGTAAAAAAATCGTGGGACACTGCTACACAGAGATTCTCCTATTGTCTGATAATGCAGGCGGTCAAAACAAAAATATAACCATTTGTCGCTTTTGTTCGTTTTTGGCCAAAAAACTAAATATGACAGTTCATAATTTGTTCCCTGTAAGGGGACACAGTTATAATCAGAATGACAGAAATTTTGGTATACATTTAAAACAGTTGAGAACTATTGAAAATATATACACCAGAGATGAATACTTTAAAATAATTGGTGAGTTCTTCCCTGTTATTCATTGTACCAGTATACTAAAAGAGTGGAGTGATTGTTTGAAAGAGTATACCCTACCCAAACCTAAATCTAAAAGACTGCAGTGAGAATTGAGAGAAAGAAATTGTTCTCTGCATTATCTGCTATGTAAATGTTTACTTCTAAGCAATTAATTACTCTGCTTTTGACACTTTTATGGTGTTTACTTTGTAGAATGTTCTAGTTGTTTTATTAGACATTAATGGAATCTTATTGAATATTGTGGAAGGTGTGAAGGCCTTTCATTGTTTATTTTAGAAATCGGTAGAAGTTGATAGAAAAATCGAGAGATATCTCAATTATGGAAAATTATATAAATAGAGGGAGACTTTTCTAAATTAGTCAGTCTTGTTTCAAATTCATCATGATAAACAAGTTGTGACAGTTCTATATATTGTTCCTGTATAGTGATAATTCTTTCTCTGTGCCTATAGTGATAATTCTTTAATTCATACCAGTGAGCTACTAAATAGTTTTTATTGTAAAAACGGACTAGTGCTACGTGAGTTAATTGTTCTTCCTCGACGTTTCTTTTTGAATATTATTGGACAGTTTATTGTACAGTTATTATTTAATATTAGATTGGCCTTTTAACTTTTAGTGATTGATTGTTGTATATTTTATTGAAATCTCTTTATTAGTTGAACAATATCAATTTATCTGTTTTTAATTGCTTATTTTTTCTGTAAGACATTACTGAACAGTGAGTGTTGTGATTATTTGTGTAAATAAAGTGCGAGTCATAAATTTGAGTGTTGCCAGCATTATTTTAGACATAGAACCCATAACAATTAATTGGTGTTAGAAGTTGGGGATTTTTGAGTTTTTATTAAAAATGGCTGGTAAAATTACATTGTGCAATTTGAAAGTGGCCGATCTCAAATGTGAATTAGAGGACCATGATCTAGAAACATCTGGAAAGAAGTCTACTCTACAAGACCATCTTTGTGATGCATTATTGGCGGAAGGCGAAGACCCAGCTCTTTGAGACTCCAGATAAAAAATTAATGTCATCCATGAAGAGTGAGAACTTCGCATCCATGAAGGGTGAAATACAAGAAAATATTTCATCCATGGAAGGTAAGCTACAAGAAAATATGACATCAATGGAAAACAAGTTACAGGTGAATATTCAGGATTTCAGCAAAATGTGGCATCCATAGAGAGCAAATTGCAAGAAAATATTACTTCATTGCATGAAGAAGTCACTAAGGTGAAGGAAGACTTCAAAACAATGGAAAGTTGACTCCAGGAAGACTTGGGAACTATGAAGGAGGATTTTAAAGCAATAGAAAATCGACTTAAGCAGCTGGAGTGTGGTGCTGGAACTTCAAGCAACAACCAAGAAGTAAGTAAAACTTCAAATTTTCCAGAAATAGTCATCTCAGAAAAGTCAATGATGGATGCTAAGGAGGAAGATCTCCAGAAACAGTCAGTAGTTATACCTCAGCACAATGGACTGCCTACCTATGATGGAAAAAGACCTTTAGAGGACTACCAAACACTGTTTGAGTCAGCAGCTGAGTTCCAGGGGTGATCACCAGCAACAAAGGCCCACGTTCTGAGGAGGAATCTCTGAGGTGAAGCATTGGCGATTGTTCACTCAATACCATCAGCTGAGAAGTGGAGTTTCAGTGAGCTGTGGAGACAACTGGAGATGCAATTTGGCAACAAACACCTGGAACAGTTGTACCAATCTCAGCTCAATAATAGGGTGCAGAGGCCCAATGAATCCCTACAAGAATTTGAGGCTGACATTGCTCGACTTGTTAGGACTGCATATCCATCTGCTGATGACAACACATATGAAAGTCTTGTAGTAGAAAAATTTTTGAATGGATTGAGAATACCAGAGACCCAACAGTCCATCAAACTGGCTAGACCCAAGATGTTGAATGATGCTTTGGCCCAGGCATTGGAGTTTGAAGCCATTTGGCAGTCAGTACCAGGTCATTCTAAGGTATGGGCTATGGAGGCTGAAGTCATGGATGCAAGCACAATCCAGAAGATAGTTGAACAGGTCCTGGAGAAGTTGAGATCCAGGAAGAAGGAATGCTGGGCATGTGAAAAAATTGGACATGTTAGAAGCAAGTGTACCACCAAACCAGCCTTTATTATCACCTTTATTAACACTATATATATTAAATAACTTAAACTTTGATTAAAGTTCTTGAAACATGTCCTATATCCCTTGGATATTCTAGAATTGTATTGCTAGAATATCCTGAAGGGGTGCTCACATGATTTTCTTAGGTCATCCTTGGGATATGACAGAATATACTTAAAGGGATATCACTAGTATATCCTGGAGGTGTGACCAGATGATTTCCTCAGGACAACCTTGGCATATCCCCAGAATATCCTAGAGTGATTTCCCCAGAATATCCTAGAGAGATATCCCCAGAATATCCTAGAGAGATTTCCCCAGAATATCCTAGAGATTTTCCCAGAATATCCTAGAGGGATATCCCCAGGATTGGGATATTGGCGGACATTCACATGTGCTAGGGACATCCTGAGGATATTCATATCCCACAATGGGATCTCCTCAGGATATTCCTGTCATCCCTATGGGACATTCTTAGGATATGCCAGGGATATTCTTGTGCTGTGTGAGTTAAAAATAAGCAATATTTAATTATTACTGATAGTTTTTCAAAGTGGCCTGAGGTTTATGAAATGACAAGAATTGATTTAGAAACGACTATTGAAAAATTGAGAGAAATATTTGCTAGAATTGGAATTACTAAAATGTTAGTCAGTGATAATGGCAGGCAGTTTGTGTCACAAGAATATGAAAAATTTTGTATATCAAATAAAATTAAACATGTTACTTCTGCACCATTTCATCCAGCAACCAATGGTGCTGCTGAGAATGCTGTCAAACATTTCAAATATTCTTTAAGCTATTGAGTGATGAGGAAAACCATGGTTGTAGGGAAGTGATAGCTGTGAGCCATAGCAGGTATCTGTTCAATCAGAGAGATAAGCTGCATTCTCATAGGTCCTGTTTGTAACAGTGACCGATTAGATTGGCCAGCAAAAAAGACACTGTTCTCTGCTGTAAAATCACTTCCCAGTGGTTCGGAACCCACCTAAAACTGTAGGTCCAACTCATTACCCACGCACAGGTCTCAGATCTATGTGGGCTTCATCCTAAAAAAAAATGTTCTATTAATACATTAATAAGTAGATTTTTATTCACTTTTAGAAATACTCCACATTGGATTACTAATGAGAGTCCTTCTTACAGAATGTTCAATAGGAATATTAGGAACCGATTTGATTGTTTGAAAGAATCTACATTTGATTGCAAACCCAATTCTAAACCTAGTGGTAGGGAGGTATATTTTGATGTTGGAGAAATAGTTTATAGCAGGGATTACAGGAATCCAAATAAGAAAGTGTGGCAAAAATGCAAGGTAGAGGAAGTGTTAGGTTGTAGAAATTATATTGTTCAGGTTGTGAATGAAGGGTTAATATGGCGTAGACATGCAGATCAAATTATAAAAGCTTGTGAATTGAATTGCGAACAAGATAATGTAACTGATGAACTTGATGACAAAAATGAAAGTTGTAAAATTCCAATTAATTACAAGGTAGATAAAAATGTTGAACCTATTGATTGTGAAACTAAATCTTTGATGGAACCAAATGAGAGTGTAAATTATGAAATTGTAATGAGATCCAATAATGGTGAAATTAATGAGAGTTTCAATAACCCTATTGCTTTTGGAAATGATAATTTAACTGAGAACCCAATTTGTGAAGAAAGTGAAGGTCTAAAAATAAGTAGACCAAAGAGAGTAATTAAACCACATGACTGTTTGAATTTGTAATGCATTTGAAATATATGAATTTATAATAATATTGTTTTTGTAGTATTTAACTTGGTGTAGGGGTGTTGTATCGATCTCATTATATTGATAGTATCAGTATTGACTGATCGATCTGATGTGGTGTATCAACGCCGTGAAAGGAACGAGCAGTGGACTGTGGTTGTTGGAGGGGGTAAATGAGAATTACCAAGATTTCCAATCACAACGCTAATTACACCATAAGTTGGATAAAAAAAATAAATAAAAACCGGAGGACCAGGTCTCAATCTAAAATAAGAATGAGTCCAAAAATAATATTGAGATGTATGTAGCTAGAAAGAGTAAGGAGGTTGAAATAAGATATAGACCAGGTGACAATTAATTTAGATTTAATTAATTGAATTAAACCCAAATTGCAGTACAATGATGGGCACATAGGCCAATAAGTAAGTATTGAAAATATTGTAATAATCAAATTATGATAATGCTAGAGAATGTATTGAAAATGCAAATCAAAGTTGAAAAAGCAAAGGATGAATAATTAAACATATATTAATTATTCATAAATACTCAATGACAAATGGTAGTAATGCGAGTTGGAGTTTGGCTTGTTTGCCAGAATACAATAACAAAATTAAAATAAAAATGTCAATTGATGAAAATGTAACATGTAAATTGCAAATATTAAATGAATGAAAATAGTAGATGCCTTGCTGTCGTTTTTAATTAAGATTAACCAAAAAGAGATTAATCAAGAATGAATGCAGTAATTTGCTAAATAATTATATTGCAAAAAATAAACAGTTGAATTATTGAAATTAAATACTTGTTAAAATTGTACATAACAAGAATTGAGACACTGTAATGATTGATATTTCGATTGATAATAAATGGCTTGTATGCCAAGTAATGACAAGATAATAGTGTCAGCTGTATGCTGAAATAATAGGACAAAATCGTGATCGCTAAATGGTAGAAAATGTAATAAAGTTAGCTTAACACTAAGAGGCTCGTTCGCCAAAATAGTATGACAAAGTTGGTAGGCTCGGTTGCCAAAATGATGATTACAAAAATGTAATAAAGGCTTGATCGCCAAGTTATGACAAATTGTAATAGGCTCGATCGCCAAATGGTAATTGCAGGATTGTAATAAAGGCTCGATCGCCAAGATATGACAAAATTGTAATAGGCTCGGTCGCCAGGTATGACAAAATAGTGATATGTCAACTTAAAACTAAAGAGGCTCGATTGCCAAAATAGTAAGACAAAGTTGGTAGGCTTGATTGCCAAAGTAGTATGACTACAAAAATGTAATAAAGGCTCGATCGCCAAGTTATGACAAAATTGTAATAGGCTCGGTCGCCAGAATGGAATGACAAGAATGTAATAATGTCAACTTAAAACTCAAGAGGCTCGATTGCCAAAATAGTAAGACAAAGTTGGTAGGCTTGATTGCCAAAGTAATTGACTACAAAAATGTAATAAAGGCTCGATCGCCAAGTTAAAACAAATTGTAATAGGCTTGGTCGCCAGAATAGAAAGATAAAGTTGATAGGCTCGATTGCCGAAATAGTTGTAAGATTGTAATAATGCCAGGCCCCGTAGGCAAACACTAAAGTTGTAAAGATGATAATGATACTCAACTTTGGTGAAGCGGAATTGGCGAGTATCTTGCTTGAACGGTCCCAGCAGAGCCTGAGCAGCGGCAAGCCGAGTAAGAAGAAGGAGGCCCTCAAATGTCATGGACAGCGAAACGATGCAGAAACGGAAAGGTCCAAGCCATGATGCAGAAGTTGGAATCACCCATGTGAGAAGTACTGGTCGAAAAGTGTTTAAAAATTGTCTTGAAGAAAATTGCTAACTGTCGTTGGATAGTATTCACTGATTATTAAAAATAATTAAACGAATTGTAGATGAATTGAAAATCGAATCATGTGAATTTAAATATTTGAAAAGTTGAAGCAGCGTGGTCTGGTCACAGAGGTTGGATAATAAGTTTAGTTAAAGTTCGTGAAATTTGATGAAATTGAAAGGTTTGACGCACTGTAAATGTTCATAAATACCGAGGTTTGGTTTAAAGTTGATAGCAAAGAATAAAGATGAAGATGAGGGCCGATGAAGAAGAAAAATTGAAGAAGCGAAAAATGTCCAAGCTACATTTTCCGGGTCCAAACAAGAACTGGCTAAAGGGAAGGAAGCATTGTACGAAAGTTAATTGAGTCATACCAACTTATTAAGGCGTGGCACCATAAAGACAAATTGACTAATAATTTCACAACAAAAGTGAAAGAATGGAATAGAAAATGAACGTAATTAAAGATTAAATAAAACATAGCAAAAGGAGAGTAAATTGAATGATTAATTAATTTAAATGAAATCAGTTGTTTGAAGGCAGTGCAAGGTTTGACGTCATGGATTGGAGAGCGGCAAATTCAAAAAATACGAAGATTGATTCAAGAAAATAGAACAGATGTTGCGAGTGTAGTTTGAGATTTAACATAAACCAGGCCCCATTATTTGATTCGAAGAATTAGATAATTATGAAAAAATAAAAAATATGTTGAATGAGAACTGCACTCGCTATTCATCAATAGGAAGTGGAGCAATGCTGTTGATAGAACGTTTAAATTTACCAGCTTCGGTTAGTACAAGGACAACTCTGACCTTTTGATCAGCACCAGGAAATAATTGAATAATGCGACCTAATCTCCAAGCGGTGGGAAGAGTACCAGGCTCCTTGAGTAATACGAGAACACCAACTTTGATGTTTGGAGATGAAATATTCCATTTTTGTCGACGCTGTAAGGTGACCAAATATTCCTGTGACCAACGTTGCCACAGCTGATTATTTAGATCAGTAAGACGATTCCAACGAGCAAGGTGATTGATGTGTTTAGAATTGCATTGCCTTGCGGGTAAAGCAGTAAGAGATCTACCAATAAGAAAATGTGCAGGAGACAAGTAAGCAAGATCACAAGGATCTTCAGACATAGGAACAATAGGTCTGGAGTTTAGAATAGCTTCAATTTGTGCAGAGAAGGTGAACAATTCTTCAAGGTTCAAGACATGTTTAAGAGTAGTGATTTTGAAAATAGCTTTAAATTGTTTGATTGCGCTTTCCCATAGGCCACCATGATGAGGTGCTCTGGGTGGTATGAAATTCCATTGAATGTTGAATACTGAAGAGGAAGACTGAAGTGTCCTTTGAGTTTGTGGTGATGAAAGAAAGTCAAAGAGTTCTTGAAGTTCGTGGTTGGCACCTTGAAAGGTGGTGGCATTGTCTGAGTATAAATTGCGAGGAAGTCCACGTCTGGCAGTGAAACGAGCAAGAGCAGCTAAAAATGATTTGGTTGAAAGTTCTGTGACAATTT
Organism: Conomelus anceps; assembly: GCA_948455865.1. Taxonomy (NCBI): domain Eukaryota; kingdom Metazoa; phylum Arthropoda; class Insecta; order Hemiptera; family Delphacidae; genus Conomelus; species Conomelus anceps. Next base: position 20,761,157 of record OX418225.1, on the reverse strand, counting down.
CTACATGGACAGCACGAGTGACCATACAGACAAAGAGTGCAATATATGCTTTGATGAAGGTACGAGACCTTTGATTGCCAAGTCGTACAGAGATTGGACCTGCATAATCAATACCACAGTTAATGAAAGGAGTGTCAACATTAACTCTGACAGCAGGTAGTTGACCCATTAATTGTTCTGAACGAAATTGAGTGAAGCGAAAACATTTGATACAGGAGTGTAATACATTTTTGATTGTTCTTCTGGTGGAAGGAATCCAAAATCGTTGTCTAATGGATACCATAGTTGCTTGAACACCGGCATGATGTAGTTGATTATGAATTGTGAAGATCATAGCTTTGGTGAATTTGTGCTTAGCTGGGATGAGAATTTGATGTTGATAATCAAAAGAAGTGTTGGCATTTTGAAGTCTACCTCCGACTCTAATAAGACCATCAGAATGCAGAAAAGGTGAGAGTGATTGGAAATTACTCTTGTAATTTGAGTTTTGATTGGATTTTAACGATTTTAGTTCATCAGAAAAGGCTTCCATTTGAACAACTTTTAACAAGTGAATTTCAGCAGCTGATAATTCCTCAACTGAAAGTGAACCAGATCTTCGGTCAGCAGGATTGCGTACATTATGAATAAAGCGTAAAACAAAGGCAGTAGAACGAATCATCTTAGTATGACTAGAACATGATGAGAACAATGATGAAAAAATGGAAACAGTTGAACAAGTGTTGAATACAATATTGGATGAATGAGAGACAATAACATTTGCAGAAAAAGCAGACCAATTTTCGCCTGGTATAGATAACCATGGAGGACCGTTCCACCACAGAGAATTATTAGCAAGTTCAGAAGGAGTAGTACCCCTTGAAATGAGATCGGCAGGATTGCTAGAAGTTCTAACATGATTCCAGGTGAAGTGAGATGTATTTTCCTGAATTTCAGCAACACGCAGGGCTACAAAGATACCCTTTCTGTCAGTAGGAGCTTGAATCCAGGTGCAAACAGTTTTGGAATCAGACCAAAGAAATACTTTAGAAATCGAAATTGAAATAGATTTAAGAGCATTGACAACCTTGTTTATAAGACGTGACAGAACAACGGCAGCACAGAGCTCCAAATTAGGAATAGAAATTGGTTTGATTGGTGCGATACGTGATTTTGAACATAGAAGACGAGTTTGAACATTATTTTGTGAAATGACACGAACATAAACACAAGCACCGTATGCTGCAGAGCTAGCATCAGAAAAACCATGCAATTGAATTTCGGCCTGTGAATCATGAGTGACAACAGAGCGTGGAATTGATATTTTAGAAATATCTGGAAGTTGTTGAACAATTTTTAACCATTGTGATAACAATTCATCAGGAAGAGGATCATCCCAATCAATTTTCAATAGCCACATTTTTTGAAATAAAATTTTTGGAAGAATAACAATTGGAGAAATAAGACCCAATGGATCAAAAATAGATGCAACACAAGACAAGAATTGACGTTTAGTGAATGTAGTTTGATTGATAACTTGAGCGATATTAGATGAAATAGATAGAAGATCTAAAGAGGCATTCCAAAGGAGACCAAGAGCTTTAGTAATGCCATCATCTGAATCGGATACAGGTTTGATAGAAGCAGTTTCAACAAGATGTGAAGGAATTGAATTCAGTAATTCAGCAGAATTGGAAGTCCATTTTCTAAGTTCAAAACCTCCAGTGTCAAGAGTGGATAAGAGTTGATGTGCTAAATTAATAGCTTGTTGAGCATTGGTGGTGCCTGAAATTAAATCGTCAACATAAAAATCGTGTTGTATGATGTTAGCAACTGAAGGAGAAAGATTTGTAGAATTGGCAAGTTCAGACAGAGAGCGTGTAGCAAGAAAAGCAGCAGGAGCAGTGCCATAAGTAACTGTATTTAATTGAAATTCTTGAATAGGCATTGAAGGATCAGAGCGCCATAAAATACGGTGAAAGTTTCGATCAGAAGGATTTAATAAAACTTGACGATACATCTTGGTGATGTCCGCAATAAAGGCAACAGGATGCATACGAAAACGTAAAACAATATCAAAAAGTTCAGGCTGCACAGTAGGCCCAACGTGTAAAACATCATTAAGCGAGACGCCAGTGGAAGATTTAGCAGAGGCATCAAAGACAACTCTAAGTTTGGTTGTAGTTGAATCTGGTTTGAAAACAGCGTGATGAGGAATATAATATCCCTTTTCAAGATCGGTCAATGGTGGAACAGCAGTCATGTGATTAAGTTCTTTATATTCATCCATAAAATCTACATACTGTGATTTCAATTCAGGATTGGCTGAAAGTCGTTTTTCAAGAGAGTGGAAGCGCTTGACAGCTTGAAATTTGGATTGACCCAATGTATGAAAGGAGTCCTTACGTGGAAGAGAAACCATGAAACGTCCATCAGAGTTTCTAACAGTATGTTGTTGATAATGTTGCTCAACAGTAACCTCATCAGGTGATGAAGGTTTTATAGATGAAATTTCTTCAAGTTTCCAGAATTTTTCTAACTGATTGGATATTTCAATACTAGAAACAAAATTGGAAGAAACATGATTAGAAACAGGAATCTTAGCTGAGCGCATAGGTTCAGCAAGTTTACAATTTCCAAAAATAATCCAACCAAGCCTGGTATTTTGGATGAATGGAGCGTCAGGAGACAAGAAGAGTTGACCAATGGACATGACAGAGGCAAAAACAGTAGCGCCTAACAAAAGATCAATATTTTTAGACTGGAAAAATTTCGGATCTGCTAATTTAATGTCAACAGGAATGTTGAGATTGGTAGAATCAATTGTAACCCGAGGCACATTAGGTGAGATTTGATTTACAACAATACAATTTTGAGAAGTTGACCAAGACTGATCCATAGATTTGATAACAACTGAATGAGCAGTAGAAGATGTAGCATTGTTGCCGCCAACAGTGTGTATGAAACTACTTAAATTCAAAGAAGGAAGTTCTAGCTTGGATGCTAGTCCTTGAGTGATAAGATTACAATCTGAACCACTGTCCAAAAGAGCAATACAAGAAATGGATTCACCTTTGGCAGTGACAACAATTACCTCAGCAGTAGGCATGAGTGTGATAGATGACTTTTGAATGGGATTCACAGATAAAGCAGTGTTTGTGTGAACAGTAATAGCAGATGAATCACTAGAATTATCAACATTGGATACATCAGATGACTTTGTGGTTGATTTTGAATTAGACAATGAAGAATTAGAATTAGCATTAGACTTCCTGTTATGTTGTTTGGATTGGAATTGTAAACTGTTGGATGTAACAACGTTTTTTCCTGGGAAAGGCTTGATGTTGGATTGATATGATTCATGCAGTAGAGAATGATGTGCCTTACCACAATGATAGCAGGTTTTGAAACTACATTTGTGATCAGGAGAGTGTGGTTTCAAACAGTTGAAACATAGCCGTTTCAATTTCACAGCTTCAAGTCGCTGGGATGGTTGAATATTCAGTAGCACTGGACAACGATGTGTAAAATGTGAAGATTCCTTGCAAAAATAACAAGACATATTAAAAGGTGCGGTATACATGTTGGAAGAATTACCATTTTGTGAACGGTTGACAAATTGCTTGTTGCGATTAGATTGGTTCTGAACAAAGTTATCAGATGGCTTTGAAATGTTATTAGATTGATTTTGAGTTTTAGAACTAGTAGAGTCAATGATTTTACATTGAGCTTCAATAAATTTCCAGAGTTCATCAATAATTGGAGCATCCTTGAAAGCAATGTGCAATTCCCAGTCTTTGAGAATACTAGAATCTAGGTTTGATAAAAATCGATGCATGTACAATAAATCTTTGACTTCAACAGTGAGTGCAAGTGTGTCCAAAGCATTAACATGAGATTTGAATGAATCAGTGTAGGCGCGCAAAGACTTAGAACAATTTTTCTTGACATGTTGCGGCGTTTCAATAGCAAGAACGTGACTATTGGCTAGTAAACGTGGATTGTCGTATCTTTCTTTCAACAAATTCCAAGCGGTTTGAAAATCATCCCTACCAGGAGGAATATTTTGAATTCTGGCTAATGCTTCACCAGCTAATGATTGTTTAAGATAATAAAATCTAAAAGAGTCAGAGACTGAGTCATTGTTTATGACCATGTTTGTAAATGTGTGTGTGAAATCTAACCATTTTGAGAAATCACCAGAAAAAGTTGGTAATGGAACTTGAGGAAGAGCAAAATTTTGTTGGTGAGGGTGATGATAAGAGGCTTGTGGCTGCTCAAGCATCGCTGCAGTACCTGATAAATTGGAATGATTAGTGTTAACAGGCTGACTCATATGTTGAGCTTCAAAATCCTCCAAGGTAGTGTTGACCTTTGACAAAAGTACAAGAAATTTTTCAAGTATATTAAAATGCTCATCGTTTGATATATCTGATTCTAAAAATCGCTCATTTAATTCATTATAGCTGTTTTTTAAATTGAAAATTTCGGTCTTAGCTAATAGTAATTGATTGTAATTGGATTTGTCATTAATAACAAAATTTGAAAATTTACTCTCAAGCCAATTTAACTCTTGGAGAATTCTGTTTGCCTTGTTGACAAGAACAGTAGTTGTTTCTTGGTCCACCATGTTGATGGTTGATAATAAAGAATAAATAGACAACTCACTAATTCCTTGACACCTTACAATGATTAGTTAGTCAGCGCTAAAGTAGTAATAGCCGTGTAACAGTGGGTTGACAGGCGTAGATAAGCTGCTAACTGTTGAGTTGAGTTGATACAGATGGTTTCTATGATAATGTGTCTACAGCTAGTTGATACAGTGGTGAGCGCCTTAAACAAAAGGAAACAAATACCAATTCACATAAGTGTAGCGTAATGATAGTGTGACATACAAGTTCAAAAGGAAATATGAAAAATTATTGTCATATGGTCTATAAAAATGCAATAGAAATGTTAATCTATAGTTATCTGAAAACTATATGGCCAAAAACAGACCAAAATAAATTGTAATCTATAGTTAGCTAGAAAAATCCGGCCCGGAGGACCAAAACAAATGGTGTATCAACGCCGTGAAAGGAACGAGCAGTGGACTGTGGTTGTTGGAGGGGGTAAATGAGAATTACCAAGATTTCCAATCACAACGCTAATTACACCATAAGTTGGATAAAAAAAATAAATAAAAACCGGAGGACCAGGTCTCAATCTAAAATAAGAATGAGTCCAAAAATAATATTGAGATGTATGTAGCTAGAAAGAGTAAGGAGGTTGAGATAAGATATAGACCAGGTGACAATTAATTTAGATTTAATTAATTGAATTAAACCCAAATTGCAGTACAATGATGGGCACATAGGCCAATAAGTAAGTATTGAAAATATTGTAATAATCAAATTATGATAATGCTAGAGAATGTATTGAAAATGCAAATCAAAGTTGAAAAAGCAAAGGATGAATAATTAAACATATATTAATTATTCATAAATACTCAATGACAAATGGTAGTAATGCGAGTTGGAGTTTGGCTTGTTTGCCAGAATACAATAACAAAATTAAAATAAAAATGTCAATTGATGAAAATGTAACATGTAAATTGCAAATATTAAATGAATGAAAATAGTAGATGCCTTGCTGTCGTTTTTAATTAAGATTAACCAAAAAGAGATTAATCAAGAATGAATGCAGTAATTTGCTAAATAATTATATTGCAAAAAATAAACAGTTGAATTATTGAAATTAAATACTTGTTAAAATTGTACATAACAAGAATTGAGACACTGTAATGATTGATATTTCGATTGATAATAAATGGCTTGTATGCCAAGTAATGACAAGATAATAGTGTCAGCTGTATGCTGAAATAATAGGACAAAATCGTGATCGCTAAATGGTAGAAAATGTAATAAAGTTAGCTTAACACTAAGAGGCTCGTTCGCCAAAATAGTATGACAAAGTTGGTAGGCTCGGTTGCCAAAATGATGATTACAAAAATGTAATAAAGGCTTGATCGCCAAGTTATGACAAATTGTAATAGGCTCGATCGCCAAATGGTAATTGCAGGATTGTAATAAAGGCTCGATCGCCAAGATATGACAAAATTGTAATAGGCTCGGTCGCCAGGTATGACAAAATAGTGATATGTCAACTTAAAACTAAAGAGGCTCGATTGCCAAAATAGTAAGACAAAGTTGGTAGGCTTGATTGCCAAAGTAGTATGACTACAAAAATGTAATAAAGGCTCGATCGCCAAGTTATGACAAAATTGTAATAGGCTCGGTCGCCAGAATGGAATGACAAGAATGTAATAATGTCAACTTAAAACTCAAGAGGCTCGATTGCCAAAATAGTAAGACAAAGTTGGTAGGCTTGATTGCCAAAGTAATTGACTACAAAAATGTAATAAAGGCTCGATCGCCAAGTTAAAACAAATTGTAATAGGCTTGGTCGCCAGAATAGAAAGATAAAGTTGATAGGCTCGATTGCCGAAATAGTTGTAAGATTGTAATAATGCCAGGCCCCGTAGGCAAACACTAAAGTTGTAAAGATGATAATGATACTCAACTTTGGTGAAGCGGAATTGGCGAGTATCTTGCTTGAACGGTCCCAGCAGAGCCTGAGCAGCGGCAAGCCGAGTAAGAAGAAGGAGGCCCTCAAATGTCATGGACAGCGAAACGATGCAGAAACGGAAAGGTCCAAGCCATGATGCAGAAGTTGGAATCACCCATGTGAGAAGTACTGGTCGAAAAGTGTTTAAAAATTGTCTTGAAGAAAATTGCTAACTGTCGTTGGATAGTATTCACTGATTATTAAAAATAATTAAACGAATTGTAGATGAATTGAAAATCGAATCATGTGAATTTAAATATTTGAAAAGTTGAAGCAGCGTGGTCTGGTCACAGAGGTTGGATAATAAGTTTAGTTAAAGTTCATGAAATTTGATGAAATTGAAAGGTTTGACGCACTGTAAATGTTCATAAATACCGAGGTTTGGTTTAAAGTTGATAGCAAAGAATAAAGATGAAGATGAGGGCCGATGAAGAAGAAAAATTGAAGAAGCGAAAAATGTCCAAGCTACATTTTCCGGGTCCAAACAAGAACTGGCTAAAGGGAAGGAAGCATTGTACGAAAGTTAATTGAGTCATACCAACTTATTAAGGCGTGGCACCATAAAGACAAATTGACTAATAATTTCACAACGAAAGTGAAAGAATGGAATAGAAAATGAACGTAATTAAAGATTAAATAAAACATAGCAAAAGGAGAGTAAATTGAATGATTAATTAATTTAAATGAAATCAGTTGTTTGAAGGCAGTGCAAGGTTTGACGTCATGGATTGGAGAGCGGCAAATTCAAAAAATACGAAGATTGATTCAAGAAAATAGAACAGATGTTGCGAGTGTAGTTTGAGATTTAACAGATGATATATCAACATCTGGGTATGGAAGATGGCTGCTCAAGTTTCATGTTGAGTTGAGTCAAGGTGGCTTATTTTAATTATATTTCTTTACATGATTTTGTATGTTCAAATAGTGAATAATTACAGTTGATATAATCAGAGGCTGCGCTATGCTAGGGGCTGGGTGGGCCGGGCCCACCCAGAAAATTCAGTTATTGAGAATTTAGAAATTAGAAATTTAGAATTTAGTTATTGAGAAATTCAATTATTGAGAAATTCAGTTATTGTGGAAGCTGATGAAACTACTGATATTTCTTGTAAAACTCAATTTGTTATAATATTCAGGTATATTCCTGCACCACACTACTGTCGCCTTGTTTTGATTTTCGGGTTTCAGTAGATCAGTACAGAGGTTATGTCCGTTTCTCACATGAATAGTGATTGTGAAATAAAAGTTTACATGATATTAGTTGTTTCAAGAGTGAGTGATATTTCAGTGTGAAAGATGAATAAGATTGAGGAAAAGCTAGAAATAAAAAGACTTGGTCCACATCAACCAATAGATTTCACATTTTCAATGATGGACGGTAAGAAGAAAAGATCTTTCAGCAATTCTTGGTTCAAAAAAAAAATTTGGTTGACTGTCAGTGTGTCAGTGAAGAAAAACAAGCGCTATTCTGTTTTTATTGTCTACTTTTTTCTCCCGGAAGTGCAGAAAGTGTCTGGACTAGAACTGGTTTCAAGAATTTGAAAAGTCCATCAGAGAAAATTAAGAAACATGAAGAATGTTCTATTCATCTAACAAGTGGTGTTAAATTTAAATGTTTTGGCTAAGTGAATATTGCAGCAGAAATCAACGATGGGATCAAATTATCCATACAAAAGCACAATGAACAAGTTTCCAAGAACCGTTATATACTTGGTAGGATCATAGATTGTTTAAAGTTTTGTGGTGTTCATGAAATAGGGCTAAGAGGGCACAGAGAGACAAATGAATCGCTAAACTGAGGTAACTTTTGAGATTTGTTAGGATTATTGAGTGGCTTAGATTCTGTATTGGCAGATCATTTGGATAGTGCAACTGTTAACAAGTATACATAACATGAAATTCAAAATGACATTTTAGAATGCATGTATAATGTTTACTTGGAGGAAGTGAAAAATGATCTAAGAAATGTAGATTTTGTTTCTATGGAAGCTGATGAAACTACTGATATTTCTTGTAAAACTCAATTTGTTATAATATTCAGGTATATTCCTGGACTCTAGTCCTGTTGAAAGATTCCTTTCATTTGTGGATGTGAAAGACCGAACAGGGCCTGGCCTTTTTGAAACACTCAAAGGAACATTGCAGGATTTCAAGCTGGAGGACAAGCTAATAGCACAGGCTATTGATGAAACAAATACAATGAGTGGATGTACTGGGGGTGTTCAGGGTCTGATGTAAACTGTGTTTAAAAATGTGAAATATGTACATTGCTATGCTCATCAGTTAAATTTTGTCATCAAGAATGCTTGCTACAACATTCAACCAGCAAGATTGTTTTTTGTTAATCTTACAGGTTTCTCAAGCTTTTTAGTGCTTCAGATAAATGCAGTGACATATTAAGATCTGTTTGTGATAGAAGACTGCCATCAGTTCCACAAACATGTTGGAATTTTCAATCTAGAGTTGTATCCAGTGTTAAAGACTTGAGATTAGAACTGATTCAATGTTTTGACATTATTGAAAGAGAAGATGGGTGGGATGATATTACCGTAAGAGAGGCAATTGGCTTAAGAAAATTGCTAAAGAATGAAGAGTTTGTATATTTCCTAAATTTTTTTATAATATAATGAAGCATGTTGAAGTAATGTACAGTACCATCCAAAAGCAAACTTCAAATAGTGTAAGTGTTGCAAACTCCTTCAAAAGTTTTGAGGATTCAGTTTTAAAGATCAGAAGTGAAACTGAGAAGTACGAGAGAAGTTGTAATAGTTGTAATGGTCTACCTCCACCTCAAAAACGTTTGAAGTCTCAGCCAGTAAACCGGTCAGCTAGTGCGAAAGAAGTGTGTGATACGTTAATTAATCAGCTGAGAGATCGTTTTGCCAAATCCAACATATTTACTAGTTTCTGTATTATGGACCCAAAAATGTTCTCTACCTTCAATAAAAATTTTCCAGTTCAATTGGTTGGAAGATTTGCTTCAAATTATCAGAATATAATTTTAAAAGAAAAACTTTCCAACAAACTTTCAGCATTGTATCAAAATTCAGAATTCAAAGAAATGGAATGTGTTAATCAACGGTTCAAGTTTTTCAATGTTAATGATTTGAAAGACATTTTCCCAGAAATATACTGTTAAATCTCACTAATCACTTCCTCCTATTTTCCATTTTGTTTTCATTTGGAAGTCGTCTTCCTTTGCCTCTTGTTATTTTGAATTGTGCGTGCATTTGCTGTGCATTCAGTGCTACCAATTTTCTAGCAGTCATCTGTCATTGTAGCTCACTATTTTGTAATACATTTATTCTTGTATTTGTCTTTTATATTTTGTATTATCAGTTTGGAATTACCGTTTTATTCCTTGTTAATCTTACTGAATATTTTGTTACAGTCATTCGCATTTTTTGCTTTGTGCTGTTTTGTCTTCTGTTTTTCCATTTCCTACTTTAACATGAGAAACAATGTGTGTGTTACAAGGGTTAGTGATGTAGCTCATACCAATTCATGGCAGCATTTGCCAAATTTCATCTTTCATGTAAATTCAGTTACTATCATTTCTACAAATTGCTTTCAAACTTTCCTTTCTGTGTTACATAACGAGTGTACAGTGCAATTTCATCATGTGTGTTGAAATTAGTTATTCTTCACCATCCTCTTGTGTACCAGATAAGGTAGCACATTGTCGACTTCAAATTTTTGTTGAACTATCTACAATATTAACTACATTTCACCTTCAAAACATTTTTTCTTTGTTACTGTGATTTGGAACATTTCTAATGTTGAAATTCATGCATATTGGTGAGCATTCTCCTTTTTATCTCACTCATGAACACGTTGCCACTTGTGGACTTGAAAATCACATTTTACTTGTCTAATGAAGTTTATTCCTGTACGAACGTTTTATGGTGCCTGGCACTTATTACTCATTCTGTGTAGGCAGTGTTGACTCATTCTCAAACTTTTTATAGAAACTACAAATGAACTTTGTTAGTTTACTTCATGAACTTAGCAACTCATTCATAACTTACAAGTGAAACCAGCTTTGCAGTGTGTTAGTGTCTTTGAACTCTATTAGCAGTGTTTATCTGTGACTATTGCATTTCATCATTTTTCATGTTGAGTTTAGTAGCTATTTCAAACGGTTGAAATGAGCTATTCGCCTGCTTGTGGGCTCTATTATGTTGGTGTTCCATGCTTGGATACACCGTTCTCATCTCTGCCTAGAGATTACAATTATGTTTGGCAAATATTCTAGCCATTAGAATGAGTTGTTCACCCACCCTGGTTTCAATTCTGAGTCATAATATTGCTAACAAATTGTGTTTATTGCCACAAGTTTCATTGTATTATGGTATAATAGAAGGTGTGGGTAATCATTTGCTAGATGTGGTTGGCAAATGGAAATATGTGTAAAAAATTGTCTGCTGTAATAATACAAAATGTGTCATGTCCTGCTATATTGGGTCACGATTGGTTAGTAATAGCACCCAATTGGGCTGTTACTTTGTTACCTCCTGGGTTGTTTCACCAGAGTGAGTGTGATCAAGTAATGAGGTCAGTCTAGTAAATAGCAATATGTCTTGTATGTCTATTTCATCTAACAAAGATTCCCAAAGTCGTTTCTAAGCAAGAGTAATGACAAACCTAATTTGAATTTCAAGGTCAACCTGAATTTACAGGAAAATGTTCAGCCAATTTTTCATGACATATACAGTTCTGTATGCCTTGAGAGATGAGGTGGGTCAGGAGTTTGATAGATAAGAGTTAAAAGGTATAATTAATAAAGTGAAAACATCTGATTGGGCAAGCCCTTTAGTTCTGGTACCAAAACCTAATGGTAAAATCAGAATATGTACCAATTTCAAAGTGACACTGAATAAATTTTTGAAGGTCGATCAATAGGTTTTTAATAGGTTTACAGGTTGTACTGTTTTTTGTAGGCTAGATTTGAGAGAAGCGTATTTGCAATTAGAGGTACATGAAGCTGGTAAAAATTTTCTTGTTGTAAACACAATTCAAGGTTTGTATTGGTTTAATCAATTGTGTTTTAGATTGTCTTCTGCTTGTGCAATCTTCCAATCAGTAATTGAATTGATATTAGTAGGTATTGATCAAGTGGCACCATATTTAGATGACATTCTTATGGGGGGGAAAGATTTAGCTTCTTGTAAGGAATCTTGAACAAAGTTATGAGTAGATTGGAACAATATAATGTCAAGTTGAATGTAGAAAAATCTGAGTTTTTCATGAACTCTTTTTATATTCAGGATTTGAATTGTCGGCTGGGCATAAAGTCCCATCTGCATCAAAGATAACAAAAATTTTGTCAATGCCACCACCAGAAAATTTAACTCAGTTGAAATCTCTTGTGTCAATGTTTAACTACTGTAGAAATTTTGTACACATGTGTCCTGATATTTTGGAACTGTTTCACAAGCTCATGAGGAAAGATGAACCATGGGTATGGACTTCAGAATGTATGATTACTTTTTCCAAATGTAAAACAGCTTTGTCTGAAGCATCAATGCTGGTTTGTACGATCCAAGTAAAGGGTTAATTTTGTCAGTAGATTCAAGCTCATTTGGAGTTGGTGCTATATTAAGTCAGGTAGAAAATTGTCACAAAGTGTTTTGTGACAGCAGGATTTTTTTGAAATTAAATTGCTAATTTCAAAAAAGGGAGTGAGTGACGCTCAACTGAGTAGCAGCGGCAGGGGGAATAGAGGGGTGGTAAGATGGTACCATACACACATCTTTGGCATGGCAGTCTACCTGTAATCTACCACCACCTAATTAATTACTCCTCCCCTGCACTTTGCCTACACTCTGGCCTTTAAAATGGCTAGCACCAATTGAATTGGCAGACGGCTCGTAGTTCATTTCTACTCATATTCCAAGTGAGTCCACTCGAGGGCCACTTAGCCTGAATACTTAGTCAGAACGACTACCTCTGTCACTATAGGTCCCCCATGCTTTCCACCTATTCCTCCCACACCCTTCCTGAGCCTTGCAGTTACTGACTGCATATGTTCACTCCTCTCTCTCAGAGTGGTTCCAGACCAGCGAAGAGTACCCACCCCCAAATTTAGTGGTTACAGATTGCAACTGTTCATTCCTACCCCCACAACAACTTCCTTGAAACCTCTGGTGCGGTTGTGGACTGCACTCTCCCATTCCTCAACCCTCTTGTTGCGGTTACAGACTCGTAGTGAGCCCCTTGTGTGGTTCCAGACTGCATATCCATCTCCTATACCTTTCTCGTCATGGTTACAGACATGCAACAAGTCCCCTTGCGGTCTCAGACTGCAAATATCCTTTCCTCTTCCTGCTCGAAGCGGTTACAAACCAGCAAAGAGTACTGCCCCCAAACTGAACGGTTTCAGACTGCAAGCGTTTGTTCCTCTACCCACACAACCCACCAACTCCTCACCTTTCTCATCACAGTTACAGACTCGCAGCAAGCCCCTTGACACGCAACAAGTCCCCTTGCGGTCTCAGACTGCAAATATCCTTTCCTCTTCCTGCTCAAAGCGGTTACAAACCAGCAAAGAGTACTGCCCCCAAACTGAGCGGTTTCAGACTGCAAGCGTTTGTTCCTCTACCCACACAACCCACCAACTCCTCACCTTTCTCGTCACGGTTACAGACTTGCAGCGAGCCCCTTGTGCGGTTCCAGACTGCATATATCCTTTCCTCCATCCTCTTGTAGCAGTTACAGACACACCACAAGTACCCTTTGCAGTTGCAGACAGCATACACTCCTTCCTATACCCTTCTCATCGTGGTTACAGACTCACAGCGAGCCCCTTGTATGGTTCCAGACTGCATATATCCTTTCCTCCATCCTTTTGTAGCAGTTACAGACATGCCACAAGTACCCTTTGCGGTTGCAGACTGCATACGCTCCTTCCTATACCCTTCTCGTCACGGTTACAGACTCGCAGCAAGCCCCTTGCGCAGTTCCAGACTGCATATATCCTTTCCTCCATCCTCTCATAGCAGTTACAGACACGCCACAAGTACCCTTTGTGGTTGCAGACTGCATACATCCCTTCCTATACCTTCTTGTCATGGTTACAGACTCGCAGCGAGCCCCTTGTGCGGTTCCAGACTGCATATATCCTTTCCTCCACCCTCTCATAGCAGTTACAGAAACACGCAATGAATACCCTTTGTGGTTGCAGACTGCATACATCCCTTCCTACACCTTCTCGTTGCAGTTACAGACTTGCAGTGATCCCCTTGTGCGGTTCCAGACTGCATATAACCCTTCCTCCATCCTCCTGTGTGGTTACAGACACACAACGATCTCTTTTTTGCGGTTGCAGACTGCAAGTATCCTTTCCTCCTCCTTCTCAGAGCGGTTTCAGACCAGCAAAGAGTGTGGCCCCCGAATTGAGCAGTTGCAGACTGTGAGCGTTCGGTCCTATACCCTCCCAAAGCACTTTTCGGATTGAGAAGTGGATCCTCCAAGAGCTTGGTGGTTGCAGACATCCAAAGCTTGTCACCTACACCCACACAAAGCAGTTCACAGACAGCGATAGTCTCGAGGACTATGGTGGTGAAAAGTGAAAGTGAAAGTGAAAGCGATGCATGTTCCAACCCTGCCCAAGTACTCCTCGTTTCATAACTGAACCAACCATCCCTTCCTTACCAAGTGACAGCTCACCCTGTCTGCGAGCAGGAGCCCCCTGATGAAGGAAAGAAGAAGTAGGCCAGGATAAAGCTGCTAAAAAGCAGGATAAGCCTACGAAGAGTGTCTTTTCCTAACCGCCCCCCCCCCCCCCCCCCCCATTTCCTGACTGAGTCTAGTCAATCAGGAGAAAATCCTGATATCAATCAGTCACTACTTGAGGAGGAGTTGAGGTGGCATGATAAAATGGTGAAGAGCATCCTATTGCTTTTGAATCAGCTACCTTATCTCAGTCACAAAGAAATTATTCTCAATTAGATAAGGAAGCACTTACTATAATTTTTGGAGTAAAGAAATTTCATAAATATGTATGGGGTAGAAATTTCACCATTTTCAGTGATAATTTGCCATTGAAAACACTTTTTGGTGAAAACAAACAAATTCCTGTAATGGCATCTTCCAAATTGATAAGATGGGCTATAACTTTGTCTGCTTATAATTACAAAATAGTACACAAAAGGGGAACTTTGATTCCTCATGCTTATGTATTTTCACATCTGCCTTCTGCAAGCAGTGTTGATGATGAGGAAGTATTTTTTACGTATTTGTCTACTTCAATATTAGACCTCAATGAAGTGAGTGAACACACTTGTAATGATAGCTTATTGAGTAAAGTAATTGTGTATGTTTTGAAAGGTTTTCCCAAGGTACTTGACAAGGATTTGAAGGTTTATGAGCACAATAAATGTTCCTAATCTGTACATAACAATTGTTTATATTTTGGTGATAGGCTTATTGTGCCTAAAAGTTTGCAAAAAAAAAACATTAGACATAATTCATTTCAACCATGTTGGCGTTGTCCGTTCTAAATTGTTTGCACGTTCTTATGTTTGGTGGCCTGGCTTAGACAAGGATATTTACCATAAGATAGCGTCTTGTACTATTTGTCAGCTCACAAGAAACAGATCAAATAACAAATTTCGTCATCTGTGGCCTCTGGCTCACGTTCATTGAGAAAGGATTCACATTGATCTGTTTGATTTTAGTGGGAGGAAGTATATGATAGTTTGTGATTCATATTCAAGTGGATTGAATGTTATATTTTGAAGTTTAAAGGGATTTTCGGGCTGTATTGTCAAGTTAGCTGAAATTTTTTCGTGATTTTCATTTCCAAAAACTATAGTATGCAATAATGGTCCACCATTCAGCTCTTATGAAATGAAGAATTTTTTAATAGTAAAAGTATTAAGTTAATTTTCTCACTTCCATATTCACCCCAGTCTAATGGTCTTGCAGAGCATGGTGTACAGACTTTCAATAGATTGCTGTCAAAGTTTAATCTAGAGAACATACTGAGGAATGAAAATATTAATGCTGAAGATATACTACTTGACTGTTTATTTGCATATAGGTCAACACTGTCCTCAGTGACAGGAAAATCACCTATGTAAATGCTATTAACATATGAACCAAAAATTCCATTTATCAAGAAAAAGGTTACTTTTGAGGATGATTTAGTCAATGAAGGGGTCAATCGACCAGCTAAGTCAGTAAAATTGTTTGAGGAAGGTCAGGTTGTTTGGATCAATCCAAATAAAAAGAATGAATATGGTATCAAATTTGGGATAGGAAAAATTGTAAAGAAAGTAAGCAATTGTTTGTATCTAATTAAGTTATCAAATAATGTAATTTTTAAGGTTCATGTGAATCAGATAAGAGAATTTTATGCTAAGGTTCAATTGAGTGATTCTATTGTGTCAAGGGCACCAAGTGCAGAAGGTGTAGAACAAGGTAGAGGGTCTGATGAAAATGCTGATATTGAGTCACTGGGTGAACTGAGGAGGTCGGAGAGGGCAGTGAGGAGACCAAATAGGTATTCTGACTCAAACTTTTTTAAGTACTGTCACACCTTGTCAAGTCAGTCAATTATTATGAGGGTTGTGTTTATTATTATTATTATTATTATTATTATTATTATTAAGTACTTTGTCAGACTGTGTCAATTATTATTCTATCTATTGTAATTTGAACCTCGTAAATTGTTGTGTCATTGTAAGACCTTTATTTTTTAATATTAAAAGGGGACAGTAGTGTTGTGTTGACAGCCTGTGCACTGGGTGAGCCAGCTGACTACTCGGCCCAGTTGTTGTTTTGTTTGAACTCGCCACAGTACTCTACCAGATGTCCACACGCATCATTTCAGAGCGTGGCTGTTGACAGACAGCTTTAGTTTTAATGTTGTGCGTTTATATAATGGCTCGCCAAGAGTTTAAGGCCCAAGTTAGAAAGTGTTGTAAAAGAGCCTATGTGGTTATATTAGAAGAAATAGATGACGTTTTGGAAGAGGAAATTAACAAAGAACCTAGAGTATGGGTTAAAGATTGGTTAAAAAGAAGAGACACTCTTGGGGCGTCCTCTCTTTTGCCAACCCAACAAAACAATGAACCACAGGACAAACTCTTCACCTAACTTCGAAACTGAACAGACGTTTCACTGGGGCAAATTGTGGTGGAGGGGGTAGCTACTGGGCCGAGCAACTCGCTTACCAACTAAACCACTCGACTCGCCCTGCAACTGACTGGCTTTGCCGACTTGCCGATCTGTCTACATCAACTCGCATACTGACTTGCCCAAAGCCTGGTTTACACTGACTCGTCCACTCTACTCGACCCATGTAAACCAGTCATGAATCAGCTATGTTGAATCTGATTTTCCTTATTTGTGTCAAATATAAATGGATACCAATAAACCTCCTCATAATGTGAATCTAGTATTGTTATTCTTGTCTTAGAAGAATTAAGTTTAGTTTGAATTGTACTTTATTTTTATAAGAGAAATAAAACATTTATTTATTTTATTTATTCATGCCTTTCTCCATACATAACAAAGCTGAGTAAGGAAAATAGTGATGATATTAAAACTAATGTGAATAAAATATTCAAATGTGCTAATGAATTAACTGCTTTGATAGATTACAATGCTAACATGCAGCTGGAGTTTGACAAGTTGGTAACAAGAATAATGCTATCCTGCAGTACTCTAGGAAGAACTGTATAGACATTATTGGGGTTCCCTATATGTGAAATCAGAAAATATACATTCATTGCTGATAGAAATGAGTGAGTCCATTGGCTTCGAATTGAAGGACTACATGGTAAATAATTGTCACAGAATACCCTCAAGTGTTGTGGCTTTCTGTGTCCTCCAATAATTGTCGAATTTTGTGGTTATTCATACAAAGAACGGTTCCTTAATTGCAAAAAAAAAATCAAAGGCAAGCTTTTGCTATCTGAGATTAGCCGGGCAATGATAAACTAGTCTTCATCAATGAGACTATGTTCCCTCACCATAACATCCTCTTCTCAACTGCTAGAACTATAGAGCTGCCTGGAAGAACGTTGTAAGGCACAATTCTAAAATTTTAAGGAAACTGAAAAAAACAATTTTCTCTTCAGAAATTGTAATATTTCATCATTTTATCTATAAAATCATAATTCCTCAATAAAATAAGAGTATTTGTGTGTATTTCAAGTTGTAGAAAAATCTGTGTTAGAAAATATATCACGTTTTAGATGGCTGAGTGTGGAATAAAGTTGTAAGGTAGCATAGAAGTAAAACGTTGTAAGACACAATATTTTTATTCCTCATTTTTCAATTTAAAAAACAAACAAGAAATGGTATGATACAATATGAAATAGGTTACTATTATTATTTCATCTTTTTTTAAAATTACATCGACTTTATATTCAAATAAAATTGTTCATATCCCTTTCCTGGAGGCAGGAATTTGCTCATTTCACAGAGATCTCTTCTTTTTTCATTTGAGATGGGCAAAACTGTGTACAGTGAGGGCAAATCAGTGGGCTCCATATCTAAAACTTTGGCCATTGTTCCACGTTTTATCTTACTCAATGAGATGAGTTTTGACACAGCTAGGGGATTGTGCTTTGATCTCATTTTCATTGATGTAGGATCGTCAGCTGTGAGTTGGTTCCATACAGAATCTGTTATCTTGATGTTTGTCCTGCATATCTGTTTCTCTATAGCATCAAAATTTTTAAAATCTTTCTGCTCCATAACTTTAACTTCAAAAGGTTTGTTTTGCCTTGCATTTGAAATTACTTCAACCCATTCAAATGGAATAAAAGCTGAAGCTGTTTTTTTTCCTCTCAATCAATGAAAAATCATGATCACAGGGCATGAAACTGTGCCCAGTGATTAAAAACTTTTGTTCAATACTGCTGAAGAAATTTTTATTGACTAACATTTGAAATACGGAAATCATTCGCCAGTTGTTGTTCTGTCCAATGCAGCGGTCTGACCAAACTATTAACTTTCGATTTTGACCCAGACGTAGAGGTTGAAAATTATCCAGGACATAGCTTAATAGCACAGATGCTATCTCATTTGAACCCCTTCTTGCAATTGTTTCATCCCATAAATGCATCGTTGCTCTATTAGTTCCCACATCATGGATACAGCTATTATAAACAGATAGTTGTCTTTGATAAAACACATTTGAATGAGAAAGTGTGGGGCAGAATAAAACTTGCTGCATATCGGTACATAAAACATGCAGATTTGGATCAACCTTTGCTGCCTCTGTGTCCAGTTTGAGAGCTGCATAACCACTTTCAGCTTTCCTATGATGAAGTTCACTTTCAATAAGTATTTTATCTCTGTCAATTTTGGTTTTTGCAGCACAGAGTGAAACAAAATTTTTATCGCATGCTGCGCAAGCATCTGACCTAGGTAGGCCAAACCGTAAATTGAAATCATCTAAAAACACCTGCCTATAGTAAAACTCAGAGACCTTTATATCTGGATATTTTTCCTTGAATGGACTATGCATCCTAATTACTGACAAATCAGGTGATAAACACTCCTTTGTAGACTTTTGGCGTGAATAATGGCTTTCTTGCTTAGGGAAGCTCATAATATGGTTTCTAATGAAATCTCTTGTTTCTATTCCAATTTTGTGGGGACGATTCTTGTGCTTTCCTCTGGCATCAGAAAAATTTGAATCACCATTCTTCATTTTGTTTTGCAGCATTTGCATTTTACGAGGTGTTACTCCATGAATATTACACAAAGTTTTAAGACATACCTTAATTCGGCCATTATTTGATGTATTTACAGAATACTTGAATGTGGTTTGTCTTCTAGATACATTTTCAGGAACTTTTCTTCTTTTTGGCTCAACCATCTCCATGCACTGAGCTATGTAGGTATTCTTTTCATCAGAAGGTAGTTGTATGAAGTGATCAAAGAGCTCCAGCTTTTTTTCAAAGGTGATGAGTTCACAATCTTGGTCGCATTTGCAAATCCTGGCCTGAAACAGAGGAAATCCCAAACTATCAGCAACAGAAACCCAACCAGATTACAAAAATATAAAAAAATATGAGAATATTGTGAGATTATGATTAAGGTAGTTTACTTTTTTGCTGATTTCTTGTTCATAGTTAAATAGATAATAATCTAGTTGATTCAGTTGCTGTGGAAATTATATACAGTATAACGATCAGACCAAGATGTTAAGCTTCAACCAACTAGAAAAATGAACTATACTTACACAAGTTTTAGTTTTGTAGCAGCCTAGTAAATTACCATACATTGAATCTATGTCATAGCCTAAGAAAAACTGTACAAACTGCAAAAAATTATGTATTGGCCTAACACTATATTAATTGATTTACAGTTTAAATGATTATTTCTCCATAGACAAAATACAACAAAAAAGCTACATCTGAGATGAATCGTTTTCTGAAAATGTAATAAAAAATGGAAGTTTAGTATTCAATGAAAAATTTGATTGGTTTTGTTGTATTCTGGAATAAAAATTGAAATATTTGACACTTGGTTTTTTTAACAAATATCATTAACACACACAAACTCAGCCTCCTATAAAGTGTTGATATTAGTTGAAAAGAAAGGTTATGTTCATACAA
Organism: Conomelus anceps; assembly: GCA_948455865.1. NCBI lineage: Eukaryota > Metazoa > Arthropoda > Insecta > Hemiptera > Delphacidae > Conomelus > Conomelus anceps. The sequence continues at coordinate 20,740,992 of OX418225.1, read as the reverse complement.
CGTTTTTCCACTAACCTCATTTGGACGGTCAACAGCTGGTTTTAAAACTCCTTTTCGATTTGTATAAAGTAATCCTTCATTTTTCAACCTTTTCCGTGCATTGTCTTTCCATTGCAATACATTTAGTTTGCGTTTCTTCTTCCTATGTTGATTAATAACAAAACTTTCGCTGACCTGCAGTGTAGCTTGTTCCGCCATCTTTATTTCCTCTTCATTTCCATACAACCTTCTTCCACACAACACAATTTTAGAGCCACAGAAAACAGTTGAAATAATACTAATATCGACCTACAGATGGCAGCATATGATTCACAAAGTGCCATACAACCGTTTTCCACTGAAACATCAATATTGTTTTTTTGTACCTTACAACGTTCTTCCAGGCAGCTCTAGTTTGAAGGCAAATTCCAGTGTGTTTGGTTTAGGAATGGTCGTATTTTCACTTGAGTTAATCCAAACACTGAACCAGTCTGTGTTCAGTCAACAAAGGGTTTATATTAAGTTGAGTTTGGAAATATAATATGAATTCTCTTCATGGACTCAGAATGACTCTATATTGTTTTTAGAGTCTCATGTCACTACTTTATCTCACTTCTCTTTGTACTACATCATTAACATACTATTCAAATTCCAATGTCAATTTCTTTATATCTGTTTACACAATATGAGGACTTATATATTTATTTCATACTTTTAAGATCAAGCGTTCGTATTTGCATTACTTAAATCAATCTTGTTTGGTTGAAAATATTGTTATTGAGGTTGTTGGAGGCATCTGTTATTTTTCTCTAGTAATAAAATATATTGCCAAGTGTTTTATTATCGTTATGTTAATCATTCTGTTAGAACATTCAAATGGAGGATTCAGATAAATTGAAAGTATTTTATCAAAATGTACAGAGGCAACCAAGGTAGGTGTGAATATGATGTTATTGCGCTTAGTGAAACAAGGCTGAGTAACAGTGTGTCATCTGAGGGATTGTTTCCAAATAAATATCGAGTGTTTAGGAAAGATAGGAATCCTTCAACATCTGGTAAAAAAATTGGAGGTCACGTCTGGTGAAAAATTAATTGCTGCCCACAATAGATTTAGATGTGAGAGGCTATCTTTCATTGAAACAGATTGTATTTGGCCTAAAGACACTCCTATCTCACAATTCTTGTGTGCTATTGTCAGCAGTATATTTCTCACCTAGGACAAGAATAGATAAATATGAAGATTTCTTTGAGAAACTAGATACCGGTATGTATAGTTTGTGTTTTGAAAAATGGCTTATTATGGGGGATTTTAATTTACAAATAACTAATAGTAACTAAAATTTAAAAACTGGTTGTGACATATGTTAGCAGTTATTATTTTTCCTGGAGTTATACGATGTAAGAATGTTGAATGATATTTTAAATTACAACTATAAAACCTTAGACTTAGTAATGTTTGATTTTTACTAATATTAAAGTCCATCGTGAAAGTGATCCATTACTGGCAGCAAATGTTCACCATCCTCCTCTATCTATCTCAACAGAAACGCATATTTATCACGATTGGATGAGAAATCTGACTTTATGAGCTATGATTTTTAAAATGCTGATTTTATTGCAATTTATAATGCATTTTAACAGGTTGATTGGATTGATGTCATATCTGAATCTGATGTGAACAATTCGGTTAGCATATTTAATGAGATTGTTAATTTTGTTCACAATAATTATGTTCCAAAACATAAAAAGTTAAAATACAAGTACCCGAAATGGTTTACCAAAGAAATAATTCAAAAATTTAAGGAGAAAAATAAATATAGGATATTATATAAGAAATGTAACGTTGAGCTGTATAATTTTAAATATAATGAATTAAGGAAACAGCTGAAAAAAAGAGTTGAGATTGATGTATACTTCATACGTAAATAACTGTGAATTCAGTATTAACAATAATCCAAACTGCTTTTGGAGCATGGTTAAAAACTACAAAAGTAGTGAAATGAGTTTGTCCCATATAAATTATTTATTTATTTATTATATTTTTATAATGGTGTTTCACATAGTGGAGGAATTTCAATATTGTGAATGCATTTGCTGACTATTCTAGTACTGTATATGACTGGTGAAACCTCTGAGGAACAGCTTTTTGAAAAATCATTATCTTATAATGTTGTGCATGGATTTGATTGTTTTCATATTAAATAAATTTCTCAGTTAAACTTTTTCAAAGCTATCCATAAGATGAAATCCAAGCGGTCTACTGGTCGACAATTCACCAACCTACATTTATAAAGACTGCAGAATTCGTCATTATTCCATTGCACCATATCTTTAATTTGACAATTAAAACCTCAATTATTCATGAACTTTGGAAGCTTGCAAAGGTTATACCTGTATTTAAAAAAGAATGAAACTGCTAATTTATAGGCCCATCTCTCTATTCGCGCCTGTTCCCATTGGAGTCTGCTTTTGTCATCTTTTCAAATACTAATTTAATTTTTATATATTTACTAAATTTCAATATTATTGGTACCTACTCGTGTTACATCCTCAACTTTCTTCAAAAATGTAGACAAACTGATGTGAACTCATCTTCACTCACAGACCTTTATAGGTACATGTGAAGATCAATTCCTGAACTAAGGCCTGTCAGTTCACATTCCTATTTATATCACTTGCTTTAATTTTTTTGAGCTGTCTCAATGTATCAATTGCTTTCAAGTTCCATATATTATTCAAAACATTTGAGTGTCATATTTTTATTTGAGTACCGTATCTATACGGTATTTAAGTTACTATTGAACTGTTTATAGCTGATTATGGATTTATTCTAACGTAATTAACTGTTTCATTAGAAAATAAATAACATAAATTTCTATTTTATAAGTTCATGTTGAACTGATAGAAATTTATCATTATTTATTTTGTTAATGTAAACGAAATGAGGAATACAGAATTTTTGAGTTGAGTATTATCTGTACCAGCTAAAATTTTTGAATCAATTATTTATGATTTTGTACTGCCATATAGTTGTACTGAAATACTTTCTCAAATACATCAGTGTATACCAACAAGGATTTTTACCAGCGAGCTCTATAAGCAGTAATTTAATCAATTTTCATGAGTTTATCTGCCAGAACTTGGATGCTGGGGATCAAGTAGATGTAATATATATGCAGACCTTTCCAAAGCCTTTGATAGAGTGGACCATGAAGTGTTGTTGACCAAAATGCATAGAATAGGATTTTCCGATCTATTGGCTACATGTTTTGCTTACTTTTTTGCAGCACAAAATATGTAGTGTGTAATAATTTTGAGTCTAGGGTTTTTACTGTCAATTCAGGTGTTCCTCAAGGATCGAATCTAGGTCCGCTGTTATTTAACATTTTTATTAATGATATCCCAGGAAGTGTGAAGTTCTCTAATGAACATTTTTATGCTGATGGTCTAAAACTATTCAGGAGTTAATTATTCTTAGTAGATGCTCCTAATCGTTATTTTTCTTCTATATTAACCTAAGTACATTATTTTTTCTTTCTTTGATATTATAAATAATTAATATTATTGATGTTGAAAATAAATAAATTAAGTTATCATTTATGAGAATAACATCTTTGTTTGAGAGAGTATCATTTCTAATATTTCAATTAATCATAATAACAAGTGATTACTAAGTGAATGATATTTATACAAATTTAATTGGTGTTGTTCTATAAACTCATGAGAATCTGATAAAAAACCACGTAAAATCTTATTTGAGCAATCAGCTGCCTGGGACAACAGAAGTACAAACTGGATGAAATTAGAAACCCGGCATGGTGAAGTGATAGTTATTTTTTGTGGAAAACAGACATGAAATAAGAGACACGAAGACATGCCAATCTATAGATCCCCAACTGGAAATGCAGAGATGTTCATTAGGGAATTGAAGGATTATATGGGTGGTAGAGGTAATGAAGTTTCGCTGTTAGTAGGTGACATTAATATTGACATCATGTCTGAGAGTGCGCCCAACCCAATACCTCAATTTAATGTATGAAGGGATACATTTAAATGATTAATGCAAAGTAGTAATGGGTGGTTCTAGAACTTGTCTGGATCATATTTTTGTATGAACAAGTGTTGATATTAAGGTAGCTCGTACATGGTCCTTGATTATTGTTTAACAGACCTGTTGGATTTTGCAATTCATATTTGAAATTTCACTGCGTCATTTTCTGACCTATCATAATATCATTCAAGCCTTTTCATTGGTTCTTTCCAGCTCACTAGCGCTGTGCTATTATGTGGTCGATTTTGGTTATTAACTCTTTCTACGCTTCACTTGCTTAGGATCATCGGTTCAGACAAGTCAAGGCCAACTTTTCTAATGGCGTAAGGTCTGCCATTTTAAATAAATTGATCTGTCAATATAAAAAAAATCTGTCAGTACAACTGTTGGAATACATCATCTTGGAACATTAATTAAAAAGAAAATAAAATTAATTGATAAAATGTTCAAGTGGAATTTTCCTTGTGACCTAATCTACAGAGATTTAGATTTTGTTGTCAAAATGTTGTTAGAAAATCAATTTTAGGCTTAGTTTGTTGTATGTTCACATTTCATTGTAATTTAGTCCTGATGAATAAACAAATAAATTCAAAGATTTATCAATTAACTTTTTGAAACACACTCAAAAAAAAACTGTTCATCAAAAATTGGTCAAGTTTGCCAAGTTTCATCAATAAAACACAAAATATACGAAAACGTCAATTACCCAAATAGATAAATTGTGATGTTCACAAAGAGAATGAAAAATTCCAATGACAATTCACTGAGAAAATATTTTGAAAAAAGGGAATTCCGCTTTCTCAGGTGAAAGGAGATCTGCCAAAAAGCATACAGTGCCAGCCAAACCCTCATACAAACTGTAAGGACTGTCGGGTATTCCTGCTCTTTCAAACTCGCTACTGTTCAAGAACTCAGCAAACTGCTTTGCTCGATGCAAATGTTTCTTGTCTTTGGTCAGCTGATACAGCAGCAGGAAGACATAGCCAGAGCCTGCTATTCCATGGCAAATCCCTGAAAAACATGGATTAGGAATCAGTCAAATTGAGAAGGCTGAAGTGAAGGAGAAATGAAAAAATTATACAAAACCCCACACAAATGTTAAACAGCATCCTTCGAAATATTCTTCAAATTTTTGGTATTCGAAATGAACCAGCCAATGGTTTCAGTTTCACTAGCCATATACCAGAAATCTGTTTTCCATCATAATAACTTTTATATTCGACCCCTAAGGTCCAAAATCAACGGTGATCTTAATTGGACCATACGAATATGAGGAAACTATATATCAAGTTTCAAGAGTCTAAAATCTTCTTTCCAACCGACAGATAACGGCACGATTTCAATAAGACCCTGTCAGATCCATAATAAATTAATCCTTGAAATACTACTCGGTTTTGTAGAAAATTATTGAGTTCATGGGTGGGCTATTAAGAAATGTATCAAAATCATAGAAATTTTTTTTTTTTTTTTTTTTAGGATGAAGCCCACATAGGTCTGAGACCTGTGCGTGGGTAATGAGTTGGATGATGGTGATTGATGAGTTGGACCTACAGTTTTAGGTGGGTTCCGAACCACCGGGAAGTGATTTTAAAGCAGAGAACAGTGTCTTTTTTGCTGGCCAATCTAATCGGTCACCGTTACTAACAGAACCTACGAGAACGCAGCTTATCTCTCTGATATGAACTACAATACTCTTGTCATATGAAATGAAACTGGTTTACCTTCAAAACAACTAAGTAAGCAAAGTAGAGGCCATATTTTACGATCAAAAATAAATATACAGCTCTGCACACGCCAGGAATTGAATTATCACAACCGATTCAAATTTACATCACTATAATGTTGCGGTCCAAATCGGAGTTAAAATTGGAAAAACTATGAAAATGATTAAGAATTAATTAAAAATGTAGTATTTACCTGGCCCTTTTTTGAGAAGACCCTTTTCCCAAACAAGATCTCCGATTTTCAAACAAGCAATCAAATAACGCTCCTCCTTCCATATCAAATATGCTTTTGCCAGTAGGTATATCACACCTATTATGAAAAATTTTTGCATTAGAAATTTCGAGATAGGTAAGAAAATGTAGTTAAGTACTTTGAATAAAATATAAACGAAATTGACGATTAATAGAATATAACATAAAATTTGAATAATCACAGAGGAAACAACACAATAATAGAATGACAACCCAAATTAGAAAAGATCTTTCAGAATTCTAAAATTAAATCTGTATACTGTATCCATAAAAATCTTATTGAAATGTCAACGATTGAACGCATAGATAGTGTAATCTATCATTATCAAGTTTAATCAATCATTAACGTAAGTCAATGTTTAGCTAGCGCTTATCTCAATAGATATAAGGACTAAGAAGTAGAAGATTTACATTCCAAACAAAACTCATCTATATAAATAAAATTAGAGTTTTGTCTGTACATTTATCAGAATTATATATTTTTTGTTATTTTTACATTTTATACATCAAATAAGCCGAAAATCGTCTTATCTCACTTTCTGTCTGTCTGTCTGTCTGTCACGGCCCTAAAGACATTTTACGCGGCCTTCTCTAAAACGTGAGCATCGATCGGGATTTTAGTTATTGAACAGTATTTGTGATGGGTGTATTATTGAACTGGGTTATTGAATTTATTTTATTTCAGATTGATTTTATTTGAACTCATAATTGACATTTTAGTTGTAAGACATGATGGTGAGATACGTTCTCACGGACGCGAATGCACTATTATGATTTTATTACTTCTTTATTTTGAATTGCTGGAAGTCTGTGCTCATGTCTCCACTTCCGTGAGAAATAAAAATTGCAAAATATTGCAATTTTTATGCTCACCGAACTATCTCTCTCCCTGTCGTTTTGGAAGGCTCTCTGTCACTCCGCGTGAGAACGAGAGAATTTTTCCACGTGTTTGATGGAGGGGGAAGCGTCTTCCTAGGCGTTTACCCTCGAAGTAAAAAGAGTCGATGATGGACCCACGAAGAGAGCAGATGTACGTGTCGCGGTCGTGATTGTTGAAAAGTTGAATTTGGAAAAGTATTAGTTGATAGTTATTTTGCGATAAAGTACTACAGTTTTGTGAGTGAAACCTAAATTTGAAGTAAAGTTTGGAACTTATTGAAATATTAGAAAAGTCATTAATTTTATGAAAGTTATTATTTAGCCGGTGAACGGAAGTCGAATTATTCTACAACTCGCGCAACCGGTAGCGGACATGATCGTCGGTTGCCTAGTGTTGGCATTTGCTGTCGGTGAGTCTGAAATTTCGTATATCATCGTCTAAATCACTTAAATCTTTAAAGTTCCTTGACCGAACCTTGCAATTAAAATTGTTTGTTAATTATTAGATTATCAGTATTGGCGACTGGAGAAATTCGTAGAGATAGGGGAGTACTTTAGAGCACTTACTTCCAGAGGTTGTTTATCTAATTGTGTCCGTAATCATGTGTATTTTACCAAACTGCATATGCTTTTGTTAAGCTGAATCTATTGACGTGCCCGAATATTAATTTTGGCAAATTTAATAAGATATTGATTATCATTGTTAGTGCTGGTCTATTATTATCGAAAATTCTGATTTACTGATCCATTAATGATTTAGTTGCATAATTAACGTAGTAAGTCCATAAGTCTATTATGAATTAATGAAATATTTTTGGAACACCTTGTTTTCTTTGATGTTGGATAATGGATTGATAAATTAATTGATTGTTAATGAAGGATTAGTTTGAGTAACGGATTAATTACTACTTGAGGGTTGATTATTTGTTTTGAACTGCTTATTGATTTAGTGTGTTAATGAAGGGTTAATGTTTGATTGTGTTAACGAACGACTTAATATTGACTGTTGGATGGTGCGAATAATAATAATAGTTACTGTTACTTGCTGTGAAATCTTAAATTGGATATTGAATCTTAAATCTGCTATGGAACATGTATTAAATTAATTTTTATTGAGAAAAAGCTCGTATTATCTCCAGTCGCCTAGTCCACTAGTTTTAAGGCTATTAGAGAATATTCTCCTTTTATGTCAGGACCGGTGGACCACGCTACCAAATATTAGGCCCGGTCCTGTTACATATTGAACACTTTATTGACAATGTCTTTAGCTATAAAAAACTAAATTAACTTTTTTTTAACAGAGTAATAAACGTTTAAAAACCAAGTATTTTGCGATTTTGGATACATTTTACGCGGCCTTCTCCTGAAAAACGAGAGCATCGATCGGGATTAAAGTTATTTATCAGTATTGAAAACCTTTTTGACAATGTCTTTAGCTATAAAAAACTAAATTAACTTTTTTTTCAACAGAACAATAAACGTTTAAAAACCAAGTATTGTGCGATTTTGGATACATTTCTTCTCAGTTTTATTACCACATAAGAACAAATCACGTAATTTATCAATCAGCTGTTCTCAAATATAATCTGAATGGTGGGCCCTTCGCGGCGTTATTTACGCTGTCTGCAGACTTGTGTAGTCGGAGCATTGCAGTCTTTTAGGAAACATATGACTGGTGAATCAAAGCACATCTTAAGTTTCATCAATTATTTCTTTGTTGAAAAAAAAACAAAATTTTCTAATTTAAATTTATCAAAACAAAAATTAACATTTTAGGAAGGTGCGGTTTGTGCTAGGCTCTTGGGAATTCGCCAGGTAGCACTATTATTACCACATAAGGACAAATCACGTAATTTATCATGATGTATCAATCAGCTGTTCTCAAATATTCTCTGATAACTGTCACTGAATTGTTTACGTTCAATAGTTGTTTACTAAGCTGCTAACAACTTCATGATCGTTGCTATCAAAAAGCCGAAACATATTTAGTCATATTTCTAAAGATAATCCGTACGAAGGACGGGTAGCTGCTAGTTTTATATAATTTAATTCATGACACAAATTGATAGTATTAGTTTGAATAAATTATTGTTTTATTTTTTCACCTGGTCCACCATGACACCAATGAACTAGTTCATTTTCACTGCCACGAGAATTACTTCCTACTTCATCCATTGCAGGAGGAAAATTGCCATTGTCTGTTTGAACGCTGAGCAAATCATCAACAGATTTTTTCAAACAAGGAACAACTTCAGGATAAGTGTTCAAAAATTCAGGAACAGACAATAGCATTTGTACAATCGAAGACAGACCATGAGCAGCTCCTGTTGAATAAAATGATAACGAATCATTAATAGAATTACATGATTATACAGAATGTTCATGAAGTCGCGCACACTGTCAAGTCACTGTTTCTATAGTTGATAGTTTTTTAAATTAGTTACGTTGGTTGTAAAACTTCAATGCAAGATAGAATCCCATGTGATACCTGCAACAAATCTAGACACCACTGAGAAATGGATACTGGCCACATTTAGTTTGTAATATTGCTGAGTTTACTTCTTGTATACATATCGTTTTCTCAAGCATGCATTGAACAAGGCAGCCTTTTAGCGCATTTGTGATTCCTGTATACTAATAATAAATGTTTGTGTGATATATTTTGGTTTACTCGATTAATTTTCGCTACTCAATTACCTATTGCTATGCGCGACTTAATGATCACACTGTATAACAATAAAAAATAGGATAACAGTAACACAAGTCTTAATAGAATAGAATTTAATGGGAAAACACGAACTGTAACTTATTCTGATTGGTACAGTTTGAAATAATTGCTGTATCCTATTTTGCGACCAAAATTATTGTTAAAAGTTCATTCAAGAACAACTTTCTTGGGGTTGAAATTTTCTAAATTCAGTATTCATGGATTTTTCATACTGAACGTGTATTAATAATTCGGTATTGATGTCCCAGATCAACTTTAATACACTATAAAGAAATAAAATGCACAAAACTATGACCCACTACAAAGCAGCGATCGTGCTATGCGATAATAGTTATTTATGTATTAAGAGCGTGAAGCGCGACTTTATCGCTCGAGCCAAAACATTAATTTTGCGAGAGCGATAAAGAAGCTTCACGCGCGAATTACATACTATATTTTTCCTAAAACTGCAGTTATGGATTCCAACACAATAAAAGCTTGTAGTTTGTAACATCACAGACCATGCGCGGATTTGGTTAGTGTTCGCCATTTCTGAGGTTATGTGAATTTCACAGATTCAGTGATCCACCAATGAGAAGGCATCAAAATCAAAACAGAAGCGTAAAGAAAACAGCTGGCGAGCGTTAAGTACTTTACCGCTTGCAGAGCAGTAAAGAGGTACAATTAGTTTTCGGTACGTAAAGAACTACTTTACGAGCAGTTGTAGGAAAATATAATTTTAATAAGTTCCACATTTTCTTTTAAATAGGAAATAAAATGAATAAAGGAGCATGCAAAAAACAAGACGTTTATTTTTGCTGGTGATGCCCACATGTGTCTGAGACTTGTGCGTGGATAATAAGTGAATTATAATGTTATGGATGGTGGACCTTCGGAGATGGGCTCCTAATTTTTACATCAAAATTGAGCCTCACCTCAACTAATTGATATAGTAATAATTATGGCAACTAGTGTATAAGATTGTATAATTTTTGATCTGACTTATACTCCTTAATTGGAGTCTCCAAGACGGAATCTACAAAAAAAATAATAATAATAAATCAGGTAAGTGATAATAAAGCATATAATGCCAAATTTTAGTTTACCCACGCACAAGTCTCGAACTCACGTGGGCATCATAAAACACTAAAAAAAAGCACATAACACAACAACTTGAGGCAAAACAGTTCATTAGGCCTACACAAAATAAAAATTCTAAAATCCTAAAATTGAATATGGAAGAGCTTATTATCGATCAAATCAAAAATCATTTTCTAAACATGTAAAATCTGGTATACATTTCAAGAATTGATTCAACGGATTAAGAGAATTAGTGAAAGCTACAAAGTTTGATATTCAAGATGGCCCTAATTTTAGCTTACCATTTTCAAACTGAGAAAAAAATAATATGAATTTTCAAGCATTAGCAATAATGATTTGATGGAATAATACATTCAATTTCAAATAAATACCGTAATTATAAATACTTAAGGCTAAAAATTGAGATATTACCTATATTTATAATTCGTTTCTAAAATATAGAAAATCTGGCCAGGAACACACGGTGCATTTTTTTGTAGCCTACAGTAATTTCTGCAGAATAAAATGTCATAAAAAACAGACATAACAAGATTCTAGTGAATTATTCTAAAGATTTTCTAAGGTTTCTTTACAATATAACAAATCAGGCATATTAAAGCAGTTAAATTAATTTTTCAAGATTGCTCATAAATAATTTATGAGATGAGTTCAAAATATTAGAAAGTACAGAATACAATCCAACGCACAAAAAAATTGCTAAGTTTACATTGTGCATTCGAACTTACCCAAATATTCAGTCTTGTAGTAGGAATACATGAGTGCAAAATGTGGACAATGTCTTTTAGCATAAATTTGTCCAGAATCGAACGTGGATTTGCATACTTTTACAAGGAGATCAGTTGGAATACTTTTTCGACCCATAACTTTCTCCATCCATATAGCTCCATTTATAACTCCAGCTCTTCCAACAAGCAATTCATCTCCTCCATATGGAAGAAAGTTCACAGGTACGCAAATATTCATGGCTGAACTATATTGTTCACAATTATTTTTTGAAAGTTCTTCTTGTCCTGCAAAATGTAATAAAAATACTGGCGCTGATTTCTTTAGTCATACAATCATAACGATTTAAAGATTCTTTCAAAGTCCTTGAAACATGAGTTCAAGGTGTGACTTGAAAAGCTGACCTAAGCCAACCAGGTCATACAATATTATTATAAACATTAAAATAGAATAGAATAAATTTTTAACTACTGTTAGATTGATTATCTATTAGTTGAGGAATCATCGAATCAACAGAATGCATTAGTAATTTTGATTCGAATATGGGGAAACACTGCAAACTTTGTAAATTATACACCAATGAGAAACATTGTGCCAATTGTGTTTTTGAGAACTGAACTATGTAAGAAGAATGAATGAAATAGATAAGGTGCTACCCAACAATAACAACTATATTCAAAAAGCAGTTGAGAAAATTAAATGAATATACGAGGTGGAAAAATATGGTGAAAGAATTATTACAGTAGCAACTGTTGATGCTACATCCTTGTGATGTAATTTGCCTAGTAGCGTGATTTGTTCAGACAGCGACACTTTTCAGCATGCTGGAATTTGTCAGTTGACTACCAGAGCCGCTAGAGTGAGGTCATGTTTATTGTGCCTGTTGCGTATCATGGATTTTGAACAATGCATTAACATTAAGTTTTGTTTTAAGTTGCAAAAGAATGCCAAATAAGCTTACGAAATGTTAAAATCTGTGTATGGCAATAATGAGAGCAGTTTTGGACTTGAGTCTGTTGCGCCTTCACATTCATTGTAATTTTATCACAATAAATGAATAAATAAATAAATTTGGTAGCTCTGAAGACTGTGTACAAGAGGTATGACCAATTTAAAGGTGGAAATGAGTTGACGACAAACAGTGTTTGGGACGTCCATTAACCTCAAAAAGAGACAAGAATGTGCAAAAAGTAGAAACAATGGTTCACTCAAACAGGCGCATGACTACCGTACTTGAGAGCTATCAGAAGATCTTAACATCTCATACGGTCCCATTCAAATCATTTAAACCAATAATTTATAAATGAGACGAGGGTGTGCAAAATTTTTCTATACTTTTGAGTGATAAACAGTAGGAAAATCGTGCATTAGTCTGCATAGTGTTGAGACATAGTCTTCAAGCAGATCCAGACTTCAAGGCCAAAATTGTGACTGGAGATGAAAATTGGGTTTATGGATATGACCCTGTTTACTGAACTGTTTAGAGCAAGACTGCGCTTGGATTGGTGACCGCGTGCTTCAATGACTTGATGTTATAAGCTTTATTATCACTTACCCGGTGGTTCGGAACCCACCTAAAATAGTAGGTCCACCATGTTCCCCGTAGCATGGCTCAAACGGCGAGGTGGAACTACCCGTAAGGGTCTCCCCACCATTAAAAGCCATACGATTATTATTATTATTTAGAGCAAGAGTTACAGATGAAGGAAAATAGTATCCTACTTGATAATCAATTACACTGTATTGAAGAAGTAACTAAACTATTAAGCGGAAATAAAGAAATACTACATATTGTAGTCTTACCGGCATAGTGATGGAGCACAGCCGAAACTGCTTGGCATCCAGCAGCTCCCAAAAGAAAACCAACTGTTTCCCCGGCATCTCTCGATGACTTCTTACTGTAAAATCTTTCTGCTTCTCGAATATATTCCAAGCCTCTAACAATTAATTCTTCTTTTTCATGTTGGAAGGCTCTGTTCTGATTTAAATGAAAGAACATGTACGCAATACCACCAGTGCCAACATAAAGTCCACCATCGGCATGCTTTGCAGAAGGAGGTTCTTTCCTAACTATGTTTGAAACGATCTGTGTAATTTGATCTTTAATCTTCGCTTCATCTATAACAACATCAGTATTTGAGACATAGTCAGAAAGGTTGTTTATAAAATACCTTCTGGGTTCACTACGGCTGATTTGAGACATTCTGTAATAAATGTTAACCCAATTAATGCATTCCAAAATGTTTCTTACTAGACAAGGTGATTTTAAAACTTTGCAAAACAGAATGGAAACAACAGGAGCACCTCACAAGTTGCAACAATATAGCCGGTTCTTGAAGAGGTAATGAAAATTTTAGATTGATTTTTCATGTAACTAGTGTGATTTCCAAAACCAATCCAACTAAAAGCGAGACAGACAATATATTGATTGCAATAACTCGAATCAAGATCAATAATAAACAAAAGACTGCATAAATACGCAAATTAGTACGTATACCGACGATGATAGAGATCAATGAAGATATTATAGGCTATGTTATTGTTTGTTATGTCGATTGAGAAGAAGACAAGCAAGAAAGGCACGGCACCGCAAAATGATCCAGACTCCAGAGCTGCTTACGGGCAAATTGTCAACTAGAGCCTAAATGACACGGGGCGAATACATTGGGATAATTACTAGGTAAGCGAGTAGAAACGTTACAGGCCGACCGTGTTTCAGCAGCTCGGCATGCCATGCCAAATTATAGAAAAAATGAAACTTACAGAATTCAGACTTCTATGAAATACTATGCAATTTTAAAGACAATAAATAATATTGCAACACAAAATTAAAATATGAAGTTTACCAACAATTATTCAATAAAATTTAATCAAAACAGTTACTACCTATAATTATATGTATAATGTGTATTATAATGAGTGTATAAATTATTATTATTATTTTTAGTGCATAAAAAGCCACTTTTTAAGATAGAGAACTGTAGGAAAATAGATTTTCAGCACAAGTTACACATTAAATTTTTCCTTCAGTTGGCATGCCTGGAGTGCATCAGTCAACTGAAGTGTGGTAAAGTAAAATAGTGCAGGAGTTGTGTACCATAATGAGTACATAAATAGCTGATTTGTTGGGTAACTGTAGTAAATAGTTATTTGTGTAACTAGTGCACAAAGTAGCTCTTTGCTGCATGAGCTAAAGGCGAGTGTTGAATAGTTTCATAAGTGCAGCAAAGATTCTTTCAGCATAAGTTACACATGAAATTTTTCCCACAGTTGGCACAACTGGAGTGCGAGAAAGTAAACTGAGTGCAGCTAAGTCAGTTGGAATGTGGCAAAGTAAAAGAGTACAGGAATCAGCTGTTTTGCATACTATAATGAGTGCATAAATAGCCGTTTTGTTTGGTAACTCTAGGAAAAGTCATTTCTTAGTTAGTGGAAATATTGTCTGGCAATGTAAAAACTGTATAAGTAGCACTACTACAAATGAATTGATAACTAATTTGAAATCTCCAACTAAGCATATTATAGCAGCATGCTTTACCACAAACTCCACCTCAGCTTCTCCATAAAAATACTGGAGCTATGTCTAATAATTATTATGAATGAAACACAAGCTGTATTAACATAACTATAACTACAAAGTCTACCTTTTCTGTTGACTCATGCTTAAGAAGTTTTAGAAGGTCTCTCTCTCTCCTTTGTGGTGGAATGTCAGACTGAGTTGCATATTTTAGAAGACAACATTCTGGTTGATTGTATTGACAAGCTAATATGGTATCACAATGCACTAATAGCTGAAATTCAAACTCTCAAGAGTTCTGAGCATATCTTATCATATATTGAAGTAGAAGTACAAACACTTTCTACAATTAAATCTCAGTAACCATTATTTTAGTTCACGGTTTTTAGTCCAACTGTTCATAAAAACCAGTGAACTTGGCATAATATATTTTGATTATCAGGTAGAAAACATTATTATTTCTGTTACAGGCTTTATGCAATGAAAATCAAAAATGGAAGAGGAAACACTTAGTACCAAATATACTACAGAAACTAAAGTCTATACTCAGAGTAACAAATATCACTATTATGAATGCTGGAGACCTGGTACTTATCAACCAAGAGGAGAAGGGAAAAGGAGAGTGAAATTCACGAAATCATCAAAAATAGGAGAGAGGTGTCCTTCAAGAATAGCAGTCAAAGAGAGTGGAAAAGTGTATGTGACATTTTTCACCAGGCATGAAGGCCATGACAATGATTTAGAGCATCTTCATTTACCAAAAGAAATACCACAAAATATTGAGAGCCAAAGTGAGGGCAGGACAAGGCTTATCAATTAATTGAAATTTTCAGCAGAGGGTCATTTAATGAGATGGCAAAGTGTAAAATAAATAAACAATTGGATGATCTACTTTGGTTGACTGTTGCCTCAAATGAAAACAAACAAATTCCTGTCAATCCAGATCTGAAAAGGAAGGTTGACAAGCAGCTTTCTTTGTTTTCTACAAAAAAGAAAAATAACAAGCAGAGTTTGAAAAATCCCAACTCAAAAGAATATGCTTGTATCAGATCATTATTAGATGGCAAGGAAGTCATATATATTCAATCAGGCTTCGATCATTCTTATTAACCAACTATGCTGCTGGCTGCAAACCAATTAAAGTAGTTGCGGTCAAGATATTTTATTGTATTACTGTGGTTTCTGAATATTAATTTTTTCCATAGTATAAATTACACATAAGTACATATGTTTTATGTAATAAGTCTTTTTATGAATTAAAATTGAAAAAAATTAAGAAAACTTGGATATTTTGTAATGAAATGCTTTTAGAATTGAGAGTACCTAAAGGAGCCATATTAGAAACAAATGTCTATATTGGGGAGGAATTCATATTTGTGATTATTTTAATAGAGTATGCAAGAATATTTAATAATATGCTTAAATAAGCTTAATAGCTTGCTTTGTCAAACTACATCAATCTATAGTTTTTACCAGATTTAATGTTCAGAGAATGTTAATTCTGGGAAACATTTTGTAACACACCACACCACATGTCCAGAGCTTAAAATGAAAATGTATAGCCAATTTTTTGGCCACTTAGTTTGTAGCAGATGTTGATGAAGGACCAGTCAGATCAGTGAAAGAGTCAATGGTAGTTGGATTATTTATATACAGATAAATTTTAGATGTACTCTGAAAAAGTAGTGTAACATTTTCTATAATACTTCAATAATGTCCAAATTGAATTTCTCATGTTAATATCAGGATATATTTCCCACCTAAACAACACCCTTACAACATACTTATTAGTGCACTGTTGAATCAGGCTGCTATTTATAGTATTATTATGATGTGCCTACAATAATATTATTATAGAGGTGAATTCTCAAGGTTTGGTCAATGAAAAGTCCATGCCAATGTTTCATATAATTTCAGTACATCTTCAGGGCCAGTTAATCTGAACAATACATGATCCACACATGTATATGAGTGTATTGCTCTGATAAATGGCCCTGAAAATGTATAGAAATTATGCAAAATGTTGACTTTGATTTTTAATTGACTCAACCTTGAGAATTCACCCCTGTATCTACATTAATAGTTGGGATACTTTTAAATACTTAACTGCCATATCAAGTAAATTAATGGGTGTGCTCTATGAGCCATTAATGAGACACCTAGTTTCCAGTGTAGGTGTACCGGTGAACAATGCAGCTTGCAGCACTCTGGCACTGAGAAGGTCCATGATTATGGTAATACTCTGCATCCATATCATACTAATAAAATGTAAATTGTTACTGTGATTATGCACTTGGCCTGATGAATTGAAAAGACACAGACAAGAATGAGGATTTAATAAACATGAATACAACACATTTACAAAGATATAGAAAAATACAAAACTTACAATAATAATAATAAAGAACAACTAATATTACCATTGCAGTAACTACCTTTACATAAAGCTTTTTACAAATGTATGGTAATTATAGAATACTGATAACCATTACATGAAGCTTTGTACAAATATAATTATATAAATAACATTTACATGAAGCTTTGTACAAATGTAATTATATAATACTGATAACCTATGGAGAATAACGAGATTAGAGGTTTTTCAGCAGCAATATTTAAAACAAATAGTACATAAGGTCTCTTGGGGTAACTGGGCCTTGGGGTATCTGGGCCATAGGTAATGCATATTCTTATTTGTGGGAATTTTAAGCTGATTCTGTTGGTACACCTTCTTCTTGTTGGCTTCCTCCTAGAACAACAGCTCTAACCTCATTTGTCGCCATTTTCTTGTTGTGGATGGATTTTGAAATTTTCACAGCAAATTTTGATAACAATGTGCTGCTTCTCAACTTCATGTTCCCTTCCAGGAATAGCCTGTGAGTATTGAATTGATACTACCTATCATAGAATAGTCTTAAATACTACTTCAACACATTAATGCATGTATTGTATCTCTCAGTAGGCTTTCAGGATAGTTGGCTGGGGTGGTCCAGTTGCCCCAAGAGAAATGAGGAAAAGGGGCAACTGGGCCAGGGGCTTGGGATAACTGGGTAGGGGCTTGGGGTAACTGGGTTCACAGAGCCCAGTTACCCCACCAAAACCACTTAATAAATAATAGTACAAGCAACTAACACAAAATATTCTAAACTAGACAAAAATAACCTGACCTGAAGTAAACAAGCTTTTTAGTGTTGATTAATAATTGGGATTAATTCAGCAGTGCTTTGGTGGCCAAGTGGATAAGGCAGATGGTTTATTGGATCTCATTCTTGCAAGTGTGAGTTCAAATCCTTCCCCCACTCAAGAAAATCGACAGCCTAACTTAACAAATTAACAACTCAAATATAATGAATTAACAACTTAGATTTAACTTGGCTTCCAGAAAAGCTCAACAAATTAAGAATTTGACAGCCTACCAAATTAACTCAAATTATTTCAACTTACTGAAAACCTCAACTTATATTCTGATTTGCATAGCCTACTACTACTTAACTTTGAGACCTACCAAAAAACCTACTTTTGTTTTTCTTAGGAAATGGTGCACACATACAAGAGAAAGACAGAGAAGGGTGCTGGCCCTTAATGATGTTCAGAATGGAAACAAGACCATCCATGGAGCAGCTTTCACCTACAGCATACCTTGCAGTACCCCAAAGCATCACATACATGGCACTCAAGGTAAAGGCTGTAAATCTACAGAAGGTAAGGGGGGAGGTGTACAATCATACTTATCTGCACATGATGAACTGGAACTGGCTAATTGCATAAAAGTCATGGACAGAAGTGGGTTCAGTTTTTCTTGTGAAGAGGTTTTTGATATTGTCCTGTGCTACATTGTAAAAAATAAGTTTGTAACATGGTTTAAAGACAACCACCCTGAAACTGACTGGTTCATTTCCTTTAGAAGGAGACATCGCCTTTCAATTAAATGGCCACAAAACATTGAGCATGCTTGCACTGATCAGACAAGGCCATGGGTAGTGTATGATTTTTTTGATAGACTGACATCGTTGGTTAAAGAACTTGGTTTAGAGGGAAAACCAGCCCAGATTTTCAGTTGTGATGAAACAAGCTTCTGCCATGATCCATCCAAAACAAGAATTGTTGGAGCTATTAATAAGCAAAGCAAACAAAAGACAAATTCATCTGGAAGAGAAAGCACTTCAGTGTTGCTGTGTGCTTCTGCAAATGGAAGAATGCTACCATTATTGGGCATTTTTAAGGGGAAGTTTGTTATGGAAAGTTGGCTAGATAAAAAGCTTCCAAGCCAAACAGCAGTCTCAGTCAGTGAGAGAGGTTGGATGGAAACCACTCTCTTCTTCAATTGGTTTTGAGATGTATTTTTGAAAAACATAGGGGAACAAAGACCAGTTTTATTGATTTATGATGGACATGCTAGCCACATTTCAACAAAACTAATAAGATTGGCTCAGCAGAATCAAGTGACAATCATACCAATCAAGTGAAATTGCCACCTCATACCACCTATGCTCTTCAACCACTTGACTGCCATCATTAAAAGTCTCAAGACAAACTGGGATAAAGAACTGTATAAATGGCAGCAACAGAACCCTAGGAAGAAAATTCCAAAGCCTGAGTTCTTAGGAATTACTAAAAAGTGACAAAAAACAAGAACCACTGTAGAAGAGAAAAACATTATCTAACTGCAAAATCATAACAACCAAAGAATATTTGGAAATAAAAGAAATGGAAGAGGAAGAGAAAAATAAAGCTCTGGCTGAAAAAGAGAAAAAGCAGAAGGAAAGAGAAGAGAAAAAGCAGAATAAAAGAAACTGCAGAAAACTAAAGAGAAAAGCACAAACTCAATTTTAAAGAATGTCAAGAAGTCAAAAAATGAAGGATTGTATGATTCTTCAAGTGTTGAGAATGACAACTATTCAATTCAAGAGAGTGAAGAGGATTACAATTCCCAATGAAAGCTTAGAATATGAAGATGACAAAGAGGAACAACTTCAGCCGGGTGACTTCTGAATTGCAAAAGTTTTTGTTAAAACAAGAGATGTTTTCAGATTGTTTGTTGCAACAGTAACAGATAAAGTGAATGGAGGGTATGATGTATCCTTCTACAGAAGACATGACCGAACAATGAAGTTCATCAAAACTGAAGAGGATGCTTTTATCAAGGAAGATGATGTGCACCTGTTACCAAAACCATCAACCAGCAGTTCAGCATGCATCAAGGATATGATTAGTTTTGCAGCTGACCTCAGCAGTGGTGGATCCAAGGGGGCAATTGCCCTCCCCCCTGAGATCCAAGAGAAAAAGAAAAAGCTGCATAAATTTAATAGAAACTAGGACAAAATTATGTAAGCAGCAAAAATTGGCTGTTTCCAATTTGTGTAGAACCATCCATGTTACTTGTGCAGAGGGCATTCTTTAATATCATGTTCTAGATATTAAAGAACATGGGTTGTTTAACCCACTAGTATGTGGGTACTTCAAGCTTCAAGTGAGTAGACTGACTGGAGATGGTGTTGAGCTGTTGAGTGTTCTGACCAACCAAATATTATTCCAACTGCCCCCACTAGAATGGTTGTGCACCACATGCACATTCTAGCGGCGGCTGTGTGGGTGATTGATTGCTGTTAGTTTTGCCTGGTAGAGCTAGTGCCACTAACTACACCATTATGTGTTTGAGAGGGCTCGCCATCTTGTGTGCATTGTGTCCTGTGTCCTCAGTACTTTTTGAGTACTGAGTAAAGTGTTTGCAAATGAGCAAACAAAAAACAAGTAGTAAGAATGAAATGAGTTGCAAAGATTATGACATTCTTCAAAAAAATAGAAAACATCAACAGGTAAGCTTAATTTTTTACTGATGAATGTGTTGTGATTTTCCATAGGAATGTTTGCTTTAATTGATGTAATACAATTTTACTTTTCTGGTTAGGGTTTTATCTCCACCATTTTATTGCTAGATGCTAGGATGCTAGGAAGCTAAGATAAATTTCTTAATATTGTATTGTAAGATACCAATCACTCATTGAGGGTATTTAAAGGTGAATGTGGAATAGATTCAGATATATAATTTGGGGAAGTTCAATAGATAGACAAATAGATACACATTACATCTTGTTGGCCAAATAACGGCATCAGACAAGTCAAAGTGCTTGCAAAAAAGCAAGACACTAGTAATGTTATTTGGTAATATTGAAAATTTAGACAGATTTATTTGTCTCTGACTCCATTACAGTAATCGAAATAATCCTTTAGACTATAAAAGCACTGATATGATATCTGACCATAACTTTATGACTTCTTATTCTTTCTTTTATCACCTGTTCATGTTGTCTTGATTACTGATTCGTATTATTTGTTAGTGTTACTGGAATGCTAAGTTGTAAGCTATTAAAAACCTAAAGCTAGGTTTTCCTCGTATTATTTCAAGCACTTACTCATTAAAAATACCTTTAATCTTCGTTTTAAATCAGTGATCCTCAATGTTTCCTTCAACCCAATTGGAAGTACCTGAATATATCTTTCTACCAATAGTAATAGTAAATTACCGCAACAGGTTAATTTGGTTCTATACTTAAATACCTTCATGGAAGTAGGCTATTGGGAACATTTTATCATTGTTTAAATTCCTAAGTAGATTTGCTTATAAGGTAGAAAGGAAAAAATACTTCATAAATTTAGAGGATACTGAAATTATTAAGCCTGTTAGCCTAATGTAAGTTAGTAGAAGTGATTTTATTTTTGAAGCATAAATTATAATCCTTTTTATTTTATTTCAAATTACAATCTTTATTAAACCATACAACAAAAAATGTAATAATTTTGGAATGTGCAGTAAAAATCTAATGCAATTTTTGAGATAATGATGACAGCAATGGGCAAGAATGCCAACAAGAAGAAGATAACATGCCTTTGGTGCCAATGGTAGAGTCAAGGCTTCAGTGTACAGTAGTACCGGTAGAGTGTTCACAATTTACAAGAAGAGGTAATTATATACATTATTATTAATTATTTTCTAAAACTTCATTTATGTGTATTTTACCAATTAATAAAAAACGGTGAATATTAAATATTTTTGCCATGCCTATAAAATGATAAAGCAGTTTGGCAGCCCCTTCCCTGTTTCCCTCACAAGCATAAATAAAGACAGTTTCCAAATTAATTTGTTTGTAGAATTAAATTTTCCATTCTATATTATGTTTTGTTTTATCTTTGTAAACATTGTACTGTGTATATTTTATTTTTATTTGTAATTTCAAAATATTGATATTTAATTATTCTAAAGGCTAAATACAAGCATAAATTAATGTGGCATTTAGGGGGCTGGAAGAGCAAAGACATTTAGCTACATAACAAATAAAAATATACCATTCTTTGTTTATCAATTTCCTACACTTCAGGCTTCAGCAGACCCAAATAATGTGTAAAATAAACACCCAGCCTGAATCGAACTTTACTTTTCAGATAACGCCAGTATTGAGAAGCAAGAATACCAACAACAAGAAGAGACAGTTAAGTGCACACCAGTTGTGTCAAACTCTCAGAAAAGCAATGGTAATTTTAATTTCTACAATTATGTAGACCTTTTTAGAGCAATACATAAACCTTTTTAATACTTAATACATAAAAATGCATTTTATTAAGATCGAATTAATACTTAATACATAAAAATGCATTTTATTAAGATCGAATTCCAGTTTTAACTGTTTTACGAATTGACTCTAGTCACATACAATAAATACTGTACAAAGTTACATCACAGTCTAATAAATACATGTATTTAATAAATAAATGAATTTATTAGACAGTGGTTACATCTAATATCCAGTAATATAATCTCATCTGCTCTATGCTGCGCAAAATTAGAGTTTATGAAAAGTATAAAAATATAGAGAAATTTCAGAATTCCAGTATGTGATTGTGGCGGCAAATTTAAATTTGTTGCCATACAGAGTTTTGAAGATAAAAACAACTTTTGTTTTGTGTATTCACAATATTGTAATGTGTTTTTTTTTTAGAGAGAACCTAAACAAAAATGGGTTTCTTCATGATAGGAAATTAAATATACTTCTAACACGTATACTCTCTACAAAATCTATTAGGGATGTTTATTTTTTGTTCTCAAGAGATGCCTTGGCTTTGGAGACACCTCCACCTATTGGCTCACATTACATTGTTAAGGATGTTGGGTTGTATTTAGATAAAACCCTTGATGATTTTACAAAAGCGCTACTTTTGGAGGAACACTGGAAGCCACCCCCAAACTACACCTATCCATCTTTGATCTACGCAAAGGGTGTCAAAAGGTATTTGTCCAAAAATCATCTAGAGAAACATAGCCCCTGGCTTGTGCTTTCAGAACCAAAGATGGGATTATTCTTCAAGTACTGTGCTCTTTTTGCCCAAGAAAAAGCAGGCCATAACAAAGGAGTTAAACTTGGAAAGCTTGTCATTGAACCTTTAACCAAGTTTCAAGACCTCACAGGGAGAGACAGGTATTTGCAAAGCCATGAGCAAAGTGTGTACCATAAACACTGCATAGAAGCAGCAAAAAGCTTTTTGGAAACATACAAGTCACCCCAAAAAGAAGTAATTAATCAGATGAACTCTCAGTGACAACAGCAAGTCACTGAAAATTGAGAAAGACTAAAGCCCATAGTTGAATCAATAATTTTTCTAGGTCATCAAAACATTCCATTTAGGGGTCACAGGGATGACGGCTGTATTAGTACAGAGAAGTCTGTAACTAATCAGAGGAACTTCAAAGCCCTGCTACAGTTCAGAGTTGATGTGGGAGATACCATTCTTGGAGATCATCTTAAAAACTCATCATCTAGGGCTACATACATCAGCAAAACAACCCAAAATATATTGATAAATGCTGTGGTGATGAGATTAGAGAGGTGATTTTAAAAAGGATACGTGAAGCTAAATACTGGTCTGTGATGTTTGATGAAACAACTGACCTATCTCTTAAGGCACAAATGACTTTAATTGATAGGTACTTCTGGAAAGATACAGTTAGAGAAGATTTCCTCCAGTTGCCTTATGTTTTTTCTGTCAGCACATGCTCAAAGGTTTTAGTCAGCATTCGCTACTGCAGCATAGAAAGGTCTTTTTATACTATGGGTACCCAAAAATAACTTGAATTGCTCTGCTGTGAGCGTGCCTTGTGTAGTACAAAATTAAGCCACTGGTGGCGTGCAACACAACTCATTGTTAGTTCAGTGTCACTTAGTACATTGATCTAGCTTGTTCTGTTCATCTGCAGTGATAGTTTTTGTAAGCGCTCTTTTGTCCATATTTTGTTTTTCATGATGGCAAGTTTAAGTGAACAACATGCAGCTGTGAAATTTTATTTTTTACTTGGAAAAAATGCTGCTGAAACTGTGTTAATGTTGAAGACTGCTTACAATGATGATGCTATGGGAAAAACTCAAGTGTACAATTGGTTTATTCGATTTAAAAATGGCAACATATCAATTGATGACAAACCTTGTTCTGGACGTCCTTCAATTGCCTGAATTGACAAAAATGTTAGCAAAATTCAAGAGCTTGTGTGCACAGACCATTGACCATTGCACAGACCTCCTGTATGTGTATATTATTTAATCTGTTTTCTATCATTTAAATTTAAATTTTATTCAACTTAAAGCTAATTGTTAAAAAATAATAGCTCCAATTTCAAATCTCTGCTTGGTGTATCTTTTTTCAGCTATTGCCAATATAACCGGTAACATTATATTTCTTTCTTGGCTTGTCATTTACTTTCCCGGCTTGACTGTCCCATGGAGTGTTGCCTAGTCTGAAAACCTCAATTCCAGAACAGCAGACTTTCATCGGACCGGCTCGGAGTAATATTGATGCCAGGATTACAACATAAAGTGGAGAGTATCTGGGAATAGGTAATTGGGACTTGTTGATTGGGAAAGTTCATCCAAGTCCTAAACCTTTTCCCATTATACCTCCCTTTCACTGCAAGGCACGCCCGAAATACATCAGTGTTGTGACCATCAACCCAACAAGCATTGAGGAAATTCATCATATCAGTGAGGCTTGTACTTAGGTTCTTCGAGGTGTCCTTGGAGTATTTATTTCAATTAATATCATGGAAAAACAACTGGCCTACCCGAGAGTCATGAAGAACGATCTGGGGCCAGGGATTTCCCTTTATTATTGTTAACTTTATTACCAATTTTGGAACTAAAAGGTATTTACTCCAACTTCATCTCATTGGCCACATTTGCAAGTATTTTAAACCTCACCAACGTGATGTACAAAATTTGGCATCACACCATGTATTGTTAAACAAGGTTAATCAGGCTATGTGCCTCTTCCTGGGTTGAGTGAGTTGGATGTATGACTGCTGTCTGGTCAGTTGTGAAGGATTTAGTGTTCCCACCTCAATATATGATGACCACACAAATGCAATCTCCAATGGAGGTAATTGGCAAGGCCTTGAGTGACCTGACAAAATTCATTGGCTTGCACATCTGTCAAGACCTCAAGAGAGCTCATGCTGCACTAATAGAGAGTGGAAAGAAGCAAATGGAGAGGGACCTCAAAGATATAGAAGACAAGGAAACCCAAGTGAGTGGTATAGCTGAGGAGGTACCACCACTTCATCATGAGCAAACAATGGATGCCATGGTAGATGCTTCTAGGCAATGGACTGATGTGAATAGGTGTCAACAGAGATCTCTGAAGCAGCAACAGCAGCAGGAGCAAAGGCAGTCACAGCAGCAACAGACAAGCTGGTACAGTACAGTAGCAGCAAGAGCAGCAGGAGTACAACAGCCACAGCAGCAGTTGCACAAACAACAAACTGGTCAGCATCATGAGCAGCAGCACTTGCTTAAGTGACCCAAGCATTGGAGAGACATGGTTCTGGTGAGAAATGAGGGCCAGACCTTCCAAGAGGTCCTGAAAGTGCTCAGAACTTCCCACCTCAACAGCGATGATCTGTGGGTAAAAAGTTAGCAGGTAAAGATTTCACTAGGAAATTTATGAGGGAAAACAGGCTATCCTTAAGGACCCCCAAGGAAGACAAGTGTGGCAGAAGTAACAGGATTCAATAAAATGAACAATTGGGAAGCTACTTTGAAAATCTCAGACCTAAAAACAATTAGAGATTTCCAGTTCATCGGTTTTGTAACATGGATGAGACAGGAAATGTTCCTAGAACAGTTGCACCAATAGGCAAAAAGGAAGTAGCCAAGATGACAGCAGCAGAGCAAGGCCAGACCACAACTGTAGTCTGCTGCATGAGTGCTGGAGGCCAATTTGCACCTTTTTTCTTCATATTCTGCCATAAGCAAATAAATCCAAAGAAACATAATAGGAGAAATATTTATTGAATGGTTGAATCATTTCATAAAATTTGCTCAACCTAGTTAAGCAAACCCTGTATTTCTTATACTTGATAATCACACTTCACATGTGAGCCTACAAGCCATTACTGCAGCCAAGAGCCACCACATAAATATGCTGAGTCTACCACCTCATACCAGCCACAAACCTCAGCCACTGGACCAGGTCTTCTGCAGGCCATTAAAAGCATTCTATGACAGTGTATCAGATGACTGGACCATCAACCATTCTGGTCAAGTTGTGACTACATTTCATATGACTGGATTGTTCAGAGAAGCTCATGAGAAGGCTGATATAGTAGAGAAAGCTGTGGAGGGATTTAGAGCCACAGGAATTTTCCCTTTCAACCAAAAATATATTTCTGGATGATTTTTTTCTTCTTGCTGAGGTGACAGGTGAAGCTTATATTCCAGAAGATTATGGAGAAAATGTATTTGTTCAGTTTGAGGAGGAAGCCACCATAGACCACTGGGACCTCCCTTGAAGACTTCTGTAAACTGCAAATGCAATGATAATGTAAACACACCAGACATGGCATGCACATGAATAAATCAGGAACCTCTGCAATATGCAAAATTCTTTCACAGATAATCATGAATGAAAATGACAATAGCAGCATTTTGGACCAAACTCAATATCAGGTATCCCCATCCAATCTTCAGGAATCCACATCTTCTCATCAGGATTCTCCATCTCATGGACTTGCTTCTTCTGAACAAAACCTTCTTGCAATTCCTTCGATTTTTTTAAAATAATCACAAAAAATCTGGTAGAGACACAGTGAACATTGTTAGACAGTGCAAAAGTGAGAAATTAGAAGTTCAGCTATAGCATATAATAATCTCAAAGAAATAGTCAAAGCATCTCAAGGCACTATTCATGAAACCATATCTAATAAACCTAATCATGGCAGAAAGCATAAGAAAAATATAGAACTCGAAATCTGCTATTTGAATATACTATACAAGGTCTCCAAAATAAAGAGTTAGCCTTAAGCATTAATGTGGTTGAAAATGACTATGACATAATATGCATAATGTGAACACTGGTATGTGGACTCAGCACTATCTTTTGCATATATAGATAATTTTTAATTAACCAACAGTTTTTGTAGAAGGTGGTGTAGCAGTTTATGTAAATGAACTTTTAGATATAAATACTTGTCAGCTGGATTTGGATTTCATCTGTAAGGAAAAGATCTTTGAAGTTACAAGGTTAGTTATAAGTATTGTAAGATTGATAATATGTCTATAAAGATCACCAAATGCAAACTGTGATACTTTTATTGAGGAGCTAGATAGTCTACTAAATTATGTGTGCAAACCAATATACAAAAAATATGAAGTTGTTATTGGATGTGATATAAATGCAGAATTTGATGTATTAATTTCAGATGTATCATAATTCATATTGCTTACATATTTTAATAGACACCTTAGTTACAACCTTGTACCAATTGGCATTAATTATTTCCTAATACCTGTTTGAATTCTTTTTTATACTATTTTATGCTGGTACTATCTTGATAGTATTAATAATAATTATTAATCGCTTATTTACCAAAGGCCTCTTGTTGTATTTTTCAGTAAATCCACTTTTGTGTGGAAATGTAATCTAGATGCTTCCATAAATCGTTTGCTTATGAAATGGCTCATCTTACATTGCTCCAATACTGTTAATAGACCATATGATAACCATTTATTTAAGAAAGGCCTCTTGTCTCTGACAAAAGGCTTTTCATAAATAAACGTGTTGTGGCTGTGCTGGGAACCAGCTGGCTTTTGTTAGGTTAGGTTAGTTGTTTTGGTTACTTGCATTTCAAGTACAGTAATGTTCTCAGAGCATATGTGAGGTTATAATATTCACGCTGTTTCTAAGTAAAGCTAGTTTAATTTCAGTTTTTTTGTGAAATATATTATTATAATATGCATTTGTGTTCTTGTGTCAGATAGTGAGGGTGCAAGTCATGCTAATGAAGCCAGTTCTGAATTATTACATTTTTTATGCTTTACCAAGTCTATTTTTGACAGGAGTTTACTGTCTGAACTCAAATAAATGCTTTTGATTACAAATAAATACATGTACCTGAGCTCTCCATATTATTTGAAATAAATTTGTATTTGGTCTTAAAGCAACAGGTTACCTTTAACTTGTTTCAATATTGTACCATTATAATATTATTTCTGTGTTCCAAGTTTTACTATTATTTGAGGACAAATTATTTGCAAAATGGCCAAATGTTGGAGACAATGAATTGAGGAGGGCTTGACTGGCGTTCATGCCAGTAGATTGATGTGTTGTTTATTTGCAATATTGTGTGATGCGTAATGAATTTATAAATTAAAACATCCAGCATTTGTCTTGTGTTGTTTTGTTAATAGAACTCATCATATTGCCTTCATTGGGGACATAACAAAAATGTATCATCAAATTCTACTTCACCCATCTGATTGCAACTTTTAGAGAATTTTTTGCATGATCATCCTTCTCAGCCTCTTCAAGAATTTGTTTTAAATACTGTAAGTTATGGTAAAAGTCCTGCCACATTCCTTGCAACTTGCACTCTGAATCATCTTGCTGACCTTGAGTCTACCCCAGGTTTGCCTGTGTCAAATGCCATCAAAAACGATTTTTATGTGGATGATCCCATTTCTGGTTGTTCATCTATTTCTGAAGCAACCACTTTAGCTCATCAATTGTTCATCACTCTTTCCAAAAATGGATGTCAAACTCCACAGATCTTCTGTCCACCATTCCTACATCACTCATTGAAACTGCTACTTCAAAACCTCTGTCTGACTGTAATGACAGTGTTGCTAAGGCCTTAGGGCTGGTATGGAATTCTACTACTGATGAACTACTTACTTCTTCTACTGTTGCCAACTTTATAAACAAAACTACATTCACCAAGAGAGAACTTCTTTCCTGCATATAAAGTATTTTTGACACACTGGAATTAATCTCTGCTGTCATGGTTCTTTCTAAGGTATACTCATAGATGTGTAGGCAGCACAATGAACCCAGATTTCAGGCAGGCTTGAAATGGCAGTTGTTGCACTCTACAGGAACAGTGTACGAGTAAGGATGAAAAGTTATATGATGAATACTCCACATAAGGGGTGGTATTACAGCCAATATCCCACAGATTCAATGTTAGATCACAATAGATATTCTTCAATCAATGCACGGATCATTTTGTTCTGAATGGGTTCAAGAATAAACCATTCAACAATTGTTTTTAATAGCTATTAATTGGTAAATATGGTTTAAAAAGTACTTCACTTTACCTTTCACCACTCAATTCTCTTGCCTTAACAAACAGGATAACTAACTTGCACAAGCCCCTTTAATAGAGAGATAATTAACTACAGTACTTTATTCACTACTTGTGATCATCAATGGGAATATTATTACATCCTGATTAACTTCAATATCAGTGGCGGTCCCAGGGGGGGATGGGAGGGATATATAACCGCAAAATATCAAGATGGATCCCCCTAAAAAAGAATGTATTCATAATTATGTTTGTTTTGTTTTTGCAAGAACTAAATTTAATTTGTGTCATTGTTATTTGTTAGCTAGAAGAATAAACACCCAACCAATGTGTAAAATTCTTGTACGAATTCTTGTTTTACTACAAGTTACGTTTTCCACATGTAGAGAGAGGAAGTGACTGTGTGTTAGCGAGTTGGAGTCTCTAGTGTTTGACCTTGAGAGATGTTGGTGAGTAACCGATCATGCAACCTCCATCACAGGACACTCTGCTAGACACTAGTGCTATTTTGTTTCGTTTTGTTTGTAGCAGTGCTAGTGCAGTGTGAGTTGTAGAGAAAGATAGTCAAAGTGCCTCAGTGCTAATGATGTTTTTACAGTAACTGTTAAGTTGGTTTGTGGTTTGTAGTTTAGTTAGACCATGTCTAAAAAGAGACAAAGTGATCTGCAAGGATTCTTTAGTGCTAAGAAGTTAAAACCTATTCCTGAAGAGACTGATTCTGGACATTCTGGTGTTTCTTTTGCAGATGACAGCATAGTTCCAGTCGAGCCATGCCATGTTGATGATGCAGATCTAGCAATTGATGAACATGATATTAGTGAGGGTGATTCCATGCCAGGTATTTCAAAAGATGTCTGAATCCAAAAACATGACATAGGATTATTTAGTAAAACATGTTCAGATAATGAAAAATACTTGGAATCCAGCTTCAAATTATAAGATTCCACCAGGTAAGAGAAATTTAAAATTTCAACATCAATTGCTGTCTGAGCTCCTTGTCATGCTCATTTATTGGAAGCACAACAAGGAGCATTTTGCAAGTTGTGCCTTGTATTTGCCTCTGATTTTGAAGCAGGAAAGGGGACCCATGTTCAATTAGGGTCCTTTGTAAAAACACCATTCACAAAATGGAAGAATGCCAAACAAGAATTTAGGGACCACAAAAAGAGAGGTTATCACAGTAATCCTTGTTTGAAAGTTCAAAACTTTTATCCATGTTTGAAAATAAGGTGGATGACATTCAACTTCAAATAGATACCCAGCTCAAATCCGCTATTGAAGAAAATTGAAAGAAATTATGCCCTATTGTAAAAACTGTTTTGTTTTGTGGTAGAGAGGGAATACCTCTAACAGACCATAGAGATCTTGGGCCTTTGTCTTTGAAAGAAAGCTCTTCTGATGGAAAGTTTAGATCACTTTTAAGGTTCAGGATGGATGCAGGAGATGATATTCTCAAACAGCACATACATAACTCTGGAGAAAATGCTGTGTCTTCAAGTAAAAAAATACAGAACAAAATCATTCAAATTGCAGGCGAGTTAGTAATTAATTCGTTGGTTGATAGAATGAAAAAGAGTAGTGCATTTAGTATTTTGGCAGATGAAACTACTGATATTGCAGTAATCAAGCAAATGCCCTTATGCATGAGGATGAGGTATATGGATAAAATTGATAACAAGTATGTTATTAGAGAAGACTTTTTTAAATTTGTTCCAGTTTTTGATCTTCAAGGTTTTGCCTTATCAGATGTCATCAAAGAACATTTCTCTGCTCTAGATTTAAATTTGAACAATGTTTGAGGTCTGGAATTTGATGGTGCGAACAATATGAGTGGGATTTACAATGGTTGTGCAGCAAAATTTCAGGAGTCATATCCACAAGCTACCTACTTGCATTGTGCTAGCCATTCCTTAATTTTGGTCCTAAGCCACTTATGCAATGTAACAGAAATAAGAAATTTTTTGGGTACAATAGACAAAATTATAAACTTCTTTAGAGTTTCTGCCAAAAGAGAAAAGGTATTAGAAGACAAATTAGCTGAAATTGATCCTCCATCAAAAAGAATGAGATTAATTAAATTTTGTGAAACTAGGTGGGTAGAAAGGCAAGACTCAATTTCTCTGTTTTATGAGATGTTTCCATGCATCATTGAATCCCTGGAAGATATCTAACAATTTAATGACTCTGACACCTCAAGCCAAGCCTTTGCATTTTCAGCTGCAATCCTCAAGCCTGTGTTTATTGTATCCATGATTCTGGGTTGCTGAGTATTCAACCTTTCCATGGTTTTAGCTACTCAGATGCAGTCCAAACAATTGGACCTGAAAAAATGTATAGACTCATGTGAAAAGCTTGGAAAAGAACTGAAGACACTCCATGATGATTTAAAAGACGTTTTCAATGACATTTTGGGAACTGCTGGATATGTCAGTCAAAATGGTGTTGCCTAGAGTAACTGGGCAGCAAAAACACAGATTGAACATAGACACAACCGATCCAAAGACTTACTATAGAAGTACTGTGTTTCTTCCCTTTATTGATTATGTTCTATCAGAATTACAAGAAAGGTTTTTAAAACATAAAGATGTATTGAGAACTCTCCAAATACTGTTACTAAAAGAAATTGTAAATGCATCAAATGAAGAATTGGTAGCAGCAGTTGATGTGTTTATTAACAAATGGCCAAATGACATTATGAAATCAAAAACCTCCTTTGTTGATGAACTAAAAATGTGGAGGAGAAATTTTTCAAGTTAGACAGAAGAAGAGTTTAATGGTTTGCCAGATGGTTCCTTAAGTTCTCTGGACAAATGTGAGGGAATGTGCTTCCCCTGCACTCACAATGTGTTGAAAAACTGTTGTGTTCTTCCAGTTACAACATCAACAGCAGAAAGGTCATTTTCTACACTTTGCTACTTAAAAACCTATCTCAGGAACTCAATCAGTACCAACAGGCTAAATGGACTTGCCCTTCTGTTTATTCACAAAGGAGTAAAAGTGAAACCTGAGAACATCATCAACGAATTAGCCAAGAAGCCATGCCATTTACTTTTGAAGTAAATCACAATAGTTTTTGTATTATTCTTAATTTTTTATTTGTGATATTCTTTCTTGTAAACTTAATAAATGTACATTACATTGTTGTGTAAAAATCTGAGTATTTTTTTGCAGTGAACACTTGATTTATTTTTGATTTCATTATATGTTTATTCAACTGAACTTTGTCATCATGCTCATTAGCTCATTAAATAATCACATTGACTTTTAATCAATTTTCTTTGTGTAGCTAAAGGAAATCAAAGGAAAGAACACATACTATGGTTCGGTCCTATTTCACCCAGGTAGGGGAGAGGGGGGCAGGAGTGGACAGGGGCACAAGTGGACATTTCAAATTTTCCGCCAATCAGTGAAGCTTATGAGTTCAAAGTTTTGTCACTAGGTTGTGCACAGATAGCCTATCTCACAGGGAAAAATCATTGCATATGGCTGTTTCTAAGTGAGGTAAGTAAAGATTGTTTGATTTTGATAGGTAAAAGTAAATTATTTGACTCAAAGTTCTTGTTTAATAATACTTGACAAGCTGGTTCTAATGGTATAGGAGTTGAACCATTGGACAGAACAGTTTATTAGCTACAATTTGATGTGTGGAAGTTGCATCAAAACCTAACCTCAAATGAGAAATTAAGCATTGTATTCAGTGTTGCAACATGGGGTACATTTGGACAGAAAAAAAGGGGCACATGTGGACACTGTCCACATGTGCCCCTACTGTCCATATGTGCCCCACCAAACAGAATTAAATATTCCTAGTACTTGAAATGTTACAAATAACTAAATTGCATTCTATATTCACCTGGTTAGTATTATTATCAACTGGATTTAAACTTAGAAGGTACCAAAAATTAGTTTTGAACATCATAATTCTTGGTCTCAATGAAATTGTTAGGCCTACATCAAATATATTTGATTTCATCAAGAATTGACTCAGTTTATTTTTATGCTCCATAAGCTCTAGCTTTTTAATGAGATTTAAGAGCAATATGCTATGCTTAAAGGTTCATAGGCCTTCTTTCAGTTGAATTGGAAATAATTTACATAATATAGTAGTTGTAATCCATTTATCTGCAATAGCTATTGGGAAACTATTGGATTGATTTAAAATACAGTAGCCTACTTTCTCATGCAGAACTAGAGTTATCTGTCAAGGCAGCCATGCATCCATTGTATTTTTAATAATTCCAATGATTCACATATCATGTCAAATGAAAGAAGCCCTTTACTGTGCCTAATCATGAATTTGTTGTTCACAGAGTTTCCAATATGGTGAGGAACTATCAGAGGAAGACCAATAGAGCTGCCATTTCAGAAGAAGTTGTGAAGCAGGCATTGGAAGATATAAGGAATGGGAACCGTTCTATTCGAGAAGCTGCAGCCTATCATGGACTGAAGAAATCAATGCTACACAAGCGGATGTCAAAACTTCAAGATGGAGCTGTTGATATTGAAATACCTGCACTTGCTGCCAGCTCCAAGTATTCTACCAGACAGGTGTTTTCTTCTGAAGAGGAACGTCTCTTAGAAGAATACCTTATCAATTGCTCAAGAATGCACTACAGTTTGACCTACAAACAGGTTAGGGATTTTGCATATTCTTATGCTTTAGTGCTTAGGAAGACCTTACCTGAGGGCTGGAATCATGCTAAGACAGCAGGTATTGAGTGGATGAAAGGATTCATGAAGAGACACCCACAGCTCAGCTTGAGAAAGCCAGAGAACACTAGCCTTGCCCGAAACATTAGTTTTAATAAGAAAAATGTGGAAACGTTCTACAAGAACTTGGAGACTTTAATGGAGAAATACAAATTCCCAGACAACCGCATACTAAATTTAGATGAATCTGGTGTAACCACAGTCTTACAAAGCCCAAAAGTCATTGCGCCAGCTGGAGCTAAGCAAGTAGGACAGTGTGTTTCAGCAGAACGAGGGGAACTTGTTACTTTCTGTGGTATTGTAACAGCAAGTGGAAGTGCTTTACCACCAGTTTATGTCTATCCCAGAGTGCATTTCAAAGACTTGTTCTTATATGGTGCTCCAAGAGGTAGTAAGGGGTTTGCGAATCGATCAGGCTGGATGACACAAGATGTTTTTCTAGAAGTCTTGAAACACATTCAAGTGCAAACATCCTCTAGTAAAGAAAATCCACTTCTTATTGTTCTAGATAATCATGAATCACACATAAGTTTGGATGCAATTATTTTCTGTAGAGAAAATGGGATTGTATTACTAACTTTTCCACCACACACCAGCCATCGTCTTCAACCACTTGATGTAGCTGTTTTTGGGCCTTTCAAGAGTAATTGTAGGTCAGTCTTCAATAAATGGATAAGTGAAAATCCTGGCAAACAAATTGCAATTCATAATATTGCACATCTAACTGCATCAGCATTTGATGAAGCATTCAGCAGGAAAAACATAATTGCCGGCTTCAAAAAAACTGGAATCACACCTTTCAACCGCTCTACATTCAAAGAGGAAGATTTTCTGGGATCCCTTCCTACTGATCAGCCACTGGAAGAAACGCCTCAACAAGAAAACACATCAGAAAAAACCGTTGGTGCAGAAGAAATGGCTGGTTGCTCCACTGAAAATAATGAAGAAATTAATCTTCAGAAGACACATGACAATGGAGGGTCTGTCACACCTGCTAGAAATTCTGAAAAAAAGGATTTTCCCACACCTGAAGATCTCCGCCCATACCCAAAAGCTGAAAGAAGAGGGAATAGTAAAGGGAAGGGGAGAAAGAAGGGAAAGTGTTGTATTTTAACAGATACTCCAGAGAAGAACAGGATAGAAGCAGAACTATTGAAGAGAAAAATTAAACAAGAAAAAACGTCCATCTGTGTCCCTAGAAGAAAGTTAATGAAATGCGAAGACAAGGCAAGCAGGTCTGAGAAAAAACCAAAGAAGCAGAGAAAAGAAGAATCAACTGACAGTGAATTTGAAGACATGTGTGAAGAAGAAGAAGAGATGAGTGCATGGGAAATAGAATCTGATATTGACATTGAAAATGAAATGATTGATTTAGATGGAACAAATGTCAATGAGTCCGATTTTCTATTAGTTAAGGTAGCAGGTAAAAGATCAATCAAATACTTTGTTGCCCAATTAATTGAAAAAATCTCTCCAACAGAATTTAAGGTAAGCTTCTTCAAAAAGCAAACAAGATCCTACACATTTGTAAAGCCTGATATCCCAGATATAAGTGAAATAACCAATGAAGAAGCTATTTGTAAGTTGCCTCAACCTAGCACTGTAGGAGGAACAAATAGGG
Source organism: Conomelus anceps (assembly GCA_948455865.1). NCBI lineage: Eukaryota > Metazoa > Arthropoda > Insecta > Hemiptera > Delphacidae > Conomelus > Conomelus anceps. The sequence goes on along the minus strand of OX418225.1, from coordinate 20,705,108 downwards.
CAGTGAATATTTTTCGTTTCAAGTTCAATTTCGACAAGTATAATATGGGGTAATATTAAGGGAGGAGTTTAAAATCAAATGACATGACCTGAAATAAAATTTTTGTGTGTATATTAAAGTATTTCATGCATTAAAAGTTTGTTACTGACGACATGGTGTTCTCTTTTTTGCCATGTCCACAACTGCCCCAGGCCTGTCCACAACTACCCCGTGATGGGGTACTTATGGACAGGATGTAAGGGTTTTGAAAAATATTTCTTTCAGGTACTTGGATCAAAGTTTTTTTCAAATATGTGCACAAGAAATCTTGAAGTGAATACCGAAGTTGAATTTAAAAATTATTTGGTAACATTTGCTCCATTAAAAAAAAATACAAAAAAAAAATCTGAATTTTGTCCACAACTGCCCCCCTCTCCCCTACAATAAACTTTAAATGAAAAACTATTTTATTAGCTAACATAAATACTAATAGCTTGAGCATATTTTAGAGCTCAAATATGTATAAAAATACGTTTTTAGGCTTTAAATTCAACATTTTTCTGGGGGGGGGGGAACCCAGACCCCCGGTGGTCATCCCCCCACCCCACCGCCGAAATGAAATCCTGGGACCGCCACTGTTCAACATTGATATTGGAGGGATGGAAACACTGAATCTTCAAACAAGACTAGAAGACAAGAAGGACAAAGCAAGAATGAGGTTCATTGAATAACCTCAAAGCTAGAGTCAATGTCTATATTAATATTTAAATGTTTATATGTTCAATATTGAATAAGGCAATGTTTTGATCCAAAATTTAAAACAAGGTTTGCAGTGAAGCTGGGTTCAACCAACAACAAGAAAGCATGACAACAAAATGCATAGAACAAAGCACTGCACATAAGCAAGTGTTTCATTGTTGCTTAGAGGGGTCCCAGTAATGGAATATCCCAGCAGCCAGTGAGTCGGGAGATGGCACTGCTATGTTGCAGCATGAAAAGCAACTGAATGAAACAGCGCGAAATGGAAAAATATTATTTCAAAATTTCACACTTTTTCATTTATTTACATTTTGTATCATAATAAAGTTATAAAACTGTACATTGACTTTACTAGCCTGATTTCACATAGTTGGATATTGGTGTATAGGAGGTTGGTAGCTGGAGCAAGTGATCGGTTATTGCTGATTTTGTAAGGAATTTCTAAATCAATAAAAATAAAATGTTTTAATCCAGTCAAGCTATTTCATTTTGTCTATTTGTTAAATTTAAAGCATAGAGACTAACATAATGTAACTGTAGCTTGAAAAATATTTAATTATTTTTTTTTACAGAATTTTAATGTAAAAAGTGTTAATTGATCAGAAATTGTACATTCACCAATTGGGTGTCATTATTGTCTGAACCTTTTGATTTTCCTGAAATTATCAATTATTAAATTAATATGATTTTTCTGGAGGTGAGTGAGATTTATTGCCTATAACAGTGATATTTTGCTTCTTTACAAGTTTATTAAATGATAATGAACAATGAAAAAGTAATTCAGTACGGTATAAGCTTACTGAAGAAGTATTGATCACATTGATTTGACTAGGGAATCGATCAGTTTTACATTATATTATTTTTGAAATGCCCAACCAGATGGAGTAGTTTATTGATATCTTAGACCAATCTAGACTCTTAAAGCAATCAAGTGTGGACTTGCATAATAGCTCCAGTCTGGCATGAGTCAACAACCATGTAGTGAGATTCAAGATTGCTCTAGTAGGAGAGCGCAATAAGTTGGTGATTCCATTTGGAGATGTAACAGACATATATTGAACTGAAATGAGAAATATAAGGCTATTCAAAAAGAAAGGACAGGTTACAAACGTTTATCTCTTCCAAACAACAAAAGCTAGAGACATGATCTCAATGTACATAGAAAGAGGACAGTTGAAAATTGTAGAACATTTCAACAGCACGGGTCGAAGATCGAATCATGGCCGCATTGTTAACAGAATCAATTTGTCAGTAGTAAAATTCTAATGACACCGCAGAAGCGAACGTTTTGTGTGCTGCAATTGACAAAATGAGCAATTGCAATGATAAATTAAAAAATTGATATTGCATCTCTTGCTAACGATACTTCAGAATCCTTCAACTTCTTTTTAGTTCCAATCCAGCTCATGATGTAGATTTTTATGCGCTCAGAAACAAAATGATCGTTTTTGTGGTGTCACTATTTTATAACAGTCAAACAACAGCCCCAATGCAGTTGAGATTCTACCCTGCTGATTGAAATTTTAAAACTTTCCAAAACGTTGAAGTTATGCTTTTATTTTTTGTAGTTAGGCTAGGGGTGTGATAGCCAATATTAGCTCATGGGATATTTTTTTTTTTTCAATAAATATTTTTTCCCTCCTGATTACTGAAATAGAGTAATATATTGTAACTTGTGCGTGTTTGTATGTGTGTGTGTATATTATATGTAATATTGCTCCGACTCCTGCTTGCACTCAAGTGATATTCATTTTCACTTTGCAAGTAGTTTTTATTTCGCTTGTGTTCATTACTAAGAACAATGAAAGATTAAAATATAGATTTTTCTTCTCTGATTGTACTCTGTAGATAATAAAATATAATAATAGTGTATTAATATATGATGAATAATTAGGTAGTTCGTTACATTACATGATATTTAATAAATGGTATATTGTATTATGTTATAATAATATAATTTTCCCAACAAATTTTATATAATTTGTAATTAATATGGACACATTGGTTGAAATAAAAAAATATCTCTGATATTTATTTATTTTGTTTATTTATGATTTTTCTTTGTTTTGATTGAGATGTATAATTTTGCTGCATAAAATGTGATTCTATGCTTTTGTAGTCACTAATTCATTTTGTGTAAGTTTGCACAATGTGAATATTTATTATTTTTTCTCTTTCATTGTACAGTATTCTGATCAAATGGAATAAAACATTCTATTCTAGTTTGAAAGAAATAGAAGTTTGAGACTTGTTCTCTATTTTTGAATAGCCCTGTTTCAGAATTTTAGATAACAATCTGTTTTGAGCCAACAACACTTCAGTTTGAGCAAACGCATTTACCATTGATTGGAAGCTAAAAGTGGTAATAGACCATGTGACATTACCATGACAAGTCAAGGCCAAATCCATTTCAACTCACCATGAAAACTCATCTCTCAGTGTCCAATAACCTTTGTTATCAGGCGCTCTATAGAAAACAGATATTTTGGATAGCAGTGATTTGAAAACGGGACTTTTACCAGCTGGTAGCCTAGCCTGAAACTTGCTGACAAGTTGATCAGTGAGTGCAGTACCACCATTGGCCAGAATGAACTCTCTGATGTCATTCAATAATCTGATATCGCTATCCTCCGGTAGCTTCAGCAGATTACGTTCCCTTATATGCTTGATTAGGTCGGCTGAAGACATAGTCAGGGCACAGCTACCAGCAGCACTGGATGATGATGATGTCGAGTTGGTTGTTGATGTGGAACCAGGTTTCAAAACCTTTTTTGGTCCAAATCTTGATCTGAAAAGGAATAATTTATCTTCTATATAAATAAAATTACAGTTTTGTCTGTACATTTATCAGAATTATATATTTTTGGGTTATTTTTACGTTTTAAACATTAAAGAAGCCGAAACAAGTCTTATCTCATTTTCTGTTTTTCTGTCTGTCACGGCCCCGAAGGCATTTTACTCGGGAAAAACGAGAGCATCGATCGGGATTAAAGTAATTTATCAGTATTGAAGACCTTTCTGACAATGTCTTTAGCTATAAAAAACTAAATTAAATTTTTTTAACAGAATAATAAACGTTTAAAAACCAAGTATTATGCGATTTTGGAAACATTTCTTCCAAGTGTTATTACCACATAAGAACAAATCACGTAATTTATCATGATATATCAATCAGCTGTTCTCAAATATTCTCTCTGATAACTGTTACTGAATTGTTTACCTTCTAAGTTGTTTACTAAGCTGCTAACAACTTCATGATCGTTGCTATCAAGAAAGCCGAAACATATTATTTAGTCTGATTTCTAAACATAATCCGTACGAAGGACGGGTACAATAGCTAGTTATTTATAAAAACAATAATTAAGGCTAAACTATCAATTATCGACCAGCTGCCAAATATCGGTCACTTATAAATGTACTTATGAATACACTTGTGAATGCAATGTACTTCTAAGTTCTAAATAAGTCTGCTTCAAGTTGTAAACAGCTGATTAACAGGTTTCTCGTAGAAATAATTGCGGATTCACTAGGGTGTGATCACCTGGCGTGTATAAAATTTTGCCGATTTCTTAGGGATTCGGGTTTTTTGAGCGAGTGCCCGCCCGTTCAGCTATTTAATGCAGTTAAGTCCGCAGTAAATGAGGTCTTGAACGTAATTTATAGCATCAAAAGGAATCTCGAAATCAATATCTCATATTTATTCTAAGTTTAAGTATCAATAAATTCAATAATAAATGATAATTTAATAATTTATCGTTGGATTCTATTGATAAAACAATATAACCTGGCTTCTGACAATTACCTTATGGCACCATTTTGTCCCGTGAAAGTTGGCACACCTGATGAAGCTTTCCAACATTCTCGCCTGGATTTCTTAAGAGCCTCGACAGCTTCCTTGGCCACTTTATCAGCTTCACACTCCACTATTGCGTAGTCTGAAGGGCCACCTTCCATTATTGAATCATGCTTCATTGCAGTTTGCAAACCTTAAAGAAAGATATATATTCATTACAATGAACAAAGAGATTGAGGAACAAAGCTGTAATGGGAATCAAAATTCAAATAATGGGTAGTTATAAATTATCACAATTGAAGAACACCATAGTTGGAACACTGTTGTTTGGATTACCATTTGTACAATTACTCAATAACTGGCAACCTGTACAACAACCTTTTCATCATAATAGAAGTTATAATTAAGTTTTTATGATAAATTTAACGACTTTCAGTCAATCTTAATAGAGAATAAATAAATAATTAGTCACGTAGGCTGAAACGTTTTCAGATCGTCATAATTCATTTTCAACAGCAACAGGTTCGATTCGAAAACGTTTCAGCCAACGTGAGTAAATATTTATTTATTCTCTATTAAAATTGACTACAAGTCGTTAAATTTATCATAAAAAGTTAATATTAACAACGCAGATCGGTATGGATCAAGAAATGCAAGAGAAATTGAAGTTGAAGTAAAGTGAGCATTCAGTACATAATCACAGCAAATATGATGAGAAATAAATTTATTTATTTACAAGAAAAACATTTTCTTTTTTTATTTAAAAAGATTCTACTTTGAAAATATATATGCATCTATTGGAAAATATATATACAACGTTCATTGGTGTTATGTAAATCAGTCAGTAGAAAAAATTACCTCCATATAAATAATGCTATCTCAATTTGTTCAACAAAGTTATTTCTTACAACATAACTATGTTACATTGAAAAAATGATAAAAAACAGTTATTAATGAATGATTCCACATTAATGCCAAGGTAGATTAAATTACTAATATGAGCACTAGAAGCACTTTTTTTGGAGGATGAAGCCCACATAGGTCTGACACCTTTGCGTGGGTAATGAATTGGATGATGGTGATTGATGAGTTGGACCTACAGTTTTAAATGGGTTCCGAACTGCTTGTTGGTTATCAACCTTGGTTTAAAAGTTTTCTAACCTTCAAGTTTTGAATACCACATCAATTCTTGATAATCACAAACCAAATTAGCTCACGTTTATAGACATCCATTATAATGTTGAAAAAAATCGAAATTTGATTGCACAAGATCCAATCTTTGTAAATATGGTACGATTTTAATGTTTATTGGATGAGAAGCTTAGGAATAAGAACAAATAAAATATTAGTATTCATCCCTTCACCTAAATTCGTACTTTACCATAGCAGTTTAGCCCAAGGTGTTAGGCCTATGCCTCTTAAGACAATATTCACTACAAACAAAGGGGTGGTGATTAGTCACGCGGTAAGCGTGACCAATCACCACCCCTTTGTTTTCATGTGATCGTGATGTTCAGTCACGACTGCTCAAGACTGCGCTTGGATGGGTGACCGTGTTTCAATGACTTGATGTTATAAGCTGTATCATCACTTACCCGGTGGTCCGGAGTCCACCTGAAATAGTAGGTTTACCATGTTCTCCATAACATGGCTCAAACGGCGAGGTGGAACCACCCGTAAGGGTCTCCCCACCATTAAAAGCCATACGCTTATTAGAATAGAATAGAATAGAATATTTTTATTAGCCCAAAAGAATATCACACATTGATACATAGGCAAGTCAATATAAAATAGATAGACAAGTCAATAAAATAGACAAGTCAATAGATGCAAATAAGTCATCAAATAAAAATAATACATTATAGTCTCTTAATCAATTGGCCAATTATTAAATTTTAAAATCCTCCACGGTCAATTTTCTGTTGTAGAACTCTTTAACTGAGTAAAAGGGGTTACTCAAGAGGAATGTTTGTATTATAAGTTTGAACTTCCTATGATCAAGTTGCCTCACCTCAATAGGAAGCCTGTTCATGAACTTAATTGATGCATTTGAGGGACTTTGGTCCGTTTTATGAAGTCTACTTCGGGTAGACTAAATCTTGTATCATATGAATGTGTAGCACTTCTCATCACCATTTTATCTTGGTTTGGTTTTTAAAAAACAATAAACACTGCATTATGTATAATGAGAAGAGTGTTAAAATACCAAGTTCTTTAAAAATGTTTCTACAATGCTCACGATTGTGAGATCTGGCAATAGCTCTGACAGCCTTTTTCTGCATTATGAAAATGTCTTGTGCTTGTGAGGCACAACCCCAGACTATCAGACCATATGAAATATGGGATTGGAAAAGGCAAAAATAGGCTTGTCGGAGACCATCTTGGCCAAGCTCACCACACAATCGTTTAAGGGCGAACACACTGCTGCTCAACTTATTTTTTAGACTAGTTATGTGTTGTGTCCAACTTAGAGTTGAGTCTACAGTGATTCCTAGGAATTTTTGAGCATTACCAGTATTATTTGTAGAAGATCTATTTTTAAGCATTTATTATTATTTCTACTACAAACAAAATTAATATTAACTCTGTTATTCTCCAATGATTCGACTACATTGGTCATCCGTTGAAGGGCATAGACTTGCTCCACTGATGAAATCTACTAGAGTAGTAGAGTGAAAGAGTAAAAGCGTCAATTTCATCACTGAATGCTGTGTAAACGTAAGATGTAAATAAACACTATAACCAACTACACATAAATACTATAAATAATGCTACCATTGAATAATAAATAAATAACTGCTCACCGGACTTGTCAAAAAGTTTCTTGAGCACATATTCATCTTGAGTAGCAAGGTTTCTACTTTCTTCATCTTCAGCTTTCGGTCCAGACGCAGAGGAATGCTGCACTAGATGAGGCACAGTTTCACCTTCAAATTCAACATCTCTGAACTTTTTATGCTTTTTGTGTTTCTTATGTTTACGGTGTTTCTTTTTCAGACTTTGGTTATCGGCATTCTCCTTTCTAACAGATGAAGACGTTGATGCCTCCTCCACATTTTCTTGTTTTATCTTTATTGCACTAGTACTACTACAACTACTATTTACATCATTTTTCTGATTTTCTCCAGGCGCTCTAGTATCATCATCCTTGTTCTTCATTTCTTGAGAAACATTACTAATTACAATCTTGGTCTCCATATCTTCTACATCATTACTATCTACATTCATGGTCTCCAAATCTTCTACATCATTACTATTTACATTCTCTTGTTTTATTTCCTCATTTTCTCTTACACTATTTACATTTGTCGATTCATTTTTAATTGAGGATATCACAGTATGTACGGTATTCGATGAACTATTTACAACTGGTGTTATTTCTACATTTTCATGTAGCGATTTAGAGCTCATTCCACTAATCTTCATACTCAATTGTTGAGCAAGTTTCTTCATATGTTCAATTTTCTTCTTTGAAAATGTTAATGATGGCTTTTCAGCGGTTTCTCTTGGTTTTATTTCTTTTTTGGAGCTTCGATAACGTTTATTTGGATCAAGTTTCACCTGTGAATACAGAAAACATGAATGCAGATTCAGTGTCCACGAATTAAACAATTTTATCCAAAACATTCTAGGAATGTGAACTACTAACTTTTTGTTGTAAATTTAACGACTTGCAGTCAGTTTTAAATTGTCAATATATAATAAATGTACTCACATTTGGCCTTGAAGATGAGATTCAATAACTCGAAAACGTTCGGCCAAATGTGAGTACATTTATTATATATTCACAATTTAAAACTGACAGAAAGTCGTTAAATTTACAACAAAAAGTTAATATTAACAATGCAGATCGTTATGGAAAAATCCAAGAATGTGAACTGTTTATGCCATTCGATATTTCTTGCTGAATGCGTTCCGGAGAATATTCACAAAAATAATATAATAATCAAAAATCATTTTCCACTCAATAAATGAAAATAGGAAAATCCAAAATGAAAAGAAAACTGTTTAGATTGAAAATTTATGTAATTTTGAGCATTCAATAATCCATGATAATCACTATCGCAAAATCAAACCAATTCTGTGAAATTGTATAAGATAAATTGGAGCAACGTAAATATAGCGTGAATGCCATCAAACTGATGCAATTCATAAGTTACGCCAATATTAAATTAATATTTTAAAAAGTTATTTGACATTGAAACTGAACATTGAATGATTGGAAGGCGATAAATAGGAACTATTGAAAGAACATTAAGTATTTTTTTCTTATCCCTCTTCTTCTATATCTTCTTCTTTCTCCTCCTCCCCCTCCATTCCCATCCCATTTTCTTCTCTTTTTTCTCCTGTTATTCCTTCTTCTTCTCTTTCCTCTTCTAGTTGTTGATTATTTTCCCCCTCATGTTTCTTCCTCTCCCCTTCAATCCCTTATTCTCCAGCGTTAGAGTTTCGTCGACAGATAACAGCAAGTTGCTGCCTATTGAATAGGAAGTATAATTAATAGTGCATTTAGTGAATGGGAGTAGTATAAGAATATATGTTTTCATTATTTAAAGAAGGGCCTACCTCCTACTAGTTCATTATATAAAAATAGTTTATCAGATAATCTACATTATAAATAGAAAGGAGTTCAGTACCTGACAAAGTAGTGATAGCCTATTCGTTAGCAGAGAAATGTTAATAGTTTTTAGTCAGATGACACCCACATCAGTCTGAGACTTGTGCGTGGGTAATGAGTTGAATGATTGCACAAAGCATCTACTGATTTCCCTATAGTTCAGGAGTAAAGTAGTAGATTGAACATGGTTTGAAATAAACTAGTAGTATTCTAAGAGGTAGACAAGCGCCTGTTGTAAACTTTGGGCAGCTCGCACACGGAGCGTTTGCCAAGCGTGATGTTAAATCAGTTAATGACACTCAGCCAATGATGGCCATTTATTTGAGGCTTTATGCTTGACAAACGCTCCGTGCCAACTGACCTACTCTTATTTACTTATTTAAATATTCTACACTATTTCGTTAATGTATTATGAAACATTTTTATATTGTCTATATCTGATAACCGCAAGAATTTCACGCACTTATTGCTTTTTATAATGTATTAATGATTAATTTTGACAATAAACATTTTTCAATTCAATTGTCATCTCACCTCAGAACCAGTACCAGCGAAAATGGCCGACGTTTCAGTACTTCCTTCCGTTTCAGTCTCTTTCAAAGTGAAAAGTTCAAACAAATCGTTCGACTTGAAGAACCTCCTCTGTCGTGGATCTTTCAACACTTTATTTGATAAGAACTGTTTGAATATTTGCCGATGATACATCTGAAATAGAAATAATTCTATTTATAATTCAATGAGCACAATTGAAGCATCAACTTCATCAAGCCCTGTCTTACACTGAGCCTTTAATAGAATGTGTTTCAGATAACTTTATCGTGAAATTTGTTGCATGTAATCTATAATGTGGATAAACAATGAAAATGACTTTAAAATGAATTGACTAGAGATTACATAGCAATAAAAGTAGGTGCACACTAGAGTGTGCCATACACTCATACAACTTGTACCATACGTGTCATGACCGTTTCGATCACTAGTGTGCACTCTACAACGTATCAACCACGTTCTATACCCGCATGCAACTGATATGCTCAAAGTATGATAACCGTTTCTTAGTCGCTCAGTACGTTTCTAGCAACTGTGGTAGCAACGTGGTAGCAACATGGTGTGCCGGTGTCACGTGCCATGCTAGTAAAAATATTCTAGTAAGCTTTTCACGAGTATGACGGTCATGTTTGCCGGTGACAGAACAGTCTGATGTGTTTAAAACAGTACCAAACATCAAGGTGGGACAGTATGATAGAATATTAATGTATTTAACATTTTTTAGAATGAACGACGGTTAGGGGGTGGGGGAAGATAGTGCAGATTGGTGAGTAGGTGGTAAACTTTACTATTGCATTGAAACATAATTTTTCTTTTTTTTTTGGAGGATGAAGCCCACATAGGTCTGAGACCTGTGCGTTGGGTAATGAGTTGGATAATCGTGATTGATGAGTTGGACCTACAGTTTTAGGTGGGTTCCGAACCACCGGGAAGCAACATAAAAGCACTGTAATTACATACATGATTGTGTCAGGTAAACAGTGGACGCGTTTATTATTCTATTCTCTTTTTGATTTTCCAAAAAAATTTCTTTGTATTCCGGGTCACTTTTCCTTTCAAATTTTCTTTTTTCACTACTAGCTCTACTCAATGGGAAACAATAGTTGGAGTTTCCTCTCTCCTTTTTGCTGAGGATTGATGTGTGAGTGTCCGTCCGGTCGGTTGTGTTTTAAAATGTTTTTTCATTTATTATTATTTTTATACGCCATATATTAATTATTGGAAACAATTTTAGGCTAACATTTCATAATAGGCTCACATCAGTTGATACTCATACTACTACTCTAGTTGTTTTTTTGTTTTTTTTTAATTATTCTCTAGTTATTCTTTTTTTCTCCTCTTCTAAAATATTCAACTTCTATTGTATTATAATTTATTCAAAATGTAATTGATATTTTTTTGATGTTTGCCATAGTCTTTCAAGACCTGGCAAAGTGAGATTATAACAATCAATGTTTTTGTGTATATTTCTTTTTTTGCCAAACTTTGTTTTTATATTTTGCTTGATGTATGATTGTGACAGATAGATTTGAAGGTAATACCTATAGATTGTTTAAAGAGTCCGTTATATTGATCAAAATATTCCAGGGATCATAACTAGCATTAATTAAACATACAGTGAGTTTATCAATCAATCAATCAATCAATTTATTCCAAGACAAATACAATTTATACAGTTTAGAAAGTTTGTAATAAATTACAACATTTCAACATTTATTCGAAAAGCAACATATCCGCAAAGAAATAAATGTGCGCGGTTATGAGTTGCGCTTATAAATAATTCAAACAAAGGTCTTACAATAAACACAAAAATAAAAGTTACGGAGTTACCATGCAAGTTCCTTAGAATTGATTATCCAGCCATCAAATTCCTTCACATTATGTCTTTTACGACTTATATAAATAATTTTCATGGGAACGGAATGTAAAATTAAGTTTACTCTGTAATTGTATTGATATCTAGAAACATTTAGGTCAATTCTTTGTCGGCTACAGTCAAATGTCTAAAATTATATGGGGTTTAACGGACTATTTGTTGCATTTTTGGAAATATATTTATATTACAAAAACACAATCAAACAAAGATTCAACAGCCCATTACCCACAACAATTTTCTAAATCCAAGTTTAACTAGAAATTTCACTTTCAAGTGCAATTAAAAATTCTTTCCAAAAAACAATATTAATTTTAAAATTCACTTTAAAGATGACGAACTAAATCAGTTCAATAGTCCTAAGAAAGTGGATATAATTTTGAATATTGTTCCAGATTTCAGAGCCGAAAATGTACAAGTCAAGTCACTTATATCACATGTTTACAAACCTTTTCTTCAATAGTTCCAGCCGTGATGAGCCTGTAGATGGTAACAGTCTGTGTTTGTCCGATGCGCCACGCTCTTTCTCTTGCCTGTGTGTCGGTGGCTGGATTCCAGTCCGGGTCGAATATCACCACACGATTGGCTCCTGTCAGGTTCACTCCCAAGCCACCCACACGAGTGGTCAGCACCATCACAAAGTAGGATGTGTCCTAGAACAAAGATATGGTCTAAAGTCAAGTACAAACTAAAAAACAACGTTGTAGACGAGTCAGAAGTCATACATCCACTACTTTTCGTCGAGAAGAGGTTGTAGACGCACAGATTTGTCTATGTCTTGTACATAAATGATAGCCGTGAGCCGTAGCAGGTATCTGTTCAATCAGATAGAGATAAGCTGCATTCTCCTGAGTCCACTTTGTAACGGTGACCGATTAGATTGGCCAGCAAAAAAAAACACTGTTCTCTTCTGTTGAAATCACTTCCTGAAGGTTCAGAACCCACCTAGAATTGCAGGTCCAACTCATCAATCACCATCATCCAACTCATTACCCACGCACAGGTCTCAGACCTATGTGGGCTTCATCCTAAAAAAAATGTTGAGACACGTTTATTAGTTCAATGTCTATGAGAAATAACTGCTAGAGTGTACTTAGCTTGAAGAAAAGAGACACACACACACACAATATTTAGCCTAACTGGTAGCCAGACTCTTGTTGCCCCTGTTCATCTGCATTCCTGCAACTGCGACCGTGTCAGCTGTGATTGTCCTATTGTTAAAAATGATTCAATTATAAAATATTTGGGTGTATTACTTGACCAAAACTTGACCTGGAAAAACCATATATCAAACCTCAAAAAAACTTTACATTTTTATCTACGTGTCATGTATGAATTGAAGGGTATCTGCAATCTTAGAAATTTGAAAGATATTTATAATTCATTTGTTCAGTCAAAAATAAGTTATGGTTTAAGCTGCTGGGGTAGTACATATTATACAACCATTAGTCCCATTATAAAACTGCAGAAATCGTGCATAAGGGTTGTAGCTGGGCTATTGGGAGAGCACACTGCCTCTGTTTTGTGGATTTGGAATTCTTCCACTGAGATACCTATATGTTCACAGGGTACTGTCAATCTTCTATCAGATGAGTGGCAATGATGGTGTCATGATCGACTATTATGACATGGTTGATGGCTCTCATTGCACAAGACAGACCAACAACCACCACCTTCGTGGTATAAGGCCAAACTGCACACTGTTTAAAAAAACATTTATATTCTTAGCTCCAAAGTTTTTCAACATATTGCCTTTACACTTAAAGCTGTATTTAAAATGTTATAATAAGAAAAATAAAATAAAATTCCTCCTTAAGAGATGGTTACTTTCCAAGAATGTTGATGAGGTTGAGGGCATGTTTAATGTTGTGCTTTGAACTATGGTGATACTGACCTTGCTGCAATATTCAACCAGTGATCATTCCATGACAACATCATCAAATCATGTTAAGTTCTTTTAAAATTTCTACCAGCTATTAATTCGCTTTCAATGCTCCAAGTTATCAATTCTATTGAATTAATGGTATATTTTTAGTCCTTATTGTTTCTACTTCTACATTTTCGTACTATTATTATTCTATGTTTCCTCAAAGTGTTTTAATTCTATTATTCATTTTTTTTATTACATCAATTCATGGCATCTTTGTTGGATCCTATGATGCTCCTGTATGCGGACATAATTTCACAATGAAATTATTTGCATACAGTATTATTTCTGCAGATATATTTTTTGTAACATTTTATTTCTTGTACATGATAGTTAAGTTGATCTAAGTATTTTTTTTTCTTTGTAACTTCTTGGTTTATCTCCTAATAATTGATTGTTTTATAATTATTATTATTTTCTATCATGTATAATTTTTTTCCTGTGTATTTTTTCTTCTTTTGCTTGTTTGTATTTGCGGAAATAAAGATTATTATTATTATTATTATTATTATTAAGTGATAGCCAAGCGGTTATAATCAAGCATGACTACGTTTTAAGGTCGATGCACACATATCCGTGCCGTACTGTTCCGTGACATACCGGATTAGATTATTAGATTATATTTATTTATTCATGTAAATTTACAAATTAAAACCAAATTATCATCATCATCATCATATAGATATATACAGTAGTGAACTCAGAAAATACTATTTTTATAGTGCAAAGAATTATATACAATGATCTCATTTGTATGATATTAACAACAGTACGGTAATGACAATCTAAGCGATGCAATTACATGAAATGGCGAAGTTTGGACAAAGATTCATCCATTCTTGACACTTAACCCGGAACGAGATGTACAGAGACAAATAGGAACCGGATAAACATAGCAATGAACCACTACCGGGTTAAAATAAAAATTTTACAAGTAAAATTACAATAAAAATTTACAATAAAAATTTTACAAGTTAAATTTCATATAAATACTAGTCGAAAGTATTCGAAAAGTAAAGAAAAGAAAACATCATAAAAAGTACAGAGAAATATGATTAATATTCAAATTGACTAATTAATTAATAGTTACAGCAGTGAGTAAATGGTGTACCAATAAAAGATTTGTGTACATATTTATATCTTGAAAGTTTTTTGTACGTTTCATAATTTAACATAGTGTAAGAAGTGGAATCATATGATAAGGGGGTGGGGGGGGGGGGGGAGGAATCGGAGGAAGAAAAGTATTAGGAGATGGAAAAGGAAGAAAAGAAGAAGAAGATGGAAGATGGAAGAAAGGAAGAAGGAAGGAGGAGATGAAGGAGAAGAAGGTGAAGGAGAAAGAAGAATAAAAAAGAAAGAAGAAGAAAGAAGGAAGAAGGGTGAAGTAAGAAGGAAGAAGGGAGAAGAAAGAAGGAAGAAGAAAAGAGGAGAAGGATAAGAAGAAGAAGGACAAGAAGAAGGAGAAAGAGAAGGAGAAGGAGAAGGAGAAGGAGAACGAGAAGGAGAAGAAGTAGAAAGATTAGAAGGAGGAGAAGGAGAAGAAGGAAAAGGAGAAGAAGAAGAAGAAGAAGAAGAAGAAAAGAAGAAGGAGAAGAAGAAGAAAAGGAGAAGAAGAAGGAGAAGAACGAGGAGGAGAAAGGGAAGAAGGAGAAGACGAAGGAAAAGGAGAAGGAGAAGGAGAAGGAGGAGAAGAAGAAAAGAAGAAGGAGAAGACGAAGGAAAAGGAGAAGAAGAAAAGAAGAAGGAGAAGGAGAAGAACGAGAAGGAGAAAGGGAAGAAGGAGAAGACGAAGGAAAAGGAGGAGAAGAACGAGAAGGAGAAGAAAAAGGAGAAGACGAAGGAGAAGAAGTAGGAGAAGGAGAACAAGGAGAAGAGATGGAGGAGAAGGAGAAGCAGAAGAAGGAGAAGGAGGGGAAGGAGAAGATGAAGGAGAAGGAGGTGGAGAAGGAGAAGAAGGAGGAGAAGGAGAAGATGGAGAAGACGAAGGAGAAGGAGGAGAAGGAGAAGGAGGTGGAGAAGGAGAAGGAGTAGGAGAAGGAGATGAAGGAGAAGGAGGTGGAGAAGAAGAAGGAGAAGGAGAAGGAGGAGAAGAAGGAGAAGGAGATGAAGGAGAAGGAGTAGTGAAGGAGAAGGAGAAGAGGGAGGAAAAGGAGGAAGAGGAGGAGGAGGAAATGAAGACTTGAGTCACATACTAAGATGTGTCTAAAAACAATAATATAGTTAAAATCCCAACATGATGAATAGGAGGAGTAGGAGGGGAAAGAGAAAGTAAATGAGAAAGAAGATAAAGGGGAGGAAAAGAAGGACAATACAATGAGCAACGTTATTCAGAATTGAAACACTTGTCACGTTCACAGATTGAGAAAAGAAATAAAGACTTGGTCAAATACAATGGTTGGTTACTAACCTGATTGAATTTGTCTATCAGAGGTTGTCTGGCTGAAATTGAAGTGCTACCATCCAGTTTCAAATATTTATAACCGCAACTTTTCACAAATGCTTCAAGAATACACAGCATCTGAAATACCATAATCCTATCATCGAAAGTGTAAAATATTATCAGGGCAATAAATGGTACTGACATAAACTGAATAGATTTTGGATCCTTGAAAATTACTGATTAATACTTGGTTGCATAGCACAAGTTGATAGAATGAATATCAGATATGTGTCTGGAAATTGATTATTTCCGTTATAGTTTTCAAATTAGAAAAATGTAAAAAAATTGCAAACCTGCTGAAAATTTGGCTATATGATCACAAAAACATGTTATACAACATACTGAGAGTCCTAAAGAATTCTAGCTGTGCTTCGGCGCCATCATGGAAAAACTGTACCGACATTTTGTTTTTTTTTTTCAAATTGGAACCAAACTAAGTGTCGGACAGAATAAGTTACTTTTGCTGTTTATCATGAAAACAAAATGTTCAAGAGCTTGATACCAGTTAGACCCTTGAACCTTAAATAGATCTCAAGTTCAAGATTTCCGAACTTTTAGGGATTTTTCTAAAAATTGATAATTTCAAATTTTGAATAATTCAAACAGATCTAAATTTTTAATTTAAAATCCCTCTGAGGAAAATGAAGTTTTATAAAATTTGAAACCAATTTAACCTATTTATATCCAGTGGTTTTAGAGCTGCATCTATTAAAAAAAAAATATGCAACCCCTAAAACCCTTATTGACTTGATTCTGAATCTAATTTGAATCTAAATAAAAAAAATTGATTATTATTATTATAACTTGATTCTAAATCTAATTTGAATCTAAATAAATAAATTGATTATTACCTGTGTGCCTTGAGTGAATAACAGAACGCGATGATTTTGCTTCTTCCACAATTTCAACAGAGTTTCAACAACTATCATTTTTCCAGATCGACTCCAGTGTCCATATCGTTCGTCTTCTGGGAGGTTATCAGCCGATTCCTAGACACAAAAATTTCCCAATCAGTTTAAATAAAGTTGAAAGAATGATAAAAACGTTTTACAAAACACATAAAAATAATAATCATAGTAACTGTCTATTCATTCAATATGAAATATAAATAATTTGTATCCTAGTAGGTTTTAACCGGTCGGTCGCACCAACTCATCTCTTCACTTCTCTATTTTAAGGAATAGGTTTTTTGCATACCATTCCACACAGGCTAGGCCACGGGATGCTTTTTCATTTATTCATCTTTGCAAAACAATCTTATTTTATGATTATATCGTATAATATATTCAATTTGTATTATAATAAGAGTATGCTTTCTGTTTATTTGTACAATTATTGTTCTTGTGCACGAATAAATTTATTTCATTTCAAAAAAACAATAAAAGTAGTTCACAGTATAATGTGAACTACTTTTATTGTTTTTGTACCACTATTGGTTTTATCAGACCCAGTGCATATAGTAGAATTGTAATAAATAAGTGGCCTAGTTGATTGAAGGAGTACAGTACACGAATAAAGAAAAAGTTCCAAGTACAGTAAACGAATAAAGAAGAAGTACACTGCAGAAGTTGCAAGTTATCAAACTCGGCTAATTCCTTCCAATAGAATAAATGCTGTCGTTTCAGCGGTCGAGGGTTCGAATCCCGCTCCTCCATCTGGCATCTATATATAATTCTATATACAAATTATTTTGTTGTAAAGTTGTGGCAATAAACAATTGAATTGAATTGAAAAAATTGAATTCACCTCATTACCCACGCACAAGTCTCGGACTCATGTAAGCAATCATCAGCAAAAAAAATTAATCAAATTTTTTATCCTCAATTCATGTACAACTTGAGAGAAAAACACGTTTGGATATACTTGACGGTTAACTATGCATTTACATTGACTGTGACGACCAAACGTGGAAATCTTGCCTGCTTGACGATAGCAAAACGACAGGTGTGCGGACTATGTAATAAATAGAACCAAAAATAATACATACTCCTTCATGAAGTTTCGGTCCTCCAGAATACAAATCAGGATGATTGCAAATCTTTCTCAGCGCAATCAGTCCAACAAATATTTGCATATGGCCACGTAGTATTCGTTCAACTTGGTCGGAGCCGACATAGCCCCTGTAAAGAGTTCTCTGCTCATCGGTGAGTCGACAGAATAAAACTTGCTCGTTTTTATCGGGCAAATTAACACCAGCTTTGACATCAGACTTCATTCGACGCAGTAGGAATGGCGAGATCGTATCGCGCAGTACAGTTGCACACTTATATGCGGTGACTACCTGTAATCAACAACAATCCTAGATGGAAATAACAATAAAAATGTATTCGTACACAGCAGGCTTCATGAAAAACAGACATAATTCCAGTCAAGTTTAAATATTTTGTGGATTCGCCAACAAAAAAGACACTGTTCTCTGCTGTAAAATCACTTCCCGGTGGTTCGGAACCCACCTAAAACTGTAGGTCCAACTCATCAATCACTATCATCCAACTCATTACCCACGCACAGGTCTCAGACCTATGTGGGCTTCATCCTAGAAAAAAAAAAATTAAATGTTGAGATTGGCGAGTGGGCGTTAGTTATTTAAGTGGTGCCAAGTGTGTTTTCAGAATTTAACCCACTATTACACCATGGACTACCATCTCTCTGATTGCACTAATGTTGTGCAGTGGAGTAGTAGAGGTGTCATGGAGTTCATTTTACGATTCATCTTTTTCAGATAAACACTCTCAATATGTGATTGATTCGACTGAGCATCTCAAGTCCAGTGACCCAACACTAGCACATCGGGTAAAATTCTATGTCTGGACAGTTTTCCAAGGGAAAATGAAAGGTTTTCAGCTGAAATTACAATAGATAATTCATATGCAGCAACAAAATAATAGTGCTCCGTTTTTTGACGTGAACTTTTAAATTAATATTCTTGTTTTGGAAAGAATCAGTAATTGTACCTCAAAGTGAAATTTCTAGTAAACTAAGTTATAACCTTAAATTTGGATCTTTTAGTTGAAAATTTCCAAAGAAACCCGTAATGAGCTGAGCCTGTTTTATTTTTGCTTGATAGTGTTTCTTGTAATAAATACGTTGATAAATAACAATGAGCGTATGTCTTCTACTGGTTTCACTTCCAGGTTGATCAACTTCCCCATTTGAGCTATGTTATAAAAAAACATGTTCAGCCTACAATTTTGGGTGGGTTCGAATCACCTGCTAAGTGATAATGAAGTTAATAACATTAGGTGTTAGTAAATGGGTCACCCATCTAGGCGCTGTCTTTAGCGCACGTGACTGAACATCAAAATGTCGTGAACAACGTTTTTTCGCATGACCAATGACCAGCCCATCAATGCTGGAGTGAATAACAGTACATCATAACACCGGGCTATATAGTTAGACATAATTATAATGGTACGTTTGTGCAAAGGGGACGACTACTTTAAAGTCTTCACGTCGACATTGATCTTGCAACTCATCTAGCTTGCATCCACACTTGACTAAGCTCTCTATAAGTTTAGTGTTTTTCGTTAGGGCGGGCCTAAAAATTGAGTCTACAAATCAATAGGCAATAATAATGTTGGAACCTAATATTGGAAATATGCTATGTTCACGTTCTCTGCTGTGAAATCACTTCCCGGTGGATCGGAACCCACCTAAACATGTAGGTCCAGCTCACAATCATCGCCATCCAACTTATTACCCACGCACAGGTCCTAGACCTATGTGGGCTAAAAAAATTAAAAAATAAATAAAATCCATTTGAAAAATGAACTAGTTTAAATGTTATCATTTCTGACCTGAACTTCAGAAGCGTTGGCGTAGCCACCTTGCGTAATTGGAACAGCGAATTCAGCCATGAACACTGGCAACGTTCCCAATTTGCCAGGAAATATGAAATCAAACAACGACCAGAGCTCCTTCAGATTGTTTTGCATCGGTGAACCAGTCAATATAAGCCTATGACTTGTTGTTAGTTGTTTGAGAACTAAGGTGACCTGTGAGAAAAATATCAATAAAAGTTTATGAATATGGTTTGTTACATTTTTTTTTTGTCATGTTCTTTCATAAATATGATTAACATTATATGAAAATAGGCAAAGGTAATCTAGATCCTTATTTGGAAAAAATGAAATTTTAAATACAAGTTCAATACAAAGCCATCTTGTTCTCACTAGCAGTAGCTTTGTCAACTTTTTTATTATTATATACGTAAACCGTAATTAATTATTACTACGGCAATAAAAAAAGCCAATGGCTCACCTGACCTCATAATACAGCATTAAACTAATTTTGAATGTAACTTGATCTCACATGATAAAAAAATAAACAGTAATTTCAACATCTTTGTTATATTTTCGCCTCATTTTACACAAAACCTATTTAATTTTTAACTAATTATTTCCTTATTCTTAAAGTCCTATTAATGTGGTGATTCAAAGAATGAGGAAATAATATTAACATATAAAGAAGGTTAAAAAGTTCACTCATCATTTAGAGAAATCTGGAATGTTTATGTTCTTAATGTCTGTAAGAGCAAGGAAAACTATAGTCAACAGTATATGGTATCAACACCATTAATATTATATTAGATTTCGATTCTAATTATAAATTTTGTGAAAAGCAGTGTTGGGTAGTGTTGTATTCACATTGATTTTGTGATAGTTAAATAAATAAATATCAAAAGAATTGATAAATTATTGATTGAACAATGATTTTGATAAACTGGGAAATAATGTAACAAAACTAGGATTTTATATGATTGTCCACAGCATTCCTCCTGTTATTGAAATTTATATCACGTTTTCTCGATTGCAAATTGCATCTATCATTAAAGCTTACAATTGAATTAAATTTTCTTTTACCTGTGCGTCGGGATTCCGTATTTTATGGCCTTCGTCAAGTATAACATAGTGCCATCTCCTTGTAGTTAACATTTCTTTGAAATGGACCGCTCCAGTATAACTAAGAACAAGTATTCCCCTCTGTGATCTGTACAGCTTTTGAACCATATCTTCTTTATTTTTACCTTGGGCATGAAGAAAATAAAAATATTATTTCTTAACTTTAAGAGAATTTTAGATGGGAAAATCTTTATTTATTAAACAGGAAATATTTGTTGATTTAAATATTAGGAAAGAGCAAATAGTTTACCCCTTGGTTTATTTATTAGGAAGAATGAAAATT
Source organism: Conomelus anceps (assembly GCA_948455865.1). NCBI lineage: Eukaryota > Metazoa > Arthropoda > Insecta > Hemiptera > Delphacidae > Conomelus > Conomelus anceps. The sequence goes on along the minus strand of OX418225.1, from coordinate 20,683,986 downwards.
GAATATTATTGGTCTCTAAAGGTGCTTATACAGTTGGGCATCCAATACTCGATGATAATCACCATCGCAAAATCAAATACATATTATGGAATGGTGTATGGGAGCAGTGTGAATACCATCATTCCACAGCATGTGTTTGATTTTACGATGGTTATTACCATCGTGTATTGGATTCTTTACTATGCAAGCACATTAGTGCAGATTTGATGAAAATTAGGTTCATAAATTTTTTTTTAAATATAATTTAATAAGCAATTATATTTGTAATTAAAAAAATTTACAAATTTATTCAAAACTCGTAATCATTGAACTGTTTATCAAAACACAGCAGTTCTAGATGGGCCTAATTGCCAGTTTAATTTCACTCAACTGGATCAGCAGCAGAGACGACTAAAATGAGAATAATATAGGTAGTCTCCATTGAAAAGATAGTTTCAGCAATTATACACAATTTCATTAATAAAAGCAATGGTTATCATTGTATGCTACTGATGAAGGATATCTGGAAATTACAAACGATAAAAATTCGCTTACCAATGAAAGTGCCAGATTCATGAAGAACGGCCACACGTAATATTGGGAACCATTTATGAAATTCTTTGACCCATTGATGCATCACAGTAGTGGGACAGACAATAATTGATGGTCCAAGACCTCGATATCTGGAACATAAAACTCAAGCATGAATAAACCTTTTTTTATAAGGCAGGCCAATTATTAAAGGCCTGCTTTATTAACTATCATTTTCTTTCTTATAACTATTATTATTATAATTAAATTATTATTATAACTCTTATTATAACTTATTATTATATCTTATTAACTATCTAAGTAACATTCAACTAACTAGCTAAGTAACTTTTAATTAACTATTAACTATATTTCCCAGTACAGCCTAGTAGTAAACATGAAAATTACCATCAAATAAAGTAATATTATTTATTCTTTTGTCATATGCAACTGTAATAATTATGCTCTAACGGTGTCAGACAGGTCAATGTATTGTGCTTTCAACCGTTTCATCAGACATTACTGTTTAACTCACTGAAAAACATCTTTAGTTATTATTATTATTATCATCTTGGTACTAAATTATTTCATCAACAATTGCACGTATCTCGTCCTGGCCCGAGACAAGCGCAACAATGCTATGGAACCCAAAGTGTGTTGCCAGATTTTCAATATTTTAAAAACACTCATATGCAGCAAAATACCCGCAAAGAGGACTGTCTTTATCTTCCAAATAATTTATCGACAAACTTACTATCTCTGCTGCAGCCCATGACTGGATAAAAAGGACATTAATAGATTAACTTTCTTGACAACTTCGTGTTATCATTCATTATTAATTGATTCTATTTATTATTAACGAGTCCATAATAATATTGACTTATTAACGTTTTTAAATAATTATTTAATGTTTTGCACCCGTTATGAATTCTAATTATCAACGTAGAGTTGAGAGTTAAGATCAAATTTAAGTTGAACTTAAGTTCAGAATTATAATTCATAACTAGTCCAAAACATTGAATGTTTTATCTAGAACTGATGTAAGTTCTGAACAAAAATGGAGAAATGAATAGTATTAAATTTCGAACAATGCACTGAATGAGACGCTAGCGCTGAGAAATGAAGAGAGGGTACTTGGAGTTAAGATACACTCAAGCCCGTATTTATAAACCATATGAGGGAGCCATATGAGTGCAGAAGGGTCCATGAAGTTTGGAATACCACAAGGGACTGTTCTGGGTCCAATTTTATATTCAATTTTTGCAAATGAGCTGTGCTCCATTCAAATCCAAGGTAGGGTGATAGCCTTTGCAGATGACACAGCACTCCTCTTTAAAGGAAATAACTGGGAAGAAGTATTTCAAATAGTCGAAACAGAACTTTCAAAAATCACTAGATGGCTGTGAAATAATTTACTCTCATTGAATGCAGAAAAAACCAAATTTTTAACATTTTCTTTAACTGATAGTACCAAACCACGTAAGACATCAATAAAACTTCATTATTGTGTTAGAATTAATAACAATTGTAATTGTCCACTGATAGAACGCTCAGATAGTATTAAATATCTTGGGATAATAGTAGACGACTTATTAAAATGGGATAAGCACATATCATATACAACTACAAAAATAAGGAAGCTAATATATAAATTTTATCAGCTGAGGCATATTCTTAATAAAGAAATGATAAAAACAGTGTATTTTACATTAGTTGAATCTTTTATAAGATATGGTCTGTTAGTTTGGGGGGCCGCAAATTATAGTTTTGTGGATCCAGTTTTCAAAATCCAAAAACGTAGTTTAAAGATAATGGGGAATAGGGAAGCCCGCTTCCCAACCAGCGAACTATTCATGGAAAATAGAGTACTTAGTGTTAGGCAATTGTATATTTTGTTGTTAATTACTTATATAAAGAAAAATGAAAATGAAAATAATATTATAACTCATAGCCACAATACTAGAATAAGAAGCCTCAATTATCAGGATGTACCCAGAATGAACACAGCTTTTGGACAAAGATCAATAGGATATTTAGGGCCAACTATTTACAATAGAATTCCACTGGAAATAAAAGAAGAAGGCAATGTTAATAGATTAAAAAAAAAATTAGGGATTGGTTGTATAATATTGGAGTCCACCGTAGTGAGGAGCTCATAGTAAATAGGATGTGAATAGAAATACGATTATGCATACTTAGGTAGTTTTAGGTAGTAAATAGTTTTTATTATTGTATTAGTTATAATGGCTAGTTAGGAATAGTATAAGCTTGATTAAATTTAAGGTTTATATTGATGATCACCCCGACACATAGTTTTATAGTGGGGTATCATATTTTTTTACATTTAGGTATCAAATTAGCAATCAGTTTTTTCTATTGAATAATATATTATTGTAATGTTTTGAGCTTATATTAATAAACTCCTCTGGATATGTTTTTCATCATCCAGAGAAATTATTATTATAAAAAACCTATTTGAGATTCGTCAACTCAAGGGGACTTGAAACGTCTTTTGAGTGAATGCTTTTCAAATCTCCTTTGAGTTAATAATATGCATTAAGGTAGTTTTATAAATACGGGCCTTATGTATAAGTAGAAGGATAATGTGCATATCACACACACCGAAAACTAAAAGTTGTCAATTTGAGTATCAAGCATTGATCTAAGATGGAGCTTACCCAGTGTCTTTGTCCTTCATTTGACTGCAATGCAGTCCAGCAAGGAATGCAATCATCTGAATAGTTTTGCCAAGACCCATTTCATCTCCCAGTATGCCACCGCAACACTGTCGGTTCAATTCCCACATCCAGCGTACGCCCACTCTTTGATAACTGCATTGGAAAAATATATAAAAGCATTGCTTTTTTTGGTAATTGCCGATCAGAGGTTGAATAGTCATATCATTTTACATTATAAATAAATACCGAAATAAAGTATTGCTGGGAAGGAATAAAGGGAAATGCAGATATCTGTTCAATCAGATAAGTCACGAGAGACTAGGCCATCTTTATAAGAGTGACCGTTTGATTTGGTCAGCAAAAAAGACTATTCTTTGATGTAAAATCACTCAACGGTGGTTCGAAACCCACCTAAAACTGTAGACTCAACTCATCTATCATCACTCATTACCCACACATAGATCAATCTCAGATCAATGTCGGCTTCTAAAGTAATTTGTAAAAGTTGTTGAAAATAAGTCAGAAATTGTCAATTCCCTCTCAATAAACTATATTATTCGTAGGACTAATACATTTTTAAACAATAAAATAGCTATTGATTTTTTTGGAAATTGACACTTGTCAGTCACTAATAATAGTCCTATCATTGTGTATTAAAAAGAAATATAGAGTTTTACCTAAAGCAATTTCGAAAGGTTGTTGAAAATAATTGGAGAATTGTCAATTCCCAATTAATAAACTTTTAATTTATTCAATTTGACTATTATGACCATGGATTCATGCAAATGAACATTACAAAATGAAGCATTACACATTAGAAGCCTCTGACCGTCAGTCAGTTTGATGAAAATAAAACGTCGATTACATTGAGCGAGTTTGCTCGCCGACTAATATAGAATTTGAATGTAAACTCGCCCAGTGCAATCGTTTCCACTACCAGACTATCTACAATCAACGAAAATGTTAAAGCCCGGGTTATAGTACTTGCTACTCGCTTGATTGTGAGCTTGTTAGCTAATGGACTAGTTGCGTGTGATCATCGCTACTTGTGGACCAGCTGCGAGCATATTGTTGTCATTTGGCTCAACAATCAGGGTTTAGTTGGCTACTGAGCGAGAGGAAAGTTTTATGAATACAGGAGCAATATCACACTATCTAACCGCCAGCTATTTAAGTCACCAGCTAGTAGCGAGTAAACCAGCCTAATATAATTGTGACTAGTGGGAAATTGACAAATACCGCTTAATAATCTAGATGACTAGAAGAACCATGAATTCATATACAAGAATATTTCCCGTTAGAAGCCACCTGCTTCTAATCGGCAGTACAACCTAAGACGTGTTTACAAGAAAAATGTATACAAAATCATTAAATATACTCCGTCAATAATGTTTTCCTTGTGGCTGAAAAACGGTCAAGCTTTTTATATACGACTACATTATATATTAATTATTCGAGTCACTTTATTAATGCTTAACCAAAATCGTTGTATAATGTAATACAGTAGTTGTATGATCGTTGTAAGCTATCATATCATTGGAGTCACTTTTTGATACAAGCTCTAGACCAGAGCTCAGAATGTCACCCATTCAGTGTAGAAATAAACATTAGCAAGCTCTTGCATCAGCTGATTTTAATATTTCAAACCCTAACTCAGTTTTTATTTGATTTCCAAAACCCACAACCTATTGTCAACAATTGAATTAATAGTACGTTATTGGTAGTCGTTGATAAAATAGTGTAGGCAAACGATTGTATTCAGCCTTCAAACCACTCGTGAGATGCTTAGGGCACGAGCTAAGCGGGCCAGAAAACCGAATCTAACTTGTGGAATAAAGGCAGTCATAATGCAATCGCTGCATAAACTAATATTTCATTTTGATTAACAAAAAAAAACCGAATCCGTAATCTCATTTGAAAGCTGAGAACTGCTAACCATCATCAAAATTGATTGGCAACTCACTTGTACAGTTTATCCCATAGCTCCAATGGTATCTTGAATCCACTATCAAACTCGTGATACTGATCAGAGTCCATGTTTATGAAGTCATCAGCCAACTTTTCGTTCTCTTTCTCCCATTCCATTATCCTATGACGAAATAGATCGATGTCTCCATCATCCAGTTCTTTCTTACCTGAATTACACAAAAAATCAAAGTTTTCCTAGCAAGTAGATGGAATGTAAAACTGAAAGCTATTTAAATGTATAAAAACTGTTATTCAGTAGAGCTGAATTTAAATAGAAGATCTATAGGAAATGCTAATTTATAGTAGAATATATCTGTAATAAACCTGTAGTTTATTTCAACTATATTTATTTAAAGTTCATTTGAATTTTATTTAAGAATGATTTCAATATAAAATTGAGTAAGTGTCACAGAGACAAGTTGTGCTTTTAAACGATAGCAGTGTCATAGGGACAAGGTTTTGTAGAAGCAAGTAGTTCTAAAAGTGGCAGTATCACAGAAGCAACTTCTCATAGAGACATGGTGACAGTTTTAAATTTATATGCAGTTTCATTGGGACAAGTTCTCATAGGAGCAAGTACGCGTGGCGACTGACCAACTGACCATTTTTACCAAATTTAAACTTTTTTGCCATGTGGTTTTCAAAAAACGGTGATGAATAAGTCAGTGGTAGGCTGTTTGGCTTTTATTTATTTTATTTTATATTAGATACATATTAAAATTATTCTTTCGGTATAACCGAGGTGATAATAATAGATAAATAATGGCTACTGTATAATTATAATATAATGTAATAGATAACGAATAAAATATAAACTGAATTTTCAACGGAATCACGATCTTAAAAGTACAGTTAAAATCACAGATTGGTAATATGTGAATCAGTTTTCAAATATTTTTTTCTGTTTAGGGTCGAACCTCACGAACAACAAATCGCAAGAACACGTCAGCCTTTGAATACTTATAGGTGTGGATTTTACGATGAATGTGATAATATAGTTTCGGCAGTTACACCATTTTCTAATGCACAATGAATTATATGGGGTTCTTGATAATTGTGTGAAGTAAAAAAGTTCTAATGGTCTTTGGTCGACAACAGACTGTACTGTACCGACATAGTACTGTAAAAACAAAATACCAACGATTGTCTCATAAATATATCTAGGGACTGTTTTTTACATTGCAGAATAGTGGAAGAACTACCTCTCTATTTCAGCAAAGCAAGTAACAGTCTAAATAATATATAACAATAGTCAATACTTTAAACTTTAAACTGCAGATTACAAATAAAAAATAGCGTCAACAATCATTCAACCAATACCTATACTTAATAAACTTATTTGTATTATGATGGTGATTAGTGGTAGATATCCATAATAAAAAGACTTGATTTTGTCACATTTATTTTAAAAATACGATATATTATAGTTTCAGGAGTCACATTTTCATCAGATAGACATATTTGATATTATTCATATTGACATATTACTCATTGATATAATCATATTACAGTTTCATCAGATAGAGATACGCTGCATTCTCCTGGGCACTCTTCGTAACGGTGACCGATTAGATTGGCCAGCTAAAAATACACTATTCTCTGCTGTAAAATCACTTACCGGTGGTTCGGAACCCACCTAAAACTGTAGGTCCCGCTCATCAATCACCATCATCCAACTCATTAGCTACGCACAGGTCTCAGACCTATGTGGGCTTCATCCTCAAAAAAAACATCATTCTCAATCTCAATCGAACTATAACTTAAATACAGAGTAGTTTAATATATACACTTGATGGACGAATACTATTGCTAATAGAATGATAGCTTCTGATAGGCTAAACTATTCTATTTTGGTGTCCTGTCATTGGCTGATACAGAGACTTTTATATTGAATTCTTTAGCCTCCAGATACCAGTAAATATAAATAAAGGTTTAAATACCTGCGTTTTGGTATCCAATTATCTAGTATTTTTATTATTATTAATAAAAAATATTATTAGTAAAAAATATAGAAAATAATTGGATACCAAAACGCAGGTATTTGAACCTTTATTTATATTTACTGGTATCTGGAGGATAACCTTTATTTAGAAACTCTTAACGGGTAGTTATTTCGTATTCGTTTATTGTTCTATTTGTTACTAAAGTGTGTGTTTAGTTCCACTATCAGCCAATCCAGCTTAGAGTAATTTGGCATACCAGAGGCTTCCATTCTATCAGCCAAAGGTAATCGTCCGTGTCGCTGCTCTGTATATTAGTTTCATTTTAACTAAGATTAGGAATTGAGTGACTATCGAAACTATAGTATATTGTGTTTTCATAATAAATGTGGTTGTGCAGAATCAAGTATATTTAATGAATACTATGATAATACTACGATTGTAACTATTACCCATATAAAAATGAGAACTTTGAAATATGATAATAAAAAGTTCAAACTTACTGTGTTTGAGTTTTCTTTTGTATTCCTCATCGGAGGATTCCCAGTCGGAATCATCGCTTCTCCAGTCTTCTGGTAGCTTTCCTCCGGGCAATTTGTATTTCCTTGTGCTGCGTTTCGTGATTGTTTTCGTCATCGATTTTGATATAACACGGTTCTGGTTATCATCTGGAATCAGATATTTAGAACATAAATAAGGATGTTTTTGAAATAAAAATCATTCAAGACATCAATTACTGTTTAGTTTAGATACAGGAAATTTACAGGTATCCTTAATATCTACCTTTCCGTTACTCATGATTTGTGAGAACAAGCCACAGACGCTTTCTTTTTGTATTTTACTATAAGTTTTATGTTATTTCATTTCATAAGAGCATAATACAGCAAACTCCTCAACTTATTTACATTATTGTAATGGAAAGGATATCAATTTTGTGGAACATTGTATGTTTAGCCACGGCAATCACTGATATGATTACCAATCTAGAATAGAATGAGATGAGGCGGATGACTGCCATTATTTTGACCTAAGAAGACGGTGTTAGGGCACAGCCAGCGCCCTTGCACTCACCCTATGTTACAAATTAATAATAACATATAATTATTCATATGTATACACTTGCTGTGCAGAATTGACCTTTTTTGAGTCGCGGCGGACGCGTTTAGAACTATGTCGTTCTTCTTCGGCGCTTGGTCCAAGTCTGCAACCAAGCGCCGAAGAAGAACGACATAGTTCGAAACGCGTCCGCCGCGACTCAAAAAAGGTCAGTTCTGCACAGCAAGTGTATACATATGAATATTTCTACTGCAGTTCACGAAAAATGGATATTTACAACAATAAGATATAATTTTTGAAAAATTTAGAAAAAATGGAATAGCCTCAATAGCCTAATAAAAAATGAATTAAATGTACCAAAAAAAGGAGAACAAAAATATATAACTGCTCTTTGAAAAATAGTAATTTGAATTATCAGTCCCTGAATGAGATGAACGGAACGTCTGCTTAGTATGGTTAGTGGATGATTATGAAATTAACCACTTTCTACTTTCAGATCTTTTTTCTTTAAAAGAAAATACGTTGATAGGTAACGAGCATTATGGATATCGGGAGAGGTTTCAGAAGATAGATCTTTGCTAACTCTAAAATTATTAATAAATTTGAAAGATTCAACTCAGAAGTGCAATACATACCACTTGAATACACTTCTTCTTCAGATGATGGAACATATTCACTGCCAGTATCGTCTTGATGAAAATAGTTCTCCTCTCCACAGACAGTTCCTGGCTTATCATCATTATCCTTGGCAGATTTAGTGCCCAAAATTTCTTTTTTCTTACGTTTCTTCTTCTTTCCATCTCGATTTAATACTTTCCGTTCCAAAGGATCTTTAGCATGGCCTAGTTTCGCTTTTTTCGGAGGTGTAACGCTTTTCTCTTTTTTTGCTTCACGCTTCCTGTTATTTTGATTTCGAGTCATTGTCTCCTGGTTTTCGAAGTATTTTTCTAATCCTTGAATAACACCTTTGAGGTTGTCTTTTCTAGAAGAACAATTCAATTAAACTCAGTATTGTTACAACATTACATCTTACATAACAAAATAGAGTTGAAAAATGTATTAATACTTAATTAGTTTTGAGACGATTACAGTGGAATCTCTGTATTACGAAAATCGATTAATCAGGCGAAAAAATTGGTTTTGGGAAGGAATTCAATAATGAGAGGTCGTCTTGCCATGGTTGATTTCAATTCCAAGGGACACCATAATATTCGTTTTGTAGAAAACTTTGTTATTTGGGAATTTTTTATACAGAGGTTCGATCGTAAGAGAGATAACTATATAAAGACTAAATTACCACTCAATATTACCACTAGATTACTACTACACAATAATAAATTGCTAACATGGACAACCAAAGGAAAAATCTGTAGATTACCAGTTTATTAACAAGAGTTACTATAATTTTCCAATTTAAAAATTAGTTCATTTTCAACAGTCAATTTAATTTAGAAGAAGTAGTTCTGATTCTGCAAACTCGAATTGATCCTGTGGATATGATTCAGCAAAAGCTAAATATGAGAATTAGATACATATTTAATACATAACATGAAAAAGATTTTTTTATTAAAGTTACAGATGACAGCTGAGGTCAGATACTCCTGTAAATTCAATTGATACTAGAACTTTCAAGCCATTCAATGGAAATTAATTTACTGGCTGGTGGCTGTCCAATACGCTGGTTTGTGTCATTACGTTTTCAGTGCGCGTTTAACGCCATCGTGTGATCGGCCTTGCTGGAAATTTCTACTCTAATAATGTTTAGTTCGAGTTTATTTTAGTTGAAGTTTCCACCTGTGCAGCAATTTAGATAGCCTTCATCTTCATCACAAATCACGATCATGTTCATTGCGCTAGCTGTTAAGCTGCTTCATGAATGAATCCAAACTAATAAAATGGAATATAATTGGTGGGATGATGTTCAAAAGTGTTGATTTTTGATTTTGACAAATGACAGATGGGTTCGGGTACTCCTGTAAATTCAATTAATACTAGACTATAAGTTATAGGGTATTTAGGTACATATTTATAAACGTTCCTTCAGTGTCTCTTGACTCGAGAGACTCTTATATAAAAATTTCAAGAGTCACTCGAGTCTAGACACTGAAGGAAAGTTCATAAATGCGGTCCTTAATGGCATTAAATTCATTATCTTTCATATGAAATGAGATGGAATAAGATGTTTCAGGATGCAACAGGAAATTCCTGAAAACTTTGAAAAATACAGAAAATTAAGTGTCTTAAACAAGAATGTCTTCAGTTTTTAGCAAATTAGTAGGGTTTTGGTTTGGATGTAGAGCAGGTTGCACTTGTTGAGTGATAACATACATTATAGCCTACACGTTTTTGAAAGTTTATTTTAGTAACTCAGTCAAGAAAAAATATATAAAGTACTTACTCTTTGGACTTTGAATTTTGATCGTGTAGTGTGGTACCGAACGGTGTCATTTCGCCAAGCCTGATACTTCTTTCCATCGCCGTTTCCACGATTCTACCAATTTCCAGCAAAGGAAAACTACCTTCACTTTCATTGTTGACCGTTTCTTCATCGGCTTCAGCAGTTTTATTTCCACCAGTCAGCGCATTATCAACTTGCTTCAGAATTTCGGCCTCCAAAGTTTCTTGGTTATAGACTGACAGTCCTTCTAGACCTTGAAGTTCAGAAGCCTTGAAAATTAAAATTTCATAACTGAGAAATATTTTATTGACCCTAACAATTGAATTATAAATCATGTGACAATAAAATTTGACAAATTTGTACAAGGTAAAAAACATGAGGAGAAAGAGATATTTGTTTTCATAAAATAGTTATTTGTGCATCTGGGGACTAAAGTGCAACTTTTTCTTCCTGAGGGAAACTGTTGTCGCCCGATGGTGTAGCCGAGGGCGACAATCTCCCTGAGGGAGAAAAAGTACTTTAGTCCCGTAATGCACACAACATCTTTCCTCCACCTACACCAATAACTATAACAAAGTATAATTTTTTTCTGTGCAGACACTCAGTCGTCTGTCATAGATGAACGCTCTCGTAGAGATGACGTTCGACCTCACAATCGAAATACAACTTCTTCTTTTCCTAGATCGAAATATTCCAAACATCGAGATACAGCTCTCTTAAATTTTCCTCGACTGTGTACAATTCTACAGTGTTGCCATATTCCTTTCTCTTCAATCGCGACGTTGTCGGACTTCTACCCATGTTATTCCTATGGGTTTACTTTTACTCCCTAGGGACTAAAAACACCCTAGGGAGAAAAAGTAAGTAGGTTATTCCCACGGGGTATCAAGTAGTACTTTAGTATTCGATTCCAGGGAGTAAAATACGACTTTAGATAGTAGGTGGAGAAAAAAATAATTTGTACATACTAGATAAAATCGGTTTTAGGTTGTTTGTATAGTTTAGCATCAAAACTCAATGATAATAATAGATGCGAAATCAAGCACATGCTGTAGAATGGTGACATTCATGCTGCTCCAGTTTGTTATACACCATTCCACATGTGGTTGATGATATGTATGATATTGAAGCTCAACTGTACAATTACCACAATAATCTTTACTATACATTCAATTGTCATCGAAAGCATTTCCTCTCACTTACCTGTTCACTTTTAGCTATTTCTGGAATAACACTCCTGTCCACTTGAAATTTCTTTACGGCCTCCTTCATTTCATCGTCGTTTGAATTGTCATCATCTGATTCGGATCCAGATTTCTCCGGTTTTACATCCATATCATCAAGCTCTTCTTTAATTGAAGGCTCAACCACCGAAGAGCAGCCCATACCAGCATCAAATTGCTGAAAAGACTGGAAGATGGAAGAATATTTTATATTTTTTATTAATGTCAGTATTTTTAATTTTTCAAACATATCAAAAATTAGTATGAGCCTAAAATTTAAGATTCAGATTGGAACTATGAAAATAATCAGCAAGTTCTGTAATCTAAATTTCTAAAATTATAATACGGATTCAAATTTATGAGTTTTGGTTGCACCAATAGAAGAATCAAATAGACCAAGTGGCAACTACAATAATTATTAAGATTAATGACAATATAAGCAAGACTGCTCTTGAAAAATATGTTTCAGACATTTTTGCACTCAATATCATAATTCAGTAATGTTCAACAAAGCTAACGCAATATTTCTCAGAATTTACTGAATATACAGTGTCAATAGCCGCTGTATAAAAAATCATGACGTTCTTCCAAGTCTGAGAATAGGCTGACTCACTAATAAAGAACTCTTGTTTGGGGCACGGCTTTGAGACATGCCTTCTCTTAGTTCTAGCAAATACAATAATTGTATTAATAATTATATTACAATTACATTGTCTTTGGTTCTAGTGAATTGGAAAATTTGTATTGATCTGGATCAGCCTTTTCACTATTGGGACAGTGAGAGCGTCCCCTTTGAATTTACCGTAAGGTAGATTCATTCCACTTTTTTTGATAAATCAAGCAATATTATAAACTGCGTCAGAATTTTTTTAAAAGCCCAAAAATACGTTTTCAATACACTCACCTGACTTGTTGAGGGTACATCTTGATTTGGCATTGACTGGTCCATATTCTCCGTTACGTTTTTAGGTTCATCAATTTTTTCTTTTTTAATTTCAGCTTTAATTTTTTTTAAATCATTCAAAAACAGCTCATGAACCACTTTATCATTACCACCATCATTGTCGGCTTCCATTACCTGACTGGTTGAGGGGACATCTCGAATTAACAGTGGCTGGTCGATGTTCTGAGTTATGATTTCTTGTTCAACAAGTTTTTCATTTTTAATTTTAGATTTAAGAAAATTAAAATCATCAACAAATAGTTCATGAAACTCTTTATTTCCATCATTTTCATCATTGGCTTCCATTAATTGGCTAATTGAGGGGGTATCTTGATTCAATATTAATTGGTCGATATTCTCAGTTACGTTTTTTTGTTCATCACATTTTTCTTTTTTAATTTTAGTAGCAAAAGACATCAAATCATTCACAAATAGTTCAGGTACTTCTTTATCGTCACCATCTTCATCATTGGTTTCCATTATATAGCTGAAGAGAGAAAAAATTATGTTAATAGATATAGAGACTATAGAGATGGGCAAAGCCCATAGAAACTGCAACTGAAATGTTGCTAAACTATCCTAACAATGATGAAAGAGAAAGTTTCTCATTTTCTGAAGTAACCATAGATGAAATTTTAGATGCTCTCAATAAATTTAAATCCTCTGACAGAGTTGATATCTATTATCTTACAAACAATCTGTTAGGAAAGTTAGGTGACTGCTTAGCATAAGATAATAGTGCAGTGCACGAGCCGCTTCTATTCATCCTCATGATCAATGACCTACCAAATTTTACGAAAAATCAGGCAATATTGTATGCCGATACAACTTTTGTGAATGAAGATGTTGACTTTGACCAGCTCGAAGCTTTGACGGAAGCATCAATGTCAAAAGCGTCAGCATGGTTCAGGGCAAATGGTTTTTTATTGAATGAGAGCCAGAGAACAAGACTCTGTCAATTGCCAATGTTGTTTGGTTTGAGAGAGGCTAGTGTGTTGAACACCTCAACTCAACAAACATTGAATTTTTAGGTATTCATTTGGATGAGAGGCTTTCTTCGCGGTCTCATATTAGGTATCTGAACAGTAAACTCTCCAGAGTTATCTATCTCTTAAGAAATAGACCATGTAACTGACAAGTTTTTAAGATCAGCTTATTTCGCTTTTTCCATAGTTTGCTGTCAGTTATATGGGATACAACTGTGGGGAAACTGTAGTGATGTAAAGAGTGTGTTGTACTTAAGAAAAAGCCATGAGAATAATTTCTAGTTCAGATTTTTATGCGTACTGTAGACTATTATTTGATAAGTTGAAAATAATGAAAGTAATAAATTTATATATATACAAAGTTATATTGTATACCATTGATCAAATGCCACACCTAGAACGCAGGCAAGACACACACATAATCACTTTACTTGACGCTGTGATATGATCAATATTTCAACAGATTTATAAAAACAATGAAGAGCTACGAGGTTGTTGGTATTAAGTGTTACAAGTTAACAGGTAATGTAAAAAAATACCCTACTACCATATTTAGACGTAAGCTTGCAGAGTGGTTAACTGAAATTCCTTTCTATGTTGTCACTGAATTCCTGGAAATCAATGATGGTTCGATGTACGAAGTGTTGTGTTGTGTTATGTTCAAGTTTTGTTACATAATTGTACTTTATTATTATTATTATGTTGTATATTGCTAAAAAACTTTAATGACAATAAAATATTTTTTATTTTTTTTATTCTTGGTTAAACGTCTGTTGTTTCTTTACAAGTTGTATTCTGACTACATCAATAAAAATAAATAATTTAGTTATTCGGTGATTGAAGTACGCTTGCCAACCAAGCTATCTTCAATGAATCATAAATATTCACAAAACAAATGTACCGGTACATTAAGATTCATCAAGTCTTGGGTGGAGTAAGTTGATTGAATTGCAATTTTTAATGGGGGTTTGGGGAACACTCTATCATGTTATATCGGTATCCAAATTAAACGCACCTATATAAAGAAGCAATATAACAATTAAGAAATACATTGATTGATCTAGACAAAAATACTATAACTTAAAATGTAACTCATCAACATATGACAACACTGAATTTTCAAGATTTTGTTAATCAATTACGATTAACTTATTTGTCCTTGTGACTTTTGTCACAATTTCATTTACATTTATAATTTTTCAATTCAAGCATATTACAAATCTTTCATTCAGTATCTCCAATGAACTGTAATTAATTATTTTGTTCACTGACTTTGGAACTTACACAATTTAAACTTTGAATGCGGTAAAATTTATGAATGATGAACATAATCTATATCAAGAGTTCTGATATTCTTCTAAGAGTGTGACAATTTGGCAATGTTTTGAAATTGCAGAATATAATGAAACACCTAGTTAAGTTATAAGTTAACACCTAGCCTATGTAAGGTAATGTGCATTGTAAAGAGATTATCAAAATGATTATAATTAAAGTGTGATGATAGTTAATGGATTAACTCACCTTGAATTTTCTTCTGAGATGTCAAACAATGAATTTAATCACAACTTATGTTACCGTAGGAAAAATCTAGGGAAAGCCGAATACAAAAGGATTTACAATTTTTAGGTTACGGAACACGAATCAGGATCAGGAACATGGATGGAACAGATGTCGCATCGTAGAGATGGGCGACTTCGACTCAAAAGTCGACTTTGTGTCGACTTGCACACTGAGACGACTCAATCGACTTGCCATGCATGATGTCGACACGACTTTCGTTTTTCTCACTATGCACTTTGCGACTTGAGTAGTGATGGGCGATACAGGCCGGTGTATCGATACGTATCGGAAGCCATTGTATCGATACGCGTATCGTATCGTATAGGTTTGTATCGATATTCACTCGTATCGGATGAAAATATCGTATCAAGTCAATATTGAATATTATCAATATGAAATGAACAATGAATGATTTTATGAACTTAAGAGCAAGAAATATGAAAAAATATCAAATCGATCTAAAACAAACTAAGAATGATTTTATGTACTTTAGTAGAAAGCAAGAAAGGTTAAATTAGAATAGAATAAGGCCCAATATTCCAATAATGCTTAAAAGAAACATTCATTGGCATCATTGGGCTTTATTCAATTATTATGTACAGCAAACCTGTCTTCTAGTGAATGTAAAATTATTATTGAATATAATGTTAAATTAAAATAATATCAAATTTTCCACAGTGACCAATTGAACTCTTTGTTATTTACAAACGTGAAGTAGACTCCTTGCATGCTTCATAATTTGATTTGATGATTGTTGTATTCATCTCAGTCTTTTTATGGCCTTGAGGTTTTTTCAAGGACTATTTTTTAAGTTTTTAAGGTACCCTAAGACAAACCTTATTCTTCAGCTAAGACTGACTGTTTAGGCAGGAAAAAAAACATTCATATCAAAATAGAATGTTGTAATTTTATTTTACAAAGTATATAAAATAGATATAAAAAGTATAAAAACAGAAATCGCCCAATGAATATCAGCATTAAAACCAGAAGAGAATCAGAAGATACGAAACGATACGATACAGGTCTCCTTGTATCGATACGGGTGTATCGATATGCCCTCGTGTATCGATACAAAAAGATCGATATTTTCCCCCGTTGTATCGATATTCGATACGATATGTATCGATACGCACATCACTAGACTTGAGTTGTATCATTGAATGGTTGAGTTGTTCGGTTCAGTGTCATCTAATATAAAGTCGTGTCGTCTAGTTTGAGTCGACTCAAGACATGAGACATTCCTTTAGAATAGTAAGTCGAGATGTGTTAACGACTTCATAAGAGTATGACTTGCGAGTGCAATTTCGGTTGTGATTTTTTGTTTTAGAAAAGCATTTCTCAGTTCGATATTCTCTACTGCCTACATATTTATATATTAATGATTAATAATAATAATTATTTTTCTGCATGATGGAAAGCACATCCAGAGGACGAGTTTATTGATATAAGCTCAAACATTACAAATATATTATTTAGAAAACCCAGTCATTTGATTGCTAAATTTAAAAAATAAAACTCACTTTTAAACTATGTGTCCTGGTGATCATCAATATAAGATAGACTCGAGATAGATCAAGCTAATACTATTCTTAACTAGCCTTTATAACTAATACAACAATAACAAAAAACTATTTACGGTACCTAAAACTACCTAAAGTATGCAAAATCGTATTTCTATTCACATCCTATTCACTATGAGAATCTATGGTACGGTAGACTCTAATATTATAAAACCAATCCCTATTTTTTTTTTTTTAATCTGCTAATATTGCCTTCTTCTTTCATTTCCAGTGGAATTCTATTGTAAATTGTTGGCCCTATAAATATGCTATTATTATGATCTTTGTCCGAATCAATGAATTGTTAATTTATATCACTCCCGTCTTGGTGAATATACTAAAGAATCCTCATTCTTTTTCTATCTTCAACTACAGTATAGTTCAAAAGCATGAACGACCCACGACTGATATGTTGACAGTCCAGTGTCGACAAAAGTAGAGCAAAGAGAAAAAACAAAGCCGTTGAAATTGCAACTCAACCCGACTTGAGTCGTGTTTGAGTCGACTTGCACCTCTTCGACTCGACTTTAGCTACGGTTGACTTGCTCTCTTGAGACCGACTCGCAAGTCGACTGTCGTTATCTCGCTCTGTGTGAACTAAGGTATCGATTGTATTATTTTTTAGTATGATATAAATTTATTCCTTCAATAAAAACATTAATCATTAGCAATTAAAGCATAATCAACTAATTTAAGCTTGATATTGATTCCCACTCACTCAAGATATAGAATTGACTCATCTTCTAGACAGAATAGAGTTCGCAATATTAATTTATAACAATCGATGATCACAATATTGTTGATCAAGTACGCAATGCTTGAACGGTCCTGCTGGTGCTTGGTGGGTTTTGGTTTTGGCTCTTTGGTTATTTAGAATTTCGTCGCTTGTTCTCGTTCATCTGAATGTGGGAACTTGTAGAACATGAATGTTACTGTATTTCAATTTCCCAGTTTCACTAATGCTTTACATATAAAATCACCAGTATTCTGCCAAATTTTGTTCAATTTGAATTTGTGTAATGTTAAAATTACTTGCTAGTTAGATTCTTTTTAATTTTTGAGAAATGGCTGAGACCGGAATTAACTTTAGGCTTATATAGGCTTGGACTGAAGTTTTAACTTATGGATTCCAGCGCAATTGTTTTGAAATATTTATTCGCATCTAGGGCATTTTTTTTCTACTAACGCATCATTTACAAAATAAGGTAAGGCTAACTTATTGAAGACAAGTTATATTGTTATATTTAACAATTAACATTGGTGGTTTCTCACTGTTACAGACCCTTATAATTCGTCTATTATCTTTTCATATCTCAGATCAACTAAGTTTCTACACTGGTTTGTAACTTGACAGGCTAGGGTTAATGTGGAAGTCAAGGAAGCTCGTTTTATTTGTAGATTGCGTTCATCATAAATCCAGTGTTTTTTAAAAGTGGTTTTCAATTTGTCCTCATTTTTACAGACTTGTGCCACTACAAAGATGATGAATCAAGAGGGGAATGTTTTGCATGTAACAACCAACCTCAAAATATCGTCGAGAATAGATGATAAATACTTGCAAGATGAGCACAGCCTTGATGAACATTTTGAAGTCAATGGAAAAATTTTTAATGGTGAGTATTCAACACTTAACAGCTCTCACCCCTTGAGCTTGTGAGAAAAGTCGAACTTATGTTTGCCCCAGCTAATAACGAATATATCTTGTCCCTTGATTACTTTGATCAAATTGAAGAATCCACGTTATTTGCAATTTTATGGGGCTTATAAATGCTGTATCAGTTTGAAAGTTTTTTATTGCAACTATACTGTTTTATTATTGACTGAACTTTTATTCATTTGGCTAGTTGTGAAAATTATGAGACCTATTGTATTGTATGTATCAAGGGTTTCTAAAAATACATGCATTTCGTGTTTCAGCAATTTAGTGTAAACGTCTCCAATGTTTGAAGACCTCTCACGTTATTTCTGTAAAATTCCCAAATGCTGTGAATATTCATTCTATCATACTATTTTCATCATTTTTCAAATTATCGTTTGTTTGTATGCTTCCAGATTCAAATTTCCTGTGTATAAATTGTGGGCCACAAGTTTCTATACTGAGGAAGAAGAATTGTTCGAAATATAGCTTTTGGAGTGCGGATCGGACGACTAGAGACACCGTAACAAAGGTGGCCTACTTATAGTCATGTTTTATTTTTTTTAAGTAGTTTGAAACAATCTACTGCTTCATATCAATGAAATGTATGTCTTGTATAAGACATTTTTTCCTCATGATTTTTAGATGGTTTCAGACTCATAATTTTTTTCCAGTAGCCTACGTGAAGTCACTTCAGAGGCCCTGAACTTTGTTCAGGTGTGACCTGAACCAACCAGGTCACTCAATGTTGTTATTATTGTAGAAGGTAGATGATTGGAATTCTAATGCTTTTAGATCACGTTTTATAATAACTGAAATTGAATTGATGGTTTTATGCAGATCACTTGTCTAGTGGAAATAAATCTCGGCACCAGTGTTCCTCTTCTGGCTGCTGGAACAGAGGAAGGTCTGCTCTGTTTCTATTATACGGGTGTGTCAAGGATCCTGCGTGCAGTTCAGTTTAATCATAAGGTAAGTAAAAATCATTAGAGCATAGAAACTTGTTATATTTATGCCCGTTAAGTCATGAAAAGTCATTGGCCGGCCATAGAAAATGAACAAAATAAGGTAGAAGTGTGAAATATACGCCAAATGAAAGTAAAACTCTAATAGAAAATGAGTATCTTACCCATTCATTCCAATTCGATACTGGGCTTATGTGTTGCCCCACACACATCTAAGCGACAGTCTAAATAGTAAAGAAAAACTATAGTTCTTATACACGGTGAAGGACGTATGATTTAACAGAATTAACATCATCTTTGATTTTTTGCTTTAAACGGTCATTAGTAGCCCTTAGCATTTTGCTTCACATAACCCCCGAAGAAAAGTGTAATGGCGTCAGATTGCGTGTTAAAGCCCCTGAATACTCACAGCGGAAGTTAATTTTCCATTTATTAACACACAAACAATGCTGGCGTAGTGTAGAGGGCTGTTTTGTTGGAAGATGGCACTTGAAATTATTGCCATAGAATATAATTCCAACAAATAGAATAAAATATTAATAGAATAAATCAAGGTATTTTCCGAAAAAAACTTCACATCTCAAAACAGTCGAACTAATTAAAGTTTTGTCTAGTAACTTAATGATAATACGGTGTGACCTGTATGTCTAGTAACTGTTACTCAATTGTTTTATTCGTTGGCTTGGGAAGTGATAGCCGAGTGCCCTAGCAGGTATCTGTTCAATCAGAGATAAGCTACGAAACTCCTGGGCCATCTTTGTAAGGATGACCGATTGGATTGGCCAGCAAAAAAGACTTCTATGCTGTAAAATCACTTGCCGGTGGTTCGGAACTCACTTAAAACGGAAGGTCCAACTCATCAATCACCATCATCCAATACATTACCCACGCACAGGTCTCAGACCTATATGGGCTTCATCCTCCGAAAAAAAAGCTTTGAAAACATTGTAATTTCAACTAATTAGTTTTATTTAATTTGAAAATGTATTGTTTTAAAAAGTAATTAGTTTAATATATTTTGCAATTCAATAATGTAATATCTATTCACTTAACATGATAACTTATCATTTGTTCCAACAAGACTCTTTCTTCTGAGACTTCCTAGATAACTTTAATGTTTGTTTTGCAGATCGTGTCGTTGGCGTTGTTAGACAATGGCGATCATTCGGAAATGGGTAACTGGATCTGCCTGCCAGAAGAACTGCAGATGATGAATGGCGTATTGGCCGTGGGATTGGATGGAGGCGCTGTTTATCTTGTTGACATTTGTCGCCACGTGCTTGAAAAAAGTTAGTAGTAATTATAACAGTATAAAGAGTTTCAAAATTAAGTTACCTTGCGAACATTTAGCAATTTAATCCATCTTCCAAAATAACTAACTCTAGGTGAAGTATTAACTCTTTATTTTTTCTTTCGTTTTCAAAATTATTGCTTTTCATATTATTAAAAAGGCTAGATCTTTTTCATAAATGACCCGGTAAATTGCTTGCAATCCATAGACATCAACACAGTTGACAGTTGTGTTTGATCATCTTTGCAGCCGTCATTTTGGTTGAATAATTGAAGAAAATTGTACCTTTGATTATAAATAATTAAAATTATATAAATCAATAAAGTCATATTAATGGAGACACCTGGTAAACTCCATGAGTTGTATGCCTCTTTTGCAGTATACAATTTTCAATAATAATTAACTTATACAAAATAAAATTCAAATGATTATTTAAATAACAAAGTAAGAAATGTCAATAACCTGATCACAGAAATCAGTGAAGAAATTTTAATCAAAATAAAACTTCTAGTGTTAAACTTTGAGAAAAATACGATAAGTATAAATCGAAAAGATGGCGAAGTTTATGATTATTATTCAAATCAAAACCGAAAGGCATTCTCGAAATGAATGATATCAGAGCGAAGAAAACGCTGATCTTTCTACTGATGCTATATATAATAGGGTATATGTATGTATATGTGTATATATATATATATATGTTTCTGAGGACACGTTAAGCTGTCGGTCCCGGCTGCCTAAAAACAGTCGTTAAGTCACGTCAGAGGCCCTGAACTTATTCAGGTGCGACCTGATAACTCTGACACTAGACCTGAGCCAGCCAGGTCACATGATATTATTATTATTATTTTTTTTTATAAGGTTTGTTAAAACTATGTTAACGCTGATGCCAACCTACGCACTCTATGCATATATCTGGTCAGTAGCATCTTGGTTTTAGATCTGGCAGATAAGTTACATAGTGTTCAGTTCAACATTAGCATTAGTAGTTTTACTCAAATTCTCCAATATACATACGTATTATGTATAAACATTTACCTTTAAAAAAAAATTTTATATATTTTTTCTTTGTATTTTTCAGACATTTCAGAGGGTGGTCCAGTTATCATTGAAATTCCTAGTCAACTATTGTTGATAAATTTACGCACAGATACTGCAAATGACATTCAGGCAAAAAAAGAATATGCCGATTCTCATCCAGGGGAAACGCTCGCTATATTTTTAAATGGTGAGTTTTTCCAATACTCGTGATACTCGTACTTTACAGCCATATTATACAGTATTAGCAAATTTCTTTAAAAACCCTCATTTTATACGGACAAAAATGCGGGCGAAAAATTGATTCGCCTCTACCGATTTTGTTTATACTATACGAGCAGATTTTTCGGCGCCGAATTTCTATGCTGTGTGATGTTCTCTCATACTAGTAAAATTATTCATTCTTGGTACAGCCGCTAAGCGTAAATTGTCACAAAGCATCTGACTATGCCAAATTTCGTTCCATATAGTTTCGCCCATAAGTTAACTCGGGGAATGTAATCCACGAGTTTCTGCCTCGCTTTTTCGGTCCTCCACAGAATGTGTCTCAGTTATGAAACTAATTTTTCTAGTTATAAAATTGGAGTTGAAGGAGGGATTGACACTCGAGAATGCTTTTGGAAAGGTGACCGGCTGCAATAACATGACGTTATCTGCTTTAGTAGCCTATACTTGGCTGGTGGTTTGGACAACACTCAAAACTTTAGGTGCACCATCCATAACACTACTGACATCCACTCATTACCCACCCACAAATCTCGAACTTGAGAGGGCATCATCAGCAAGGAAAAAAGAGAAAAAGTATTGTATTAAAAATTATATACTTTTAAAATTTTATGGTGAATTTACATCCTTAATTAAAATAATAATAACTGCAGGTCCAGCTCATCAATCACAATCATCCAACTCATTATTCACGCACACGTCTCCGACCTATGTGGGCTTTATCCTCAAAAAATTATTAAAATTAGTTTAAGGCCGAAAATAAGTATTCATATTTTCCTCTACTATGTGTTAATATGTGTTTTTCATTGCGTTTGTCTGATGGTTTACAGAGAGCTCACTGGACCAGTTCAGAAAGGTGATAACTACGAACATTTCTTCCCCAGTTCAAAGGAGGAGCATTGATAACAGCATAGAAGAGTTCCATCTAGTGGTGACTGCACTTGCGTATTTCAAGGAAATCGCATGTCTGGCTGTGGGATTCAATTCGGGCTGCTTCCAGCTGTGGCAGTTGTCACTTTTTCGCATCATGTGAGTTGATGATTAATATGAAAAATTATTCATACTTTAAATAAAATAACACTAGCGTCCGTGCCAGTATTCCAATTCTTTTCCTTTGTTATGCTATTGTGTTTTAGTAATTAGTACATTAATTCAACCTTGAATCAAATTATTTCAGATTTGAATATTACTTGAACATGAAAGAGTAAGAAGTCATTGCTCACTTACAGAGGTTGTTGCTCCTGTGAGGGGCTTTTGTCAAGATTTATCGTGTAACTAGCAGGTAGGCCGATGTGGATCGGAATATCTTCTTCGCCATCCTCTTCTCCTTCTCGTTCTTTCTTTATTCTCTTCTTCTGCTCTTTCTCTTCTTATTTTTCTCCTCTTCCTCCATTCTACTTTTTCTTCACCTTCCTCACCTCCTCCATCAGTCCCTCATTCTTCAGTGATAAAGTTTTGTCGACAGAGGACAGCATCAAGACGTTTATATATTACATTTTTCTCATTTTATAGTATATGAAGGAAAGAAAGCGATTAGTCAAAATGTCCTGAATTGTGCATATGTCAAATTTAACTTTTTATTGATCTCATTTGAAACATTTTTCATTATCTACATTATTATGAAATCATACAAAACTTCCCGTCCGTTTGTGAGTATGAGTTGAACTGTCTGTATGATAGTAAGTATGAAAGAACTGTCCCTTGAGGTAAGCCATATTGATACAGATGTTCAACACTGGTTTTATTGTTTAGAGTTAGTGACTGAGTTCTTCTGTCAAGATAGCTTGAAAATAATTTTAGAGACAATCCACGAATTCCAAGGTACTCCAGTTTTTCAAGTAGTTTGGAATATGGAACAGTATCAAACGCTTTTGTGAGATCCATAAATATTGCACAAGATTTTTTGCTGTTACTGAATTTTTTTGTGATTTTGTTGACAAGAAAAGAAATAGCATCCTCTGTATTCTTACCGTCTTGAAATCCAAATTGAGCTTCATGTATAATAATAAGTCTTTTTAAAATATTGGAGCAAGCGTTTCTTTATCAACATATGTGTGCTTTGACAGTTATGTGTCACCGCTGATGGACGCGCAGGTGATGCCGATAGCCGGATTCAGTTTCCAGGAGCCGACCGACGACCCGCACAGTGTGTGCTTCATTTGGGCCGCGCACCAGTCGGCCAGCACCAGTGCTTGTCGGCCATTCGCCGCCATGTACATGGTCTCTTTCACCACCAAAAAGCACATCGACGGCTATGGATGCTTCTATGAGGTTGGCACACTATTCTTACACATTTTAACTTTGTTCAGTTAACAATTAAACTCATTATGTATAGATACAGCAATATCTCTTTTATCATAACAAATGCACAGTTATGAAAATCTACTATGCATCCCTCAGAGATATTTCTTCCAAAGTGTTCTAAGGAAGATGTAGAAAAATAATTTTTAATGAATAAAAGACGAAATTGCCACAACCACATTTATTAAAACTTAGAGAAAGTTTTTTTCAAGTTTTAATAAATGTGGTTGTGACAATTTCGTCTTTTATTCATTATGGATACCTTCCACAATATCACCTTCGCCACTACAAAGAAAAATAATTTTTGATTGCTTTAACCCATAAGAGTCAAACTCCAAAAAGAGGAAAATAATTATTAACCACTTGTTTTATTATTTAGATAAAGTACCATGGTCTCATTCCAGCTGAGGATGCGGCAGGTCAATTCCGTAAAACCTTGGCACCGTATTAAAATAATAAAAGCAGTGGTTCGACAAATTCTTTTATTTATTGTTGTATGTTGAACTGAGTTTCAACTGCTTCTATTTGAACTGATGAACTAAATTTTTCACAAGATTTCAAAATTCTTTTCAATGCTATAAATAACTGACCAAATTTTTGTTGTACATCACATACATTCGTTACTCAAAACCCCTTTTTTTGTATTATATTTGTGGGGCTTCTAATATGCTGTAATGCTACTAATAATGGCTGGCAATAATTGGCAATAAAAAAATTTAAAAATAATAAATAAATGTCAATAGTTTTATTTAATATGAATAGGTTGAAATAACGATGGACAGTTACCGTGATCTTCCTTGTAGAATGAGGATTTGTCACAGTAGCACGTCCGCATAGAAAATTTGCTTTGATTTGATTGTAAATTTTGAGTATGATTTTCAACCAGATACGGAGCATACATTTCAATTCACATATTGAAATCAATTAAACTTTATTTTTGAACTGTAATTAGATAATTTCTTCATTTACAACGGAATTTTTCATTTACAGAACTACAAGGGCTGCCAGCCAAGGTATGAGCTAGCTTTGGGCGAAGACGTGGACTCTGTCATTGATGGAAGAATTATTTCGTGTCATTCCATTTCTAGAGTAATTCAGCGTCGGTTTTCCCAGCTGTCAATGCATTCAAGTAATGAAGGTTTGTAATTCAATCACTGGAAGCACACCCTCAACTTTTTCTGATCATAATATTTGTAGAATATTCCACCAGTCAATGTTTCAATATATTCTTTTAATCTTTTGATCTGATATTTGTTGATCAAAAATATAAAGAACAACTTCGTGCACAAACTGCTTCTTTTTGAATCAATGAATGTTTCTATTGTTCAGAAATAAATTATCTATTTGTTGAGTATTGTAAGACAGTTCTCAATGATAGTTGAACTTGATAAGCTCAATTATGTCTATTCAAATGCTTTTCGAATATATCATACTTATGTGAAACTGAACTTATTATTTTGAATGTAAAGGGACAGCTCTCAAATAGTATGGTATTGCAAGTATTATGCAGCAAATATGATATTCTTGATAGGCCTACTTGTATTTGTCTTGTAATCAAATTCTGTAAAATGATTTCAGATGAAAGTACTGTGAGTGTGTGTGCCATTGCTTGGGAAGTGTGGACTCCTGACAGAACCAATGTTACATCAAAGTTGACTCTTTTTGACATTAATCAATGGTATGTAAATCATTATTTATGTCATGTTTTTTATAAAAAAATTTCAACGGGAAAATTCCAGAGATATTTACCATTTAGTAAGTTAGTGAAGGACAAAGGAAGTTTTTTATTAAAAACCAAAACTGTAGAATTGAGTGCGAGCGAGTTATTTTTCGGAGTGGATGCTTAAAGGAAAAGATTTGTTTGCACATTATAAATGATTTTGCTGTATTACGAGAGACATGCGAGATGGGTAAAACACCTTATGAAGGGAAGAGATATTATGATATTGGTTCGAGAAAGAAGAGGAATAAAGTAAAGGTTCTATTACCTTCAAGTATTAAAAGTTATATTGCTCTATTTTGAACAGAACTATTGAAAACAAAAAAGTGGAATGAATCTACTTTACGGTAAATTCAAATAGTAGAACGCTCTCACTGTCCCGGCAGTATTGCAATAGATAGCGAGGTGTAAAAAGAAGAACGCAAAATTTGATATAACCACTTTTCCCCAACCTAACCTCAGCAGTTGACTGTTTCTTTTATATTCCCATAGCAACATGTGCCATGGGATTAAAACAACTTCACTAACGTCCTCCAATATCAACTTTTTTCTGACAAATTTAGTATCAAATTAAACGTTTCTACTTACTCTTTCCATCAGTAATAAACTTAACATCCTTCGCAATCGTTTAACACTTCAAAAACTCACTTTCCTCTAGCTCCATAATAGCACATTCGACCGTTGCTATGACAAACAAGTTTTTTTCTAGTCTACTTTCTGAAAAGGGTGACCCCTTCAGCACAGGTCAGGGGTGACCGACGAACTTAATTTATATTTTTTTTCTTATGGGGTGCCTACTACCTCCTGTAGGTTTTGCTCTGAAGTTTTATGCGTACGGACAGACGGACTGACAGAGCCTACTCATAATGCTCTCCCCCTATGTGCTTCGTACAGTGAGAGCTAAAACTAGTGTCAATAATTTTTATTCTTGAAATGATTTCACATTGTATTTTTCTTGAACAAGACATACTTAGCTATCCAGGACACAGATGGAAAGATGGAAAAAGTATGCCGGTGCACAGATTCTGGACTTCATGACACAATATTTGTATGTTGAATTATAATGTCATTCCTTTGTTATTTAATCTGCTCTTAGGTTTTACCTTTGCAGGTGTTTTGTTTATATTTTTACTAGATGTTTCAGAAGGAATCTTCCATACTGCAACAACTCATTTCCTATTGGATTCTTTAGCCTCTGGATACCAGTTAATATAAATAAAAGTTTAAATACCTGCGTTTTGGTATCCTATAATTATTGTATTCACTACCGGTTTCAACCCTTCTATGGGATCATCATCAGGTGGTTGTAGACGTTATTGTGTCATGTTTTATTCTCCGACGTTTAAAGAACGACGAATCGCCGAATCAGTGATGACGTTATTGTGTTATGTTTTATTCTCCGGCTTTTTATATTACGACGAATCGCCGAATTGGCGATGACACAATAACGTCTACAACCACCTGATTATGACCCCATAGGAGGGTTTTTTTTTTTGTAGATTACGTCTTGGAGACTCCAGTTAAGGAGTATAAGACAAGTCAGATTAACATTAGTCATATACACTAGATACCATAATTAATTACTATATCAATTAGTTGAGGTGAGGCTTAATTTTGATGTGAAAGGAACTCTTGTACACTATAAAAAGCTTTATCAACTAGATATTTTTTCAATTGTTTTTTAAATATTTCTATATTTTTAAGACTTTAAAAACTGCGGTAGCTTATTGTAGAATTTCCTACCAATATAACTAGGTTTTTGTTTGAATAAGCTACTATTGTGACTCACCAAGTGATAATCTCCTCGGCTTCTTGTATTATAATCATTTACATCAAGATTTTGGTTAATATCATTCGCTTTTACATATAAAGTAGCTTCATACACATATAAGCAGGGTACAGTTAGGAGACCAAGTCTCTTGAACAACGGCCTACATGAATCCAATCTATTTACTCTTTCTATACACCTAACTGCTTTCTTTTGGATCTTAAACACCCTATCAAGATTTTGTTTTGATGAATTACCCCATACTAAGATAGCATACCTAATATGTGACAGTAAGAGCCCATGGTAAGCTGTAAAACCGGTGGTTGAAACCGGTAGTGAATACAATAATTATTGGATACCAAAACGCAGGTATTTAAACCTTTATTTAACTTATTTCCCTGATCAAAATAAAGAAAGAAAGTCCATATAAACAAAGGCCTGAAAATGCTTCATCACAGAAATAAAAATAGCTGAAGTTGGATGTCCATTACTATCACTCTACTCAATTAAAAATCTCCAGGGCCTCGATTTAGGTAGTAAATTGAATAGATTTTGTATAAAAAGTAGAAAATTGAATAGAAAAAACTAGAATTCGTATCGTAATTATTACAAAATACTCATCAATCTTGAATCTTTTAGCCCTGTAAATTCTTGTAGATGGAAACCTCGTTGAAATGTCAAAGTTTAAATTTCTTTCTAGATGACTTTGTGTTTCTTCTTTTTGCAAAAAGTAATGATATTATTTTTTGTTAATCAGGTACCGAGCACAGATGCCTTGCAGCTTCGAACCAGGTAGCAGTAGCAGTTATGTTACAAACCTTTTGCTGCCTACTGCCAATGAGGAGCAACCTGAACCCTTGTTAGATGTTTGCATCAGTGCTGATTCACTATCACAGTTTTCTGCCTATCAGCCTCTGGATGAACACTATTTTCCCCTGTCACTCTCTTTTGGTAAGTTCACCATTCAGTCTCTTTGTCTCCTCTTACTTCTTTCTTTTTCTTCTCTTTTATGTCTTCTTCTTATCTTTCTTCTCTTTTTTCATCTTCTCCTTTGTCATCAACTTTTTTGGCATCTACTTCTCTCTTCTTCTTTAATATTCTTCTCCTTCTCCTTTTTCTATTTTTTCTTCTCTTTTATGTCTTCTTCTTATCTTTCTTCATCTTCTCCTTTGTCATCACCTTGTTTGGCATCTACTTCTCTCTTCTTCTTTAATATTCTTCTCCTACTTCATTTTCTTTATTCTACTCTTTCCCTTCTTCTTCTTCTCCCTCTTCTTCAGCTATTTTCTCCTCTCGTTCTTTTTTATTTTCTTGTTCTCCATTTTTCATCAACTTATTCTTCTTATCCTTCTTCTTTTTCTCCTCTTCCTCCATTCTTCCTTTTCTTCTCCTCCTTCCTCACCACCTCCATCAGTCCTTCAAACCTATTTTTTCTTCTCTTTTATATCTTCTTCTTCTTATTTTTCTTCTCTTTTTTCCTCTCCTTTGCCATCACCTTCTTTATCATCATCATCATCATCTTCTTCTTATTTAATATTCTTCTTCTTCTCATACTTCACTTTCTTTATTCTACTTTTCCCCTTCTTTTTCTTCTTCTTCTTCTGCTTCTTCTTCATCTTCATCTCCCTCTTCATCTTCTTCTCCTCCTCCTCCTCCATTTTACTTCAACTTATTCTTCTATTTCTCCTCTTCCTCCATTCTTATTTTTCTTCTCCTTCTTCCTCACCTCCTCCATCAGTCCCTCATTCTTCAATGATAAAGTTTTGTTGGCAGAGGACATTATTAAGACGTTCATATATTAGATTTTGTTCATTTTATCATTTTTATAAAGGAAAGAAAGCGATAAGTCAAAATGTCCTGAATTGTGTCAAATTCAAATTGTTTATTGATGTCATTTGCACAATACATGAAACATTTTTCATTATCTACATATTATGAAATCATACAAAATTCCAGTCCGTACTCTTCCCCTTCTTTTTCTTCTTCTCCTCCTTCTTCTTCTTCTTCTTCTTCTTCTTTTTCACATGGAGCGCTAGAACTCCGTCAACAGTGTACATCGACATCAATAACACATTTATACGTATTAGATTTGTTTATAATTTTCAGCATGCACGTGTCTTTACGAACACAAAAAATTGGAGTGCGTTTGGAAAGGTGTGCAGAACGAGTTGATCAGCAGCCTGGACAGTGCGGGACCGTCGGCTCTGCTCGATCCCAGTCGCTACTTCCATCGTTTCTTAGCTGTTGGATTGAAGCCATCTTTCTATGAAGCATCCGACTCAGCAAATCTATCAGTGGTATGTTGTTTATCCCCATTTATCATATTAATTAGTAGTTGCTATTCTGTGAAATGGGTTGAACAATATCTATTTCCCTGACTAGAAAATTTTATTTTTTTTAATTAAATTTCTAATTTTTTTTTGTAGTGGCGTAGGTGATATTGTGGAAAGTATCCATAATGAATAATAAGACGAAATTTTATATGTTTTCCTTCTTTATTGCTTGTTCCTTAAAATTACAATCTACTCCTTAATTTTTTCAATATATAATTCAAAGTTCAATCTATCCTTTTCCTTTTTTTGTATTTTGCAATACCAAAATTGTATTAGTATTGTAAAAAATAGTATTTCGACTCCCTCCAGCGGTCCACAAGTGTGCCTTGTATGCTGGAATGTATGTTCTCAAAAATTCTTTCAGTAAATAATATAATTTTGTATTCTTTATTTAGTTTCTATATAGTTTATATTTAATTTGTTTCTTCCAACTACTAATTAACAGACATTGAAATGTTCTTTTGTTGTAATTTATTTAATTGAGAATAAACTATCTATCTATTGTCACAACTGAGTTTGAGTTTGTTTGAGATTGATAATGGTATAACTACCGAAACTAGTATCTCTATATTTTTTAATAAATGTGGTTGTGACAATTTCGTCTTATTATTTATTAAATTTTTAATTCGCCGGCTGACAGTTACTTGTATTTCATTATAAGGGTGTTTGCACCGTTTTGTATCCAATACTCGATAACCACCACCGCAACACACGCTGTAAAATGTAAAATGGTAGTAATCACGCTGCTTTAATGTGTCATACATCATTCCCCAACATTTGCTTGATTTCGCGATGGTGATGATCCTCGAATATTGGATGCTACCCTGTGCATACATAAGTCATCAATCACCATCATCCAACTCATCACCCACGCACAGGTCTCAGACGTATGTGGGCTTCATCCTCCAAAAAAAGTTAAGCAAGTGCCAAACTCTGGTAGTGAAGAGTGGCCACAATGCTTAAAATCATTTTGACCTATAGAAAGTGCGCAATTCCATGTTTTGTTTTAATTGAAATGGCATTCTAGCTTCTTCTCCTCCCCCCCCCCCCCCACTCTTATTGTTGCATGTCGTGGCTCTGTTTAACGAAGCAATTTTCAAAATATCTTATGTTTTTCTTTGCGAATAATAGCAATTAGTTTTAAAAATGGGAAAGGGAAGAGCACAATGATTTATCAGGAAAAGCTTGCATTAGGATTCATTCAATTAGTGATAAAAACTCCATGCAACTTGTGGTGATCATAGCGCTGCCATAGTAACCACTTTATCAGAAAAAGCTTGCACTAGAATCATTCAGTACGTGATAGAAACTACAAGCAACTTTTGGTGATCATAGCGTTTCCATAGTAACCATTTATTCACTTTATCTGTTTATTCATCATACTCTGTTCATGCTTAGTTCTTCGTTCAATAAAGCCTTACTTTGCAAAAGATCTTTTATTCTAGTACACAACTCAAAAAATTAGCATGTTGAAATTCTAAAAATTCCACTATTTCCATTTGCTTTGTTTGTCATAAGATACTTGGACTAGATTTATTTCAATCAGAGTAGAATAAAGTTTATATTTTACTAAAGAAAATACTCTCACTCAGCCAAACATTTATTGAAACTTCTCTCAATTATCTTTGAAATGAAGATGGACAATTACGGAGATATACCTTGGAGTATCAGGATTGTCTCAGTAAAACGTCCGCACAGCAAATTTGCTTTGATTTGATTGCAATTTTTGAGTTTGATTTGCAACCAGATACGGAGCATACATTTGAAACTCCAATTTTTTGTGTACAAAAAGTGAACATAATTTTACTGATAAAGTTCAATGCATTGTAGGCCCATTTAAATGTAGACACTAATACAGCACTCGTAGAGCAATCTAGAATCTAGCTATAGTCTAAATCGCTCTACATGAGAGCTCCAATCCAGTTAGCGACTGGAGTGTTTCTACATGTCAAGCTTCTAAATAGGTAGATAGATTAGGGCCGCTTAGCGCAGTTGGTTGGGGCATCGCAACTTCAGCTTGCTGTCGTTTAAGCGGTTGTGGGTTAGAATCCCGCTCCACCGTCAGGCATTTGTGTGTAATCATTCACATTCACCTCATTACCCACGCACAAGTCTCGGAATCATGTGGGCATCATCAGCAATAAAAAAAAAAAAAAGATAGATATGTCAGCGTCCACTGACCTATAGAAGGGGTATCTGGATTTGTCAAAGATATTATGTTCTACTAAAAGAAGTCCTGCTATCATATGAGATAAAAATTGATATGCAATGTAAATTAAAATCATTGTAATTCTAAAATCGTCATGTATGATTTCTGTTGGCATAGTGATTAATATACTCCGGAATGGAGTAGAAACAAAGTTCTTGTAATTCTTTTTTCAACTTATTCTTAAATTTACTAAATGGAAGTGTTTTGATACGGGCAGGTAAGATATTAAAAAGATTAATTCCTAAGCTCTTGACGCCCTTAGCGTAAAGTGTTTTTCTATGGCTATAATCTCTTATTTAGTCTCTTTGCCTTGTATCGTATGTATGAATCATAGATCCTTTACTTTTGTCTTCCTATCTTTTAATGCCCAATAATACTTTATCTGTTCTTATAATAAATAAATAGATTTTTTATTGCTATGGGCAAAGTCAAAACAATAATACAGCATCAAGTTAAAAACTGTCAAAAAGTCAAAGTAACAATAAACCTATAATCCCTGTTTCATAAAAAACAATACTATACAACAAAATATCGTAACTACACTCATATAGGCTACTGCTAATTTGGCACTGCCAACATTATTGGTACATAGGCTACATAATCTACTCCACAAACAAACTGACCACCAACCCAAAATCAACCACAGTTCAGCTACAGGACAACATTTCGGTGCTCAAGAAATTCATTTATTGAATAAAAAGGGTTTCTCATTAACCAACAATACAATCTCTGCCTAAACAAATGATAAGAAGCCTCTGTCCATATTTGTGGTAGTCTGTTGAATAAACTAACAACAACATAGCTATTCTGTGATTTGGATAATCTGCAAAAGGGAATGTCAATATTCCTATTTCCCCTTGTACAGTGAGAGTGTACATTTCTTCGGAGCCGATGTTCTGACAAAATTTTCTTTGTATATAGGAGAACCATGAAAATGTAGAGGTTTATTAATGTAAGAATTTTCAATTCTACAAACAAGGGCTTACAGTGGTTATCAGAGTTTGAGATTATCCTGATAACTTTCTTTTGAAGTATCAACAACTCCTGAACATGTGCACTATTCCCCCACAGTAAAAGTCCATAGGATATGATACTTTGAAAAATAGGAAAATTTGCTGACCTCACATAGGACTCGGGAACATGATTTTTTTAAATTTCTCACAAGTTTACAGCTCTAGACAATTTAGAACTACATAATTGATATGAGGTTCCCATGACAATTTACTGTCAATAATATCACCCAAGAACTTCGCAATACCCAAACTGTCCTCTACTGGTAGATCTCTCAAACTAAATATTCTCTGTTGAGTGCTCTCTTCATTAAGCAAAAACCCATTTGCTCAAAACCAGATTGAAGCTTGAGATAAACTGTCTTCAGTCATGGTTTGAAGGGTGTTAAAATCTGAACTGATATTTAAAAAAGTTGTATCATCAACATTATAGAATGGAATGGGCACCTTTATTACACATTTTAAAGCAAATCACATTTATAATTTACTATTGTTGTCCACATCCCTTAATATATCCATCTTGCGTCTGGCATTTACTTTCCCCTTCCATGAATAAGAGTGTCTGTGGTGTTTATAACTTTGCGTGTCTAGTGGAGCATAAATACTCGATGCGAAATTGAACACAATCATGCTGTGAAATGGTGGTATTCAATCTGGCATAGGCTACACCATTGTACAGCATGTATTTGATTTTGTGATGGTGATTATCATTGATTGTGTTAATAGACTGTAGAAGCACCCTCATCTGACTTGATGTAGAAATATTAAATTTTCTAAAATTATGATTGAATTTTTCAGTTAGTTGTTCAACGGACTAACTTATATTTATATATAATAGTTTTGGGAGTATCTTGGGAAGTATTTAGAACCCCTTTCTTTCATCACGACGCCTCTAGGTGCCAACCTAGCATAAACTTGACATAACCTGAAAAATAATTGCATATTTTTTTAACAAAAATTGTCAGTTTTGGCGTATTTTTAGAATTTTTTTAACTTTTTATTTGAATTTTACTAAAACCCAAATTATATATTTTGTGTCACAATTTGTTTTTGAAGAATTTGTAACAAACTCTGCGTGTTACCTTTGTGTAGGTGACAGAGCGTCAAATGCTGTTGACAGTGATGCTGGAGCAGGGCCACATCTCGTTCATCAAGGACTGTGTGCGCATGTGGGCTGACGGCTGTTTGGCAGTGGCCAACTGCACTCTGCCAACCCTGCTGCGCTGGGGATGGTCGGCTGTCACCTTCTACAAGCAAATGGCCGACAACATCTGTAAGTATTTCGAGATAATCACTATTTCTTAATATACTGAGTGTTTGAGGAGGAATCTGTCATACGGCGCCAACTTGAATTTTTAGTTTTTTCTTGGAGGATGTAGCCCACATAGGTGTGAGACCTGTGCGTGGGTAATGAGTTGGATAATGGCGATTGATGAGCTGGACCTACAGTTTTAGGTGGGTTCCGAACTATTGGACAAACCGTTTGGATTAACCTGAAAGTTTTGGATTAAATAGCTCAATCAAAATTTGAGACGAGAGTAGTTTTGGACTCTGTTCTGTTACATCTTTGCATTTATTGTTAATTTGTCTATAAACTTATCCTTCTCATCAAAATTAAGAAAATCGTTTATATAAAAATAAGTCCGGAAACGCTTCATTACAGATATCAGCTTCGTTACAGCTATCCCTATCACTTTACACGACGAAAAACCTCTAGAGCCTCTAGCTCTAGATGGTCTATTGATTAGGTTCCATGTAAAATGAGCTGAAAAATAGAATTATAAGAATATCGAGAGGCCTGGCTGGTTCAGGTCTGGTGTTATCAGATCGCACACGAACAAAGTTCTGGGCCTCTGATGTGACTAAATTACGTTTTCTTTTTTTTAGCAGCCAGTAAAAAAATCCCGACAGGCTTAACATGTCCTCAAATACACAGAGTTTATTCGAATAAAACATGTTGAAAAACTATAACTACTGTAATACAGAAACTACAGATAATAGTACGCAAAAATTGCTATGCAGTTTTGAAATTTCCTACATTATTATTAGGACTTGCGCCAAAAGTATAGGATACAAAAATAAATTATAATTGTTTTCAATACACAAATTCCAATAGAATTTTTACTGCAATACTGCAATTCCTTGGATTAATATTAGAAAATTTTGAATCAATAAAGACTGGATCATCAGTCCTTTTTAACAATTCATTTATTGGTTATGGTGAAGTTGTCCTGAACGTTACTATTACTGACTTCCGGAGGTTGCCCCAGGCTGCAACTTTCCAATTATTCATTGATTTAATAAATAGCCTCTCTTTAATGATCAATAGTCTTCATACTTTATATAATGTACTGTATTTTATGGGTTTTTTCTTCTTTTTAAATGTCAAGTTTTTGTTCTAGGTATTCAGATATTTGATCTTCGCAGTACACCAACGATGAAGGAATTTATCTATGTTGTCTCATTGTTGCATAAACTTTCTGAAATTTTTGACTTCATTTTGAAGAACTATAGGAATTTTATTTTGGAAGGTGAGTAACATTAATAACATACTTTTAAAATCCACATCCTCTCCACAAAAGGATAAAACTCTCCTTTTAATAGCATTACTGCATTTTGTTTAAAGACCTTTAGGAGCAATCTCTGTTGTAGTTTTATGATAATATTGTATTTACCGTAATTTCATTCGAAAATCACTTGAAGTGCAACATAGCAGAACCATAATAGGACGTAATATAACCTTTGCAAATGATAATATATTTTCAAATCTGTTCAAGGTAAGATTTTTTACTGGAAAAACTCTTTAAGCTCATACTTCCCTGCTAAAATCAGCCAGTGAATTATGAATCAAATATTATTTTTAAATTTTATATCACTAATTTTGAAACTGCTATTCGTTAGACTGTCTATTTTATAAAATGAGAATCGTCATTTACTTTCAGACAATGTGGAGATGCAAAGCCTCTCTTTACAATTATTTATTGAGTACTTGGACTCAGTCGTCTGGTCAACTCAACATAAACTTCTTCCGGAAGTGAACGAGCCTTCATCCAAGCTGACTGATGTCATCCAATATCCTCAAATCGCATTACAAAACAAGATAATCGAAACGTAAGTTTAAAACAATTAATTATTTATTTTGGCGAATTACTTATTGAACCATATTTTGAAAATGGCAGTGATTTTCAACTAAAATAATTTTTTATCTAGTAAACAAACTGTTTACTTCGTAAACTTGAGTTTAGATCTAACTCAACAATTTTTTATTTGTCAAGAAGGAATCAAGCTGCTGCCGAAGCAATGCTATTAAAATTGGTTTCCTCTATTTGATTTTGTTATAAGTATTGAGTGTAAACTTTATAACCTATTTAAGTTATGCAGTATAAAATGGGCTTGAAAAAATGTTCATTGGTGGGGTGGAGTAGTTCACCTCGCCATTTAAGTCATATTATGTCTTATTCAAATGTCAAAATTCCAAATTATATATTTTTTCGGACTGTGATAGTGCTTTGAAATGACAAAATTAATATTCTTTATCTGCAAAAGACTTGTGATTGTGAATAATTATTGTGCTTCAAGGTGAAATTTCAAGTGTAACAGCGGCCTAACCTAAGATTTTAGTCCTACTTTAAAATTTTGTGTAAAGCATTTTTGGGCAATAGCCTGTTTGTTGTATTCACATTGACTGTATTTCAGTTAAATGAATAAATTATGGGGAAAATGTTACTACAATTTTAGCTGGGTTTTGAACCATCGGGCAATAATAAAGCAGTGTCAAGTCATAGCTTCTCAGTCATAGCATTCAAGCGCAAACTTGGGCGCTCATACTTAACATCATGTTTGCCTGGATACCACACTTGGCACGTCTCCAATCACCGCCCAAAATGCTCCAATTGTCCAATAAATAGAAGCAGTCATTCGATTATAAACTGTAATAATTTATAGTAAAATAAAATCTTCATTTTGCCATAAGGCTAAATGAGCAATAGGCTAGGTTATTATTTATACAACAAACCACAGAAATAAATTCTTATAAACTCAGCATGTAATACATAAATATACATTCAACTCTCGATTATCCGGACTGCGCATACACCAGTATTCTGCTGTGTGGTTGGGGTGTTGAGAATGTTATTCAGAATGCAATAATGCGAGAGGCTAGATTTATTGCATTCTAAACATCCTACTATTTTCAAGGATAGTTTTATTAATTCATGTACTTCCCCCGCACAATTCCCTGTATTCGAGAAACTTCTGATCGCTGGAAACCCTAAAGTACCTTGTAGTTAAGCCCATTGGGACATTTGCTTTAACCGGGATTTTCGATTATCGAAAAATCGGAAGTTGACTGTGTATAAGCACGTGAGCTTGAGGCTTATAAGTCAGTCAATCAATAGGCTAGTAATAGCATATTTCAACTAATCAAATTACAAAAATATTTCATGAAACAGAATTCTAAATAAAGTTTATTCCTCCTTTTAAAGGTATACTATTTTACACTCTTACTTGAAACGTTATATTTTTTCTCAAGAATTAAACCACAGTATAAAAGGTATTATCAGAGAAACTGCTATTTTAAAATGTTTCATTGGCAGGTTTCTAATAGTTAGGGGCAGCTTATTGTACAACGCTTATTACTGATTTGTATTACTTTCAGCTCTTACTTAATCTAATGTGAGGCTTTTTAATTTGATCCTTATTCCAAGTGTTATATTCATGACACTCATTTTTTTTCAAATCAGGAGAGAAAAAATGCGTAAACTGAGTCGCAAACTGTTGGACGTGAACCCGCAACTGTGTCTGGCAGATCTGCTTTTGGTCGACATGCTGCTGAAGACGACTCCTGGTGGCAGGCGCATTATTAGCCAGTGGGAGGTGGAGGGCAGCCTGGTAGCAGGTCTCTATCCGCCGCCCAGCATTCAGTCTGTTCTGCGCATATTTCTCGTCAGAGGCGTGGCTACCAATTTCAAGCACATGCTCATCTACTACTTCCTATTGGATGTGACTGATCTCCTGCAACAAGACAAGTGAGTAAATAGTTGGCATGTTCTTAGATTCTTTACTGTACACGAATGTCGGCTTGCTATCACAAAAGCCTTTTTATTTTTAAACGATTGAAGCAATGGACTGGAAGTTTGGATTCCTAATACTGACTGTACACAGAAATTAATTCAGGTGTCTATAAATAGCCTATACTCATTTCATTGAAAGTAGCACCGCCGTTGCCTTGATACATTTACTACATGAAAATAAAATGGTTTAATTATCTATGATAAATATTATGTATTAATATTAGATAAGATTGAAAAATTCTGTACAATAAATACTGAATATTATATATGTTAAATATCTATATATATATCAGGACAACGATGGATGTCATTTTCAATGTTTATCAATAGAAGCCTGCTTCTAGGGTTGTTTTGAAAAGGTGCCGAGATACCCTACCATAGAAAAATAGAATACAAATCTTTGGTTGAATGTTAAAAATCCAAACTAACGTCTGAATAAAATAAGTTTAGAGCTGGGCCCTCCACTGACAAAAAAAGCGTCGTTGCCAAATGGTGCAACATTTCTATCTCTAGACGTGATTACAACCGTCTAAAAATTGTTTCAAGTCATGTGTTCACTTAGTGAAATTGGCAACGTAAGCCTTGGTTTATTCAACATAGTTGCCAATTATAAATGTTATCCCACTTGACGACGATTTTCCAGATCATGTAATTCAGATAATAATTGGACTATAGTAGTTCAAATTTTCGAAACTGGCAAACAAAATACGTTATTTGCAAATTTTATAATATTCAATCAAATGAAGAAATAATGTAGTTATACTCTCTACTTATAAGTGGTAATAAAATGTTTGAATGATTTATAGATTGATATATTTCAAAAAGTTTCAGAGAAATGAATGAATTTTTGAAAAGTATGTCGATTTTGCTTCAAGAAAGTTCAATTAATCTCTGATAAATCAATTAAAATTTTAATCAAGTTAAATAATGATCTTAATAAAATGATTAAGATCATCAAAACTTGATGGGAATGCTCTCGTATTTTTTACATCTACTTTCTAGTGGATCCAGCTTATTCACAAACAAGCTAAAATTGAAATGAACCATTACTAAACAACGTTCAATAGTAAATCGTTAGTAATTTTATTAGAAAGTACTGTATTAGGAGAGGTTGAGAAAACATTTTGTTCCAATTCATGAGAGAGTACTTTTTGTTTCAATTCATGAGAGAGTAATTATTATAGAATCAAGATTGAGACGCTAACGTCATGAACTATTTGCAAATACAAATATTCAAGAAATATTTCTATGTGATTGTATTGGAAAACAATTTGATTTGAAATGTACAGTTCTTTGCAAATATGCCAATGTAATTACTTATGAGAAAATGCTAATTATTCACAGCTCTTGATATTATCACTAAATAATTAAAAACCTTCTATTTTATTATGACTATACTAGGTGTTAATCTATTGTTGATATTCAATATTATTTCAGTCCGTATGCTGCAAAAATGCTTCAGAATTTTGCCACAAAATTCAGACTCACTAAATCTCAAGTGCTGATAACTAAAGCATTCTGGTTAATTGATCATGGAAGATTGAAGGTAAGATTTTTATTTGCAAATATAAAAAAATTGTTAATTTCTAAATGTAAATAAACCGATGCAACGGAGTAGCCCCGAAGAATTTGCATGAAATAATAATTTATTATTATTATTTTAATCTATTATTATCAGTTGTGCGGAAAGAGTTTTGTTGATATGAAATAATTCAAGAAAAGATTTTGGCACAATCCAAAATGATAACGTCAACGTTAGCACTATGAAAATGAAGTGGATAATTGGGCTAAGCAGCAACCATCGTAAAATTCTTCAATTTTTTGTGTTGAAATTAACCAGCTGTCCAATGTATTTATTTTTGCTAGCCAAAACTAACCTAGAGTCTATAGTGGCGATATGTTGATTATTTTTGTTTCGACTTCCTAACTCTAAAATCAATAGCAATCTCACTTGGACTATGAGGAAGCTATATACCAAGTTTCAAGAGTCTAGAATCTTCCTTTCCAGAGTGTTGGAATCTTCCTTTCTTAGAGCACGGACGGACAACGGCACGATTTCAATAAGGCCCTGTCGGGTCATCACAAATCGTAAATAAATCACACTAAAATTTGGACATCTTTTTTAACACCTATGGAACTTATTGAGATTCATTCCTTATTTCTGGAATTTGATTTCCAGAAAACCTTTTTTTCGTAGATCTGTTATGTTCCTAATGTCATTTTGAAACTCACAGAAATCCACCATATTTACTCTGATTTCTGATTTACTCATGTTGATATGCATACCTCAACACAAGCTCAACTTAGAGGGGTGCAAACAAATGTTTACAGATGATTTATTATACATTTTTTATTTTTTGTTTAGATATAAATATGAATTATATGTGCATTGAGTTGACAATATATTATTAAGATGAAATTAAAACTCTTAGAATATTTGTTTGTATTTCTCTTTTTTGTAAAAACATTCATCGATTTTGTAAAAAAAATGCATGAGTTTTTGAAAAATTCACAATTTTTTGAAAAAAATGCATCAACTTTTTAAAAAATGCATTGATTTTTTAAAAAATGTATCAATTTTCGAAAAAATGCATTG
Source organism: Conomelus anceps (assembly GCA_948455865.1). Taxonomy (NCBI): domain Eukaryota; kingdom Metazoa; phylum Arthropoda; class Insecta; order Hemiptera; family Delphacidae; genus Conomelus; species Conomelus anceps. The sequence goes on along the minus strand of OX418225.1, from coordinate 20,643,001 downwards.
ATTTTTTAAAAACATGCATTGATTTTTTAAAAAAATGCATTGATTTCTGAAAAAATGTATCGATTTTTAAAAAAAAATTAATGAACGATATTTGAGTAGGTATTCGTAGCGAATAAGATTATAGATATTTCTACACATTAATGTTTAATAAGAGACTATAGTTTCGGCTATTGCACCTCAATCAATCTTGCTGAATGATTTAATCTCAGTTATGCTGACATGTAGTCGTATTATTTTATTAGATAGCCTATTTTTTTTTTTACTTTTCTTGATCTATTTTTTTACAGGAAGCTGTTGACCATCTAACACACGACAATGTGAGACAGAATGACATTACAGAATTGAACCACAAAACTGTGATGTACTCACTTTTTGTGCAAGGTGAGCCGAAATTAGCTCTCGCCTACTTTCGTGCCTTCAGTCCTCTGCTAAGCGAGCTGGAAGATGCCAAGTGAGTTGACTTGCTTACAGCTTAATTAAGCATACACCTGTTAATTGAATGAATTTCTCACTTGTTTATTTTTTTTATTTTAATGCAGCGATTAATGTAAGATGCTCCATATAATAATGTGAAGGAATTTATTGGCTGTGATAAATAGACTGATTTGACCGTTAATTACTGAAGGCGAACTTTATTGACCACATCATGAATTATGTTGTATTGTTCTTATGCTGTCAAATGTTAATAGCTTGAAGGAATTGACAGATTTCTGAAGAAAGAAATAAACTACTGGTAAACTGGGGTAACTCTGGAGCACTTTTCTGGGGTTTCATGTGTTTTTTAACGACTCATGAAATATAATTGTTCAGAACATCGTAATAAATTATCATAACTCTCATAATTGTTATCATGTAATGAGATTCTCATTTGAGTAAATATTGTTTTTATAATCGGCCGCCATCTTTGTCCCAATATTACCATATTGAATGTAACCCTTTACTATACCGCCCTAAAGGTCTATTAAAAATTATTGTTATAGTAAAGTGATTAAATATAAAATTTATATTTATTTAATCTTATTTTCGGAGCATGAAGCCTACATAGGTGTGAGATTTGTGCTAAAGGACCTGTGGTTAATGAGTTGGATGATGGTGATTGAGGACCTACATTTTTAGGTGGGTTCAGAACCACCGGGAAGTGATTTTACAGCAGAGAACAGAGTTTTTGCTGGCCAATCCCATCGGTCACTCTTTCAAAGAGGGCCCAAGAGTTTGTAGCTTATCTTTATGTGACTAAACAGATACCTGCTATGGCTCATGACTATCACTTCACTATGTATTTAATCAATTTGCTATAACTATAATTTTTATCTGTGATGTTATCCATGACGAAATACTTAATGAGCAATCTAATATTAAAACTGACACTGTATTTCAATTTTAAATAATGTTTTACTCACATATATTGATACTCACAGCCGAGGCTGACAAAGCTTCTTTTCAGAAGTAAAATGCATTCCTCAAGCATCTCCAATATATGTGAGTAAACCATTATTTAAAAGTGAAATACAGTGTCAGTTTTAATATTAGATTTAATAAAAATAATTATTTTTAATAAAAATAATCATTTATTTATTAATTATCTAATACTGTAGTTATACTAAGAGTATTGAACACAGTATTGTAACGGAAAATGATTTCTGGCATGGCAGCGCCTTATCTGCAGAGGTGTCATAAATGTTCTGTCTGTATCAAATGTTCGAACATTTCCAAGATACTGTTATCTGTTTTAATAGAAATATCGGGAACTCTATGGAAAAAGAGATTTCTAGAACAAACAAACTTATAAAAGCGGCTGTGCATGTCAGCAGGAAGTCAGTTTTAATCCAGCAGAGCTCTTGATAAGTTTATGTGGTAAATTCTATGACTGTAGACATTCTTCTTCCGTGGCAGAATACACAGTGCTATAGGCTAATTGTGATTGAAAGCAGTGTGACAGACCTTGTGATTCGGAAGTGTTTAGTTTGTTATTGAGTGTATTGACCGTTCATTGGACATTTCTTTTTAAGTCATTGAACAGATTATTGGACACTTATTATTAAATTATTGATCGGCCTATTGACAGTTGAATCATTATTTTTGTTTATTTATTTGCCAATACAATTAGAAAAAGCATAAATAAACAAAAGTCATTAATGAAAAATATTAGAATAAAATTCAAACTATAACTAGGAATAGTAATATAGTAATAGTTGAAGAAACAGCGATGCCTGAAGATGGCGAAATGAAAAATGTTGATCCAGAACAACAGGATTGAGGGAATAGCAATAACTTCTAAGTGTATCAGAAATGTATAATATGCAATTAATATAATCTTGTTTGTAATAGTTGGTAATATTCATTATGAGTTGAACGTTATTGAACTGTTGGTTTCTTTATCGATTTTCTTGTTTGATTATAACTGATAGCTAGCAGCTAGCTTCAGTTCGAGTGTTGCCAGCTTTATTTTAGTAATAGACCCCGTAAGATTATCAAATTTTATGCACTTTCTTATAATTTTAACTTGTTAAACAAAGAATGCCATTTCTATTATGTACCAATTATTATGTATATTATTTACCAATTATGTACCAATTATGTATATTATTTTGCATTTCTTCAGGTTTCATCTTTTGATACTACTTGAATGTGGACACATTCTTCAAGCGTTTGATTTCCAAAAAAAATACAGACAATGGCAGACCGAGCTCTTGGATTTGTTTTTCACTGGTAAGTTAGATTTTTTTTCAAAATCACTTGAAATTTTCACTTGATAAATTTTGTTTTGACGATGACAGTAGTTCACAACTAGACGTTTTCTCATCGGCCATCTTTATTTTCTTCTCTTTCAAATTATATATTTCTCGCATACCTTACTTCAACATCATGCTTTTTCAAGGTTATGCGTTCACAGCTAGCTTCCGCCATCTTTATTTTCTATATTCTCCTATTTTCAATGTTGTACATCCTTTACTCTGAACTTTATTCTATAATATACAGTAGTCAACAGCTAGCTGTGACTACAGAGCTGTGCTCTCAGGCTAAGGGCCACGAGAGTAAGACACTAACTGTACTAAAAATATTTGACATTCAAGGTTCCGAGTTTACACTAGCTGCCGAGTATGATGTTTTCAGAAAGACAGATATCACCCCGCAAACCGTCATATTGTTTTTTTCAAGTTTATGAGGTCACAGATAGCTTCGGGTATCAAGAAAACTATATTTGAATTCATCGAGATATGGCTTGAATATTCAATTTTCCATGGTTTTAACAGTATTCAATAATTCCAATCGCCTCTAAGAAAACTTATCTCTTACGTTTCTGTATTTTCAGTCTGCATGAGAAGAAAAGAATTGGGCATTGTTTACAAGCTGAGCCTTGATAGCTGTGAAGAAGAAGCATTCACTCAGTTCCTCGAGGCAAACCGACATCCTCGCAGCGAAGATCTTCGTGTACTTTACTTGCTGTCCAGAGCCAGGTGCGTTTACACTTTGTTTTACCTTCTTTTAATGAATAATAAGACGAAATTTTCACAACCTCATTTATTAAAAATATTGAGAAACTAGTTTCTGTTGTTATATCATTACCAAACAAACTTGAGTTTATTCTTTATACCTTCCACATACCTTCCAGATACCAGATATATTCCAGATACCTTCCACAATATCACCTCCGCCACTACAAAGAAAGTTACCTTCTATATTTTGACTCTAAAATCTACTGGACTGCGTTGGTTCTCTTTAAAAGTGTACTTCCAAACTGATATTCTTGAAATGGAAAGATATTGCTCGTTGCATTTCAAAGTGGAATTCCTGGTGAAAATTTGAATTCTTCAGTGTTGAAAATTGGTGAAAAAAGCAGTTGTAGGCGATAGCCTGTTGCATTTTTGTTTGATTGTATTTTTGTCTTTAAGGAATAAATAAATCATTAAATTATGCTAATAGCATGTAATATGCTAGTTTCATCATTGTTGCTAGTAACAAGGTTACTCCTTCAAAACTCAAACATCATTCAAATCTTTTACTCTGAATTTCAACGACATATTCACATGCAGGTCATGTTAACATTCTCAGGTCAATAGTAACATGAGAATTACTATTGACCTGAGAATGTTAACATGAGAACCTCATTGCAGGCATCTTCGTAGTAAACTTTCTAAGTCTATTTACCTGTTCAGGTCTCTCAAGGGCCACTTACCCAATAACTACCTGCGTGCGGCATAGTTTAGCTTGTTTCATAGCCTATTGTCTTATGGTATCTTACACTGGGGTGGAAGTAGTCATGTGTCAGATGTTCTTCCACTCCAGAAAAAAGCTGTAAGAATTATTATGGGAGCCACATACAGAGAACATTGTAAGCCTTTTGTTTCACTTGGAATTCTAACAGTTTACGGACAATATATTTTTATTGTGGCTCAGCACATTCAAAGAATAAGTCCAACATGAATACAAGAGGTATGATGAATGAATATGAGGTATGTATTCATGAATACAACACCCGCCAAAGACACAAACTTGATACTCAGCACACAAGGTTGACAAAAATACAGAACTCCCTACAGGTTATTGGAACTAAAATTTTTAATAAGTTGCCAATATCACTGAAACCATGTGTGTCATTCCTTTTTACTCCTTGGAAGAGTTTTTTACTCATACATTTAAAAAATATTTAATAATCATTTTGACGTTGCCGATGACTGTGGTGTCCGATGGCAAAAAAATATATCTATCTATTGTGTTCATTCAACTCCTTATTTCTACTTATTATTTTTTTTAGCCTATGGATTTTATTTTGTGTCCATCTTTTTCTCCTACTCTTCTTTATCTTCTTCTCCTCATCCTCTTGTCATTTTTTTCTTCTCATCCTCTTGTCCTCTTCTTCTCCTTATCCAATACAGACCAGTTAGGTCTATGTGGGCTCATATTATTTCAACTATGGATAGTTTCAAATTTATAAAATGATTGATATGTTGTATAATAGGTATATATATATATATATATATATATATATATATATATATACATCTGGCTATCATTGTGGCATCTTTTCAAATTGGTTACGTTTTGGCATCCCCTTGAAATCAAGGAGTATATTGTTTTTTCATGAAAGTATATCAGGTTTTGTATGTGTTCCACCTCGATATTTCACTTTGGTTTTTTGAAAAACATAAAAATTAAAATCGATTTTTTTTATCCACTCCGTCGATCATTCAAACTCCTTTCAAAATACAGACAATGGTACTTCCAGAGTATACTTTCATACAGTTTGACTTCAAGATGAACTCCGGTTTGAATATCTATTACCACTTTGAGGCTTATTTGACATCCAGCAATGTTGCCAGATTGCTGAGCTACTGGATTTCAGAGTTTGTTTGTTTTTACATAAGTCTGGTTGGCCTGAGACCGGCGCCAGACAAGTCAAAGTGCTTGACAAAGCAAGACACATCTCTACTGAAAAAAGAGTGCAACTCTGTCATGTTGCATCGACAATACATCACGGTTTTACATTTTTCACATTTGAACGCAACTACTTTTTGTTTATTAATTGCTCTTATCTAAGTACAGTATTAAACTTTGCTTCTATCTGAATTGAGGTATGACGTAATAATATAAACAAAGGATACATAATTATAAGAACAATATTATTTTTAAACTGTTTTATATTCTATGTTTTAGTTTTCATGTGTATTCTATTTGTATTCTTTATCCATTATCTCGATTCATGTATTAATTCACTATATTACTCACTTATATTAAATTAATTAAATATAAACTAGATAAATATAATTTAATTATATTAATATACATTAAATTGAAATTGAAATGTTGTATAAATTACAAGGTTGCCAGTTGAATTTGGGAAATTTTTGATTGAATTTTTTTTTAAATCGCCACTTTTGCTTGGGAACACTCAAGTACCCCCATCGCTCTCATGACGGAAGTGAAGAGAATACTAGATGTATAAGAACCCACTGATTACAATAAATGTGAGTTTCAATGAATCCATAACACCAACAGAAATTTTTATGATCATTTGAAAAACGAGAAGTCGAAAAATCTGATATTTCAGTCAGCAGTGCACAAAACACTGTAATAATATTATTTTGAAGGATGGAAATCGGAGTTCTGGTTATATAAAAACCCACTCATTACAGAACTGGTGAGTTTTAATCCATAACACAAGCAGATAATTTTTTATGGCCACATGAAAAATGAGAAATTAAAAAAATTGATATTTGAGTCAGCAGTATGCACGAAATATTGATATTTGAAGTCTTAATATCGAAATTTTCAGAGTTCAAAACATGTGAGTCTTACAACAGCAGAATTTCTGGGCATCTTTTACAAGCCCAATCATGTGGTGAAAATAACATACATATGAATGCTAATCGAATAATTTTATTCAATTTCATAACCTAAATGGGATGATTATTTTGTTTAATAAAACTGTTCATATCTTTATAAGATATTTAAGGTTTTGAGTAAAAAGGAATCAAACGAAGTGTCTTCAGCAGTGGCGCAACCAAGGGGGAGGCTTAGGGGGCTTAAGCCCCCCCTCCAAGAACCCGAGCTCCTTAAAAAATGGTTGATAATAATTTTCAAGAAAATTTACTGTAGAGAGTATGTGCTGCAGGCTGATCAGTGTTAGTACATGTCATGCATTCACACTTTTTAAGTAGAATAATGTTCATAGGTAGTGGCTTGACATGGGGGGCTTTGGGACTCATGTCTTTCCCTCAGGTCCTGAAATCCTTATTAAAATGATAATTTTCAAGCGAATAATAATAAATATGAACTAGGCTGTACATTTCAGACTTGTTTAAATATGATTGTTTATAACAATTATTAACAATATCGATATGATAATTTTCAAGCGTATAATAATAAATATGAACTAGGCTGTACATTTCAGACTTGTTTAAATATGATTGTTTATAACAATTATTAACAATATCGATATGATAATTTTCAAGCGTATAATAATAAATATGAACTAGGCTGTACATTTCAGACTTGTTTAAATATGATTGTTTATAACAATTATTAACAATATCGATATGATAATTTTCAAGCGTATAATAATAAATATGAACTAGGCTGTACATTTCAGACTTGTTTAAATATGATTGTTTATAACAATTATTAACAATATCGATATGATAATTTTCAAGCGTATAATAATAAATATGAACTAGGCTGTACATTTCAGACTTGTTTAAATATGATTGTTTATAACAATTATTAACAATATCGATATGATAATTTTCAAGCGTATAATAATAAATATGAACTAGGCTGTACATTTCAGACTTGTTTAAATATGAATGTTTATAACAATTATTAACAATATCGATATACTATTAAGAGGAATATTATGAGTGACTACCATAGGTGGAAATAGAGTTTGTAGCCTGGCAGAATTAAATTCGACCAGGCGGCTGGGTAAAGATACTTCGTTTCATTTATATCAATCAATCTGGCAATCTTTTAACCAATAAGTACAGGACCTCCAGCCTCTAAAACTTCCTAAACCTGTGATACATTTAACGTTACAGTAATAATGTAATTTTTTCGGAAGGTGAAGCCCAGATAGTTCTGAGACCTGTGCGTGGGTAATGTGTTGATGAGTTGACCCACATTTTTCGGTGAGTTCCGAATCATCGGCAAGTGATTTTATAGCTGATAACCCTCTTTTTTGTTGGCCTCTTTTGTGATTCGGTCACCCTTAACCTAGGAATTTGCAGCTTAACTTATCTGACTGAACAGGTACCTGTTACGGTCCGCAGCTAACAATTTTCTAAAAAAGGTTTACAGGTTTTTGCAAAAATTTCAAAAAGAGTGCAAAAGTTTATTCCTTCGAAAACACTTCAATACATAAATAAATATAGCAGAAGAGTGAAGCTATCTTTTTCAATGAGAGATCAATAAATTAGCACTCATTTAGAAAACTTTGGGCTTCTAAGGCCCTCATTCAGGTGGTGAATTGAATGCATTCGTAGTGAAATGAACTGTAAATCACATTAAACATCAACTACTGCGATTATTGAGTTATTGTATTTTGGAAATTGAGATTGAAGAGTTTTTGAGATTGAAGGGTATGAGCTTGGTTATTGATTGCGAATAAAGCACCCAGAGTTTACAAAACCAGAATTTAAATTGGGTCAAAAAACAGAAGAATAGCAAGTGGAAAGCATCTGGTGCAAAATCAGTATGCTTTGATTCAATAAAGCTCAACTTTATAAAATTTGGGACCGTTCTTGACTATTAAGTACATTCAATTACATTTAAGTACATCCAATTTAAAGATTTGGTAATCCCGATTCGCGTTCTGACTTGCTTTTTTCGTTCACTTTAATACCAACGCAAAAGTCTCATGTGGGCATCAAGAAATGTATAATAGTGAATCTTGTAGCATGTTTCAGATAATTTTCCATTGATTCAATTCAATTCACACCATCTATATGAAGACCGTAGTAATTTCTAAATGGATAATGGAATAGCTGTAATTTTTCGCCCTCTTTATTTCTATAACAAAGCAGTCCGGACCTACATTCATTCTAATATATATATCCTCATGAGAAGCTTCTTATTCAGTCTGACAGAATCATTTTGAACTCTTGAAACACTGTACAAAAAATACTCATGATGGACACATTTTGTTTCCCCATAGCTTATTAACTAATACTCTTTTAAAGAGTCAAGTAATGAATCCCTGTCTCCTCATTAAACTTTATCGGGCAACAATCTTGTAAAAAGAGCTCTGAAAAATCCCCATTTTTACCATCCCAAATTTTACCTGGAAATTAAACCAAAAGTCCGTGTGTGCCCCTGGTCTTCAGTACTTCAGTTTAATAGTATCGTTTGAACTAGCCGGTTTAATTGGAGTCACCCAATAGTATTGTTGAGCGGGCGATTTTATCCAATCCTGTCCCTTGGCGCGGAGCAGCTCAGTATAGCGGGACGTTTGAAACTTCCCGCATAGTAATCAAAATGGAACTCTGTATAGTTTTTCGGCTGGGGAGGTAGAAGAGAACATGGGAAAAGTCAACAAAAAATCTTGAACGTTTCTCTTCATGCTATTAACATTCCCCTGAATTTTCAAATCAATCTGTCCAAAATTAACAAAGTTATGAGCATTTTTCGAATTCATGTTAGGTAACAGTCAAAATAAAGTAGTATCCAAAGTGTCTACATAGACATTGAATTGATTTTCAAGTTTCCATTCCAATAACTTTCTTCTACTTCCTCATCTTATTATCCTGTCTTCTTCTCCACTCTTCTTCTTCCTCCGCTTCTTCTTCTTTGCTTCCTCCTGTCATCTTCTTCTGCTTCCTCACTTCTTCTTCTCATTCCTCCTCTTTTCCTCTTCTTGCTCCGGTTGCTCGGTCCTCTTTATTCTCTCTTTCTTCTTCTTCTTCCTCCTCCTCTTCTTCTTTTTATCATCTTCTTCTTTTCTTTGCCTCCTCCTGTTTTCTTTTTCCTCTTCTCTTTCTGCTTCCTCTCTTCCTCTTCTTCTCCTTTCTCCTCCTTTTCTCTTCTTCTCCTCCGACTTGCACCGGTTGCTCGGTCTACTTTATTTTCTCTTTTTTCTTCCTCCTCTTCTTCTTCTTCTTTTTATCTTCTTCTTCTTCTTTTTATATTCTTCTTCTTTTCTTAGCCTCCTCCTGTCTTCTTCTTCCTATTCTTTCTATGCTTTCTCTCTTCTTCTTCTTCTTCTTCTCCTTCCTCCTCCTTTTCTCTTCTTCTTCTTCACCTCCGAATTGCACCGGTTGCTCGGTCCTCTTTATTCCCTTCCCTCTTTCATCTTCCTGTCTTCTTCGTCCTGTCTTCTTCTTCTCCTTCCTCCTCTTTTTCTCTTCTTCTTCCTCCTCTTCTTTTTCTTCTCCCATGTTTCTCTTCTTTTTCTTCCTGTCTTCTTTTTCCATCTCTCCTTCCCCCTCTTATTCTTCTTCTATTTTTCAATTATATAAATATAATTATATTATATATAAATGATATTATATCTCCAGATATTTAAAATGTATAAAAGTTTAAAATGAAGGTCATGATGAAAATGAAACAAAAATTGGAAGTGGTGGAATATTGTAAACAGAAAGTGGCGAAAGTTTCAATTATTAACTGCTATTCTTTGCTTCCTCCTGTCTTCTTCTTCCTTATCTTCTTCCCCCTCTTATTCTTCTTCTGTTTTTTAATTATATAAATGATATTATATCGTCTTATATTTTAATTGTATAAAAGTTTAAAATAAAGGTCATGATGAACATGAAACAAAAATTGAAAATGGTGGAATATTGTGTACAGAAAGGCGAAAGTTTTAATTATTAACTATAGTAATTGTATTGAGAGCAAGTGAATTTTCAAGAATTTCAAAAATAAAGTTCAGGCAGGAATAAGAACTATTATATTATGAGAAAAAAGTGATACTGAAATGCATGAGATAGGCTACTTGTTGGAAAACCATCTTGCAGGTGGATATTTCAGGAACTGAAATTTACTATAATCTTGGTGAAGCTCGCCGGGTCAGCTCAAGCCATTCTCTAATAAGGTTGACATCCAGGCGTTGTTGCCAATCTTCTTTAACTTGATGGACGTCGAATTCGCGGTGGAATGAACAAATTTATACGTTTCATAGTATACGCTAAGGAGAGGGCCAATCTGACTAGCGCTACGTGGTGGTAGAATTCAGAAGCTTCCATGTATATTAAAATTCATTTTGACAACATTCAGACATCCAAGAGTTTTTTTACAAACTAGTGTAGAGCTGATGATAACTGACGAATTGTCACGTGATTTCTGTTGTGGGTCAAGTTGGCATGCCTGAAAAGGCATGGGGCGAAACTAACCTATTTCTAACTTTTCTAACGATTTTATTAAGGAATGTAATCGGGCGTCCGTATACGGATGCACAATTACACATGGACGTCCAAACGAATGTAAATCAACAATGTATGGATGCCGAAATGATGGTCAGGTGTAAATATATATATATATATATTATTATAACATATCTTTTCATTATGTATTTGTAATTCACTATCTATCCTGGAAAAGTGTTATGTATTTTGTAGATTTTAAATGTCGATGAAATAAAAAATTCAAATCCTCTTGTCCTCTTCTCCTCATCCTCTTGTCCTCTTCTTCATTTTTCTCCTCATTGTGCTTCATCTCCCCCTCCTCCTACTCCTCCTTCAACCTTATTTTCTAGCAATAGAATTCGTCAATAGTGGACAGCATCATCTAGATATATATTAGACGTGTCTTTTCAACTACAAAGTAATCATGAAACACCGTATTTTCTCAATAATCTATTTATTCATTACAATTTCAAGGAAGACTACAGGCATTACGTCCAAAACAGACTTCACTAATGTTAACAATACAAGAATTCATTAAATAATTATACACAATAAAACAATATAAAGCACATGGAATTAATTCCAAAAGCAATAAGTATAATATGCCTGCATAATTACAGGTATGTGGAAGCAATTGATGTCAATAAGAAATTGGCAGTTAAGCGCGCCCAGTGTGCCGCGCCACCACTGCCACTATTCGAGCGCCGTACTCCGCTGAAGGGCATCGCCCCCGCCTTCAAGAAGAACTCGCAAAAGCCAAAGGACAACGAGTCACGTGACCAGATCCGTGACGTCATTGTTTCAGCGTTTGCCAAGACTCTACCGCCAATCACAAGGGAGCTGGCTGATTTCTGCTCCCGCCAAAAAGTTACGCTTGGATCATGGAAAAAAGGTTTCTATCTATCAGCCTCGGTGGCTTAGTCAGTTGGAGCACTTAGATAAGACTGGCTGGCCTCTGTTCCTGAAATCTCGAAATCAAACATCTTTGAGGCTTGGATGTTTACATCTTGTCATCATTCGCCACATTATACACGCTCAAGTCTCAAGTCACGCTCAAGATTCATGTGTGCATCATCCATAAAAACATCAATCAATTTTATTTACAAAAAATAATTAACAAAGTCACGCTCAAGATTCATGTCAGCATCATCCATAAAAACATCAATCAAAAAATAATTAACAAATAATTATTATGCTTGTTCTCAAAAATTATTCTGCGAATAATAGAAAAATTATGCAGAATAAAATATTTGAAAAACCAGAAGTTCTGTACATCACAAAATATAGTTAATCAATAATTAAAGTAAAAAGTATATATTAAAAAACGTAGGACAAAAAACAACTGTTATAAAGTGAAGTGATAGCCGCGAGCCGTAGCAGGTATCTGTTCAATCAGATATATAAGCTGCGTTCTCGTAGGTCCTGTTTGTAACCAGCAAAAAAGACACTGTTCTCTGCTGAAAATCACTTCCCGGTGGTTCGGAACCCACATAAAACTATAGGTCCAACTCATAAATCACCATCATCCAACTCATTACCCACGCACAGGTCTCAGACCTATGTGGGCTTCATCCTCAAAAAAAAAAACTTAGCTGTAAGAAAAAATGCAACAGTAAAAGAAGAAAAATATATAAAATATAGAAAACACAGTTTAGCAATATAATGGCTACTTGGGCTGGCTGCAGTGACAGAATCTTAAATATAGAGCATCTTGTTTATCAACAATTCTGGTTTGAATGAAATAATTACTCTGATGTGGATTCTACTTACTTTTAACTTGTTAATGGTACTAACCCTATATTATTATTCCTAGCATTTCTCAATGACAAATTAATACTAGCAAGTCTTTTCGATGGATGTCTTGTTTTAGTCGAATAATGCCCACATGAGTCATGAGGTTGGGTAATGAATGAGGTAATGATTACACAAAATATTCAATGCTGAACTCGTGACCGCCGGAGTAGGAGCCAGCCAGTCTTATCGGGGACAAGTGCTCCAACCGACTACGCCACTGCGGCTGCTTATTTACCAGTGTCAATCAATGCTGCTACTTTGAAGTTATTCAATATTGCAGGTACAGTTGCTTTGCTGAGTCCAGGAGGTGACAAACTATAAACTTCAACATCAAGGAACTCTCATTAAAGCAACCTCACCATTTGAACGCCTCAATTTGGATTTTAAAGGCCCAATACCATCTAAGACCAAAAATAACTATTTTTTGACTATAGTAGATGAATATTCGAGATTCCCTATAGCAATACCTTGCCCTGATATGACATCTACAACTGTTATTAAAGCTTTACAATCGATTTTCTTCATGTTTGGAACACCAGCATATATTCATTCAGACAGAGGATCATCATTTATGTCGCAAGAGCTTAAAGATTATTTAGCAATCAATGGGATTGCATCCAGCCGAACAACGCCTCACAACCCAAGAGGCAATGGGCAAGCTGAAAGGTATAATGGCATAATATGGAAAACTGTTCAGTTAGCTTTAAAAACTAGAAATCTACCAATCACGCACTGGGAAGACAGTCTACAAGAATCACTCCACTCAATTAGATCTCTATTATGTACAACTACTAATGAAACTCCTCATGAAAGAATGTTCCGTTTCATCAGACGTACTGGAAATGGTGACTCTACTTTGGCTTATCTCACCAGGACCTGTGCTACTCAAGAAACATGTAAGAGCATCAAAATATGATCCGTTGATTGAAGAAGTTGATTTACTTGAAGGAAATGGTGAATATGCTCATATAAAATTTCCAGATGGAAGAGAAACTACAGTGTCAACAAGAGACTTAGCACCAACTGTTCCTTTAGCTAGTTTAGAGGAACCCTCCACTGAACTTCAAGAATCAGAAGTCATACAAGATGCTGATGAACCTCAAGACATAGCGGATCAAGCTGAAGATCAAAAAGATCGAACTCAACCCTCTCAATCTCTGGAAGAAAATAATTGTACTCCCAATATATCTCAAAATGAACAACGGAGAAGCAGAAGAAACAAACGACTTGCTTCTTACCTTGCCGATTATGAACACACTTCATTCTCTTCTTAGGCGGAGTGAATGTGATGATGTTTAACATATGATACATTAGTTTGTGACTTCCAGCTGTCCTATTTAGTACCTATTGGAACAGTCATTAATTTATCTTGTTATATAGTTTGTCTCTCATCTTGTTAGTAGAATCATTCATTGTTCATTAAAGCCTTTAATTATCATTAAAAGGTTCTCAATCATTTCACTACTGTATTTATTACTTGAGTTCATGGGAACCATGCTTCTTTTTTGTGTTAGTGCTTTTTCTGAATGACGTGATTTATTAAGAACCCGACAGGGTCTTATTGAAATCGTGCCGTCTGTGCCCTAGCGCTTGAAAGGTTCTAGATACTTGAAATTGGTATAGAGCTTCTTCATAGCAATAGAGATCGCTATTGAATTTGGAGTTTGAGAATTGAATATAAAAATAATTATGATGTAAAACAGTTTTCCACTATATGCTCTAGGTTAGTTTTGGCTAGTGAAAATTAAAACTTAGGCAGCTGTTGTTTTCATTTGAAAATCAGAAGATCGGAAATTAGGAAGGCTCAGCCCAATTATCAACTTTATTTTTTATACAGTGCAAGCGTTGAAGTTTTCATTATTGATTGTGTTGAAATCTTTTCTTAAATTATTATAATCGTCGATTGGGGGAAAACAGAGAGAAAATCTTGATACATGATATATTATGAGATCTGTTGAACAAGAAGAAGAAACAAAACTTTTTTTCGAGAAATGCTAATGTGCATTTTTTTGTGAATTGGTAAGCATATAAAGCTGGGCATTCACGTTCCGATTTGCAGCACGACTTGTGGTCCAACCTCCAAAGTTGGGTCCGATATTGGAACGTGAATGGGCTTGTTGAATAGTTGGAAGTGTAGATGGACGAGTCGGAACATCTAGAGGGACGACTGAAAGGTCCGACTTCTGACGGAGTTGGAGCGTGAGTGGGGGAGTCAGATTAAAGTCGTCCAACTTACCTCAGTAAGTGCTTGACCTTCGGGCAAGTTCGGGCAACTTCTACATTTTTCGGCTCGAGACCGATGTTCTCAGCTGTTAAAACAGACTAGGACTAAAGTTGGATCGCTAGTTGGATGGCAATTGGAAGCGTGTGTGGAGTCGACTATCCAACTAGCAGTCGTACTAAGTCGTACTGCAAATCGGAACGTGAATGCTCTGCTTTATGTTTGAAGAAACCGAAGCAGTTGAATGGCAAGGCTAGTAGAGAGGCAAGTATGCACCTTGGTTGAATGTGTCATATGCCTATCAGCACAATTGATAATAATAATAATAATTATTATTATTATTATTAATTATTGTTTATTATTATTATTAATATTATTATCATTATTTAATTCGTCCGGTCCTTGGATACTCCGTTGTATCGGTTTATGCATATTGTATTTCACGTCTTCTGTAGCCTAAATCTGATCAATTTTTATTAATAAATTTATTTTAGTGGAGAGGCCAGACCCGCTGTCAGTGTCAGTTAACCAGCAGCCAATGCAAGCCGGCTTGAAAGAGCGTTTCGTGGAGCTGGCACTGGCCAAAACGCGGCAAACGTGGGCGCCGCTGCTGGCCACGCCTCACGCGCTCAAGTCACGTTTGCGCTCAACAGTCGAGGACACGCCCTTCCTACGCAGCACTCCGTTCTCTTTCAGGCCGAAAGTTGAATCGCCTCACCACAGTGACCAACACAATCAGTCGTGAGTCTCATCGTTTGCATTGTCAATAATTGATTAGATTTGAGTTAGACCTAGCGCAAATAGAAACGCAACCTTTGTGACGTGCGCAGGAAGACTTGTGAAGCACAGAAGTGAATTAGATGGCACATATAGACGTGAGGATGAAGTCTTAATTCATTTCTGTGTAACACAAAAAGTTACCACGTAATCCTGCATTCCTATTTGTACCAGGACCCGAAGCTTCTTAACGGGTACAGTTGGATAATATATATATATTTTTTTAGACATATTTCATATTTTATTCACTTATGTAGGGGATTCTTTCGAATGAAAAAAATGCTTCAAAGAACGTACTGTTTAAAAATATAATATATTCAGCAAACAAAATTTTTAGAGAACATTCATAAATGCTTTGAAAATAAGGTGTAATATACCTTTGATTTAGTTTACATTTTTTACTCAACTAACAAAGTTATATTAGTATGTGGAGCTCTCTAAAACAATGCTGAAGCTCCATGTGTGTTAGTCTTCTCTCACCAGAGTCAATGACTCAAATTTCTTGAATTGTCTTTTCTTTGCAAAGAGTTTCTATTATTCTTTTTTCTATGGTACTAAGAATTCTTAATATATTGGTCTCAGATGTCTATATTTAAGCACTTCATTAAAACAAAAGTGCTGTGGGCGAAGTTACGGCATATAAGTCTTGAGTATTTTTATAACGTGGATTCTTTTAAGAGCTCCACTTAACCCATAAATCTATGTAGGATTATATCGTATTAATATTTATACATTGTCAACTCATTCTTGGCAGTTGTATAAATTTGCCTCAGTCATGTCCTCTCTCTAATAATATTACTCTATGCTGTGCGATGTAGTCTTGTACTTCATCATATGGAGAATGATTAGTTACCAGTATTGCCGCTTGAAACGCTGTGTTAGCAAGAATGCGTAGTGAGACAATTAGAATTTGCGTTTCTGCGCACTGCCAATAATTTTTTTTAGGATCAAGCCCACATAAGTCTGAGACCTGTGCGTGGGTAATGAATTGGATGATGGTGATTGATGAGTTGGATCTACAGTTTTAGGTTGGTTCCGAACCACCGGGAAGTGATTTTACAGCAGAGAACAGGTTCATTTATGCTGGCCAATCCAATCTGTCACCCTTACAAAGAGCGCTCAGAAGTCTCGTAGCTTATTTATTTATTTATTCATTTAACTAGCATACAATTAATGTGAATACAACAGGCTACTGCCCAAAACTGCTTTTCACAAAATTTTAAAGTAGGATCAAAATCTTAGGTTAGGTCACTGTTTCACTTGAAATTTCACATTGAAGCACTCATTACAACTTATCTCTGATTGAACATGAGTTGACAGTTATAATATAGTATTTTGACTTATGTTTATATAATGATCAATAAATTATTCTTTGTAATACCAAGAATCTATTATTTGTATTGTACATTGAATTACGATTTCCGTTATTTTATAATTACAGTTTCATGTCGGCTTCAAAATTCAGTGTAAAAAGAGGCATAGGATCCGATGGAGTGGATGAAGCATCGATATCGAAATCGGAATCGAGAATAAAGCGAGCAAGACTTGAATTTGATGACACCTTGGAGAAAAAGAAGGAGAATGACCATGATGGTGCTTTATTATTGTCCACTCCTTATATAAAGAGAAAACGTGCTGCAATTACTAGTGAAATGACGCCCAGGACTCCCCTTTCAATTCTCAAGGTAGGCTGGATTATAATTAAATTGAATCAATTTTTATTTTAATTCTCAGGGTAGGGTTAATAGTAATGAAATTGAAACCCCTGACAAACGAAGAGGTTTAGGGTTGATAAAGTGATTCACCTATCATATTGTGACTTCCTCCTGATTTTTATATTAAACTTCTAATTCAAAGAATTCAGCTTTGATCCATCAATGTTTGTGTGTTTTCTTTTTATCTCTCTCTTTTCATTTCCTATTCACGGACAAGGGCTTTGTGAAAGTCTTTTTGTGAACAGTATGTTTGCTTACATCATTTATCATTCATGTTGCTGTCCTTCTTCATCATCAATTTCGTCATATCAAAATTGTGATTAGTACAAAAAAAACATTACTGTTTAAATTATTATTCAAGTTACATTATTAATTAAAAGTACATTAGTATTATTATTATTATTGTAAAAAAGTATTAGAAAATTTTTTATTGTGTTTTTTATATGAAAAAATAAATCTTCAATTGCAGCTATCTTGGAAAACCCCTAGCATTTTATTGTCTATCAGTATTACTAATGTATATATTGTAAAATCACTTCCCGGTGGTTTGGAACCCACCTCTAAATGGTTCTGATTGTGTGGTGTGATGTTGAGAGATGGGATTTGTCTTTGGACTTTCTTTGGCTCTCTACTCCTTTGATTTTGAATACTTCAAAACATTTATTTTCTTTTCTTTTCCTCCACATTCATTATTTATATTTTGTTCGCCATTTATGTGTGCTAGATGTTATAATTATTGAAGTATTTATTATTATAGAAACGGTTTATTACAGTTTAGATCGCACTTTGAACAAGAGTTTTGTTCTTACTGTTGAAGCCCACATGAGTCAGAGACTTGTGTGTGGATGATGAAGAAAAATGAATTATGATTCAATAATGTTATTAATGGTGGAGCTGTACTTTTAGGTAGGTTTCAAACCTCTGGGTAAGTGATAATAAAGCTGATACCGTCAGGCCATCGCAGATAGTCCCCCTTCCAAGCGCAATCCCAAACGCACATGACTGAATACCACGATGGCCGTGACACCACGCTCAGCGAGCAGTCAATCACTCTGATGAATATTCCCTTGGATAAATGAATGATTTTGTTTCTTTTGATGTGATTACACATAGGTGCTCTAAAGAGTACACAAATATTTTCTGTGTGTCTAAAATGTCAAGTTGTAAGATATATACGAATGATGTGCCTTCAAATTTAAAGAGTATTTTTTGTTGTAGTCGCCTTGGAAAAGTGGTCAGTCGTCTTTATCAAGGCACAGCGAGCGAAGCGACGCTCCTTCATCGCCGATGCCTCGACAGATACGTTTCTGCGAAGACCTTGAAACAGAAAGTAGCATTGATAAAATGTAAGTCATATCACTATGATAGTTTCTCTGTCTAGGGCATTGGCAGGTGCGGATAAAGTTGAGTCAGCTGAGTATCTTGTATTTTTAACCGACTTCCAAAAACAACAAGGTTACTATATTCGACCTGTTTTTTTTATGTTTGTACATCAATCATTCGAACAATATTGAACCGATTTCAATGAATTTTTTTTAAATGAAAGAGCATCGCTCAGCGGTGGTCCCATCCAAGTTTCACAAGGATCGGCCCAATACTTAGCCCAATATTAAACAAAAAGGAGCATTCTTCGATGTCTTCATTTCAATCAAGTTTGAATAGGATAGTTCCACACATAACCGCCAATCGGATAACCGGTGTCGTTTACCAGGCTGATCATTGTATCATATGGAGCGCTTCACATCTAGACGGTTTTCGAAATCATATGATGCAATGCAATTATGCTGGGTAAACGACATCGGTTACCCAAAGCTGGTTAAGTGTGAAACAAGCCTGTAATGTCCCGTTTTGACCAATCACGTGAACTTAATTTGAATCGAGATTAAGAAGAATATAATATTTCTGTCCATATGAAAATTGTAAATAATTTAGTTGATGTTATTGAGTCATAGGAATAAGGTTATTTAGTTTCAATCATAAGTTGAAGAATTTGGAAAAACAGCTGATCTCAGAAGTATTTTTAGTTTCGCTGCTGTGATGGATTAAGAATATTTATTCGCCATTATCGTACAAGTGCGTACAATAGGCTATTTTGAGGTTATGTTTAATGATCCTTTTGTACTATCTCAAAGTTTATGTTTTTTATATTAAAAAAATATATATGACTAATATCACGAAAAATATTGTACATAACTCATCCGGGAAGATGTTTACCATACTCGTATGATAATACCGCACTCAACTTCATCTCCTGCGTTTACTTATCATATTTTCAGTAAGCACAATATTTTCCACACTTGTAACGTAATATAGGCCTACTATTTCAGTGTAGGTATATTCTGAAAGGGACCACATCAAAATGCATCAAAAGCCATTTCACTTTTAAGAAGCCTTTTGCTATTATAATTTTCCTAAATACAATATTCCACATTAAATAAAACGTTGTAGAATTTTCCTTAGTTTATCTTTTCTTATAAGTTGATTATTAGTTACTTAACTTTTGATGTTATAAATTAATTATTGGCTTGCTAATTTGATAAATATTTCATAATGTAGGCTTTAAGAAATTTATTATTTTTTTAAAGTTTGAAAATTCAACTAAAAAGCTTAAAATAAAACATTTTAAAACAAAAAAAGAAACCGACTTCAGAGAAATGATAAAATACTCATGTACTAATAAGTTTAAAATAAAGTATTTACTTTAAACTGAGAAAATTTTAAATTTAATACAAGTAATCTTTTGAAGTCGGCGCCAAATTTTTCCATAAACTTCTAAAATATAACAGAATTACTCTGTGATATGTTTTCCATGACGAAATAATTGAACAATCTAATATCAAAACTGACACTGTATTTCAGTAAAAGTGAGTGTAAATCACATTTAATTGAAATACAGTGTCAGTTTTGATATTAGATAGAATTTCTTATCAATTACTGTATTTCAGTTAAAGTTAGTGTCAATCACATATTTAATTGAAATACAGTGTTAGTTTTGATATTAGATAGAATTTCTGATCAATCACTTCCTGGTGGAACCCACCTAAAACTGTAGGTCCAACTCATCAATCTCCATCATCCAATTCATTACCCACGCAAAGGTCTCAGACCTATGTGGGCTTCATCCTCCAAAAAAATACAGTGTTAGTTTTGATATTAGATAGAATTTCTTATCAACTTCATAAAATATTTGGCGCCGACTTCAAAAGATTACTTGTATGAAATTTAAAATTTTCTCAGTTTAAAGTAAATACTTTATTTTAAACATTTTAGTACGTGAGTATTTTATCATTTCTCTGAAGTCGGTTTCTTTTTTTGTTTTAAAATAATTATGTTTTATTTATTCTGCGCTTAGGATTCTTGTTATTATTTAATGTGAATAAAAATTGAGTCAATCACAACTGTTTCTCACGCCTTCCTATCAGACTCCCATCGACTCAGAGTCCACTCACTCAACTTACTCAACGTTTCAACTTTATTCACACCGCCTTTTGATAAAATTATGTGATTGAAGGAATTTATTTGGTAGCCCCAGTGGTGTAATCGTTTGGAGCACTTATAAGCTAGAGCTCTGATATATGTAAAAGCTCTAACTATACGCTATTCACGGAAAGGAGAGACGATGTAAACAACGATGCGCGTGTGAGTGTATCTTCGAACAAGAAGACCGGTTCACAGTAAAGTACAGAACTACAATTAACATGCATTATATTAAGTGAACCGGTAACTGTGACAGCGAATGTGATACTGAACTCAGTGTTAACTGGTAGAAATTAATCGATCGGTCTACAGCTGAGTCATCAGTTTTTCACTCACACAACGTAAATATTTGTTTTGGTGTGTCTCTTGTTTGCGTGAACAGAGCACTGACTGGAGACCTCACTTTCAATGTGTACAGGGGGGTCCTTTATGAGAACAACATCATATCACGTGATAGCTCATTTTATTCACCAAGGCGGTTGAAATCCAAATATCACATGTTCAATATCTTTGAAGTCTCAAATTTGAAAATTTTAAATTTAAATTAGGTGGGAAGGGGGCAATAAATTCCACTTTTCAACTATCTTAATGTGTGATAGCTCATTTTACTCAGCTGATAAAGGCGTTACAAATCTATATACCAAACATTTATTTCTATTTATATAGATCCAGAATTTTTTAAGTATAATACCTAAAATCCCGTTGCAAAGCAAGGGTAATCCTTTAGTTCTGTATAAATTATTTGTCGTGTTTTACAAATTAAACAAGATGAATATTCAAGAAATAATAGTAATAAAATCTGGATTCTGCTATTGTACAAATAAATTAAGTTGAATATTCAATAAAATAACTTGAAATGAAATCTGAACTTTGGTTTTAATTTTCCAGAAGTACTCAGTCCCTGGCGGCTATTCGCAGTGATACTAAATCAGCATCATTATCAAAGGAATGCATCCAGGAACTGAGCGAAACGGACGAAGATGTAGACATGAATTCGACTCCACCTCTCACCCAATCTGACAGTGAAAATTTTGAGGCCGAGCAGAGTTTAATTAGAGTTACATTTTCAGTTGATGAAGAGAATTCACAAAATCGAACACAACAGGAAAGTGACATTGGAAAAGAGACTGGAAAAGTTACCACAAAACCAGTTGATGTGCAAGATTTAAAAATCGAGGATGAACAAGCCCAGTCCTCCTCACAGCCCCTGTCTTCAGATTCTTCTGTGATCGATATTGTATCATCCGATAGTCGATTCGATAATTCTTCACCCGATCGTATAACTTCGTCGCCATCTTGTCTTTCTACCTACGAAGACAAAGAGAAATGTTCTGATGATTATGAAGAAAATGTTGCAGAGCAGAAAACGTACCAGGATTTGAGTACAGCATCTGTCTTTGTCAATGTTTCTGGCGAGTTTGACAGTTCAGTCTACGAACTGGAAGAAGGCGAAATAGAAGCCCCAGGTGTGTATTTGATGATTTAAAGTACTCTTCAAACTTAAATTTGTTGATTAGCAAATTCAATTAAATCCATTAGATTAGTTTAAAGTTTGGTTGCTGTATTTTTATATTGTAGTTATGAAGTTCGTGTAGTTTTAATACTTAGAAGTACAGTACAATACAAATAGTATTACAGAATGTCCTTTAGTTGGAAAATCTCAGGAATTCAAAAAATTATTACTCGAATTTTTTAAAAGTTGTCAAGTCATTTAAAGAGATCTTTCGTGAATACAATAATTGATCAGAACACAAGAACTTCTAGTGAAATTCACATATTTTGATTTCGAAACTTAACTCTCGTGTATATAATAACGAATTTTCTTCAAAATAATTGAAGGCACGTTTTTATTTAAAATTGGTTAGATGCATTGCAATGTAGACTAATAATGTTTACTAGGTGCTACACATTGTTGAACTAATTATGTTGCTCAATGGGTTGGGTTTGCGCTTCTTGTAATCTTTTTGGATTCTTGTTATTTAACTATTTTCTCATTATTGAATTCAAGCAGTGTTCCAACTTCAACATTCCACATGATTTCCCTTTTTTCTCCTCTCAAAATTCCTTTATTGTTTGACCTCGTTCCTGTATCCATTGTCCTGTCCAAATTGTTCACACTCTTGAACTAAATTGAGTTGAATTTCTAGATACTTATTTTCCTAGTGCTAAGAAAGCCTTTTTTGATAATATGTCACTGTACTAATTTCGACATGACTTGATAGTTTTGAACTTTGTTGATATATTATATTCTCTTTAAGAATAAAATTTGGGGTATTTTATGATGCATCGATTTTGGAGTCTCATCCTAACAGGGCTGAATAATGCCTATTTTATTTTTTTGTTATTCATTTCAGAGAGTGATCCAGTTGGACTCAGAGAGGAAGCACTTATAGCCAAAGACGTTGTCTACAGTAATGAAGTTGATCAGGAAAAAGAAGAAGAACTTGAAGATGAAAACAAAATTGATATCTATGCTGGTATTGACGATTATGAAAATGTTGTAAAGGAGGACAACCTGGAACCAGGAGATGATGAATTTTACAAAGGTGACGAATATATGGAGAATTATAGACATGATGAATTTGAGGGAAAATTGGAGGAGAAAGAATTTGCAAGTGATATGCATGCAAATAAGAATGAAAAAGAAGATAAAGAAGATAAAGAGGACAGACGAGAAGAAGAAGAAGATGATGATGAAGATGAAGAGAGTCAGCAAGAAGAAGAGGATGAAGATGCTGATCAGGTGATTTGTCTTGATGACTCTTCAAACTCTAATCAGACTTCTCAAGAGGAGGCAGTCACCATTATACCAAAAAGAAATAGGTTTTCAAGTGAAGAAGAACTTGATTACGAAGAGTCGAGAATGTATGGTGATTATGGTGATGAACAACAGGGCGAGGATAACGATTTTGATGATGAAATGGAAGCAGAAGAAGGTGAGGAAGAAGAATTTGCTGAAGAAGAGGAACATCTATCTGACGAAGAAGAAGGAATGTTGGAAGAAGATGAAGGTGGGGAGGAGGAGGAGGAGGAAGAAGAAGAAGAAGAAGAGGAATATGGTGAAAATTTGAGGAGAGATGTCAATATTGATGATAATGGTGAAGTCATTGTCAATGAAGATGATGATGATGATGATTATGATTATGATAATGGGGGAAATGAAGAGGAAGAAGTTGAGAATAACGATTCACTGCCTAATAAATCTTCTGATAGAACACACACTAATGAAGAAACATCGTTTGTTGAATTGGAAAGGAGTAAACGCTTCATCAATCCATTTTGTAAAAATAAAGAAGCAGAATCAATATCTGTTCAGGATAAAAGCATTGCACAAGGTATGGAAAAGATTACTCCAGAAGAAGAGAAAAGCCAGGATGATGAGGAAGTTGGGGAAGATAAAGTAGAGGAAGAAGATAATGTGTGCCACAAAATTCAGGAATCTATGGAATGTAGTGTGAAGCAATCTGAACATCCAGTTGAAGGTACAGAATGTCAAACGAATGCTGAAGAAGATGATTTCGAATTGAAAATTGTTGATGTTACAGGTAGTTCATCTGCTCTCCATGAAGACAAAAGTGTCCATGAAAATAAACATGATGAAAGCTTTGGTAAACTTGAAATTAGTTTTGAAGATGAACCTGAAAGTGTCAGTCATTCAATGAGCCATAAAAAGGATGATAACTCCATGATGGTTGATGAGAATGGTTCAGAAGTAGACCAGTCTAAACCAGATACAATTGAAGAAGAAATTACAGAAAACCGAACTGAAGACTCTCCTGAAGAGTTGGTGAATGAAACAAATGATATTCCAAAATCTGATAAACAGGACGATGTCTCCATAACCGTTGATAAGAATGCTTCAGAAGTAGTAGAGTCTAAATTGAATACAATTGAGGAAGATAGTACAGAGAACCAGACTGAAAACTCTACAAAGTTGATGAATGAAACAAGTGACATTTCAAACGCTGATGAACAGTCAGTAGAGAATAAAGAGTTTAAATCTAATGCAGATAAACATATATCTGGAAAATCCCAACCCTGTGCTTCAGTTGATCACAATCTTGAAGGTGCAGTAGTGGATAGTGGTCTTTCTACTCCACTCAGATCAAAACGAAACAGAAGATCAAGTTCAGAAGTGCCGCCTTCTAGAGATCTGATACTTAGAAGATCTGTAAGAAAATTTTCATCATCGAATCGTCTTAACAATTTGCCATTGGCTACCGATCAAGGCAATGTAAGCAAAGACATTTTTGATGACTCACCAACTGTGCAACTTGATACTCGAATTACTCGCTCAAGAAGATCAAGTTCAGTGACACTTACACCATCAAAAGTTACTAGACAAAATCTCAGGAAGTCATCTTCAACAAACTTACATTTGGATGTGATTAAAGTTCAAGCTGATGAATCTGCATCTGTTATATCAAATGATCAAGCTAAGGATGAAACACTGACGACTCCTGGACTGAATAGTTCAAAAGATATTGACAGTTCAACAATTGTAGAAAAATCAGAACTAACATTGAAGAATAGTTGTAGTGAACCTACTGCAGAATCTATGGTTATTGAAGAAACAAGGATTGATATGACAAATAAAACTAACAATGTTCAACAAACAATTGAAATAGAAAAGACTGATTTAGGTTCTATTAGTGCCAGTAAAACAAATACCGAGGAGGTTGAGGTAGATGAAACATTAAAAAATAAGACTGGAGGGAACAAGATAGCTGCTGAGACTCTTGTTGAACCAAGTGGAAGAGATTATAAGTGTAGTTCATCAAATATTGTTGAAGAGACTGTGGCTAAAAATGATATGGCAACTGCTACAATTGTTATGGATTCATACAGTTCTGTGACTGATGTAGAAAGGATTGATGCAGCTTCTGAAGCTTCGGATTCAGTCTGCACTGAGAATGAATACCCAGTTATTCAAAAGCCACTTCAAAGGCGAGCAGCTTCGGTTAGCAAGCTGGATGATGACACCAGCAAGCTGAATAGAATCCAACGCTCCTCCAGAAGATACCGATCTGGAATGGTGTGGTCCGAGTGTTTGAAAAATGATATTTTTAGCAAGTTTCCACCTAACACTTCTTATGCATCATCCGTTTTTCCAGCCCTTGATGTTGCTGATAATGTTAGCTTGGCGTCGGCCAGAGACAGTATTTCAACAGCATCTACTGCCACTTCCAGAAAACTACGCCACAGCCGGTACATAGATAGGTCATTTTTGAAAACTGCCACCAAGAGCTACGATATTCTGCTGAGCGATGAAGAGGATGATACCACAAAATCAGCTGTTATCAGCAATAAGAAGATTGTCAGTCGATCTAGTTCTGTTGTTTCAGTTATTGGCTCCATACCGAGTGACACAGAAGAAGCATCACCCATCAAACAAGAAAACTCTGACAACAATGTTATGTTGGAAGAAAGTCAAAAGGAAGAAATTGAAACACAACATGCTAAGCATGATGAATCAATGGTCACCATTCATGAAGAAGAAGAACAGGAACAAGATGAGAATGTTATGGATGAAACTGAAAACGATGTCAAGGTTGAATCAGCGGTTTTGAGAAAGACAAGGAAGGCTAAGGCTGAAACAAAGTCGTCCAAACGAAAACTATCTACTCAATCCAAGGATGATTCAGATGATTCCAGCTCGGATATGTCATTGACGGACTTGAAAAATAAAGTACGCAGTGGAAAGAAGGGTACTAGAAAATCAGTTGAAGTCAAGAAGGAAAAAGTGGATGTTTCAAAACCTATTAAACGTTCCTGGAGTATTTCTTCACTAAGTTCTAAAAAGACACAATCGTCTATTAACGATGAGGTCGGGGAATCGTCTAGTCGAGGGCGTTTGACAAGGGGCAGAATTAGCAGGAGTGAATCACCAGTGGGAATAAGAAAATTAACAAGAAGAAGCAGTACAATTGATGGTGATCTTTTTGGTGACGAATCGCCCAATACAACATTGACAACTAGTCTGCGAAGAACGCTCAAAAGAGATCTTAGGAGGTCGAAGCTTCTCGATCGTCCACCGAGTCGTAATGTTCTCGATGTTATTTTGTCTGAAGAGGAGGAAGAGGAAGAAGAAGACCAAGATGCTGTATTGGAAAAGACAGATGATAAAGGCGTTAAGAACAGGGCGAAGAAGAGGTCCAAGAAAGAGGTTGCCAGTGCCGCAGATGAGGAAAAAGAAAGTGGAGCATCACCAGTTATAGGAAAACGTGGCAAGGCTAAAGTAGCCGCAATGTCCGATGTTGAAAGTACCCCAGCGACTCCAAAAAGAAGCAGAAAAACGAGACAAACGATAGAAGACAGCGATGTGAGTATGAATGCTGCCAGCAATAGTAAACCAAAGAAAGGCAAAAGGTCGTCTATACGAGAGAGTACGCCAACAAAAACGAGAACCCCATACATGTTTTCATCGCCTGAGTCTGTAGCCAGTAACGCCAGTGCTACTGTCACTAGCAAAACGCGGAAGAGACTATCGCATCTCATGCCTGCTTCTTCAACTCCCGAAAACAGTGCTCAGTCTGTAAGTATTTTCATCAATGCAGTATCTGTTAGTGCATGAGAATGTGACAGCTAGCTGTGAGGCCTAGATCCTCTTAGGGCTATTGAACCATTGACAAACAAGGTTTCAATAATGTTTTTATGTGAATTCAACCTTTTTCTTTTGCTAGAGGTAAATTAGAGATTTTTCAGGAAACTAATGAGGAATACAATGGAATAACTGTAAAGGAAATTTCATTTAATTTGTTTTATTATTCAAATAATGGGTTTCTTATACAGAAGTTCCACTTCATAATTACATTGAGATAGATTGAAAAGAGGATAATAATTTATTGTATAATTTATCGACAAGCAAAGTAAACTAATTTATTGACAGAGTTTCAAACCCTATTTCTTTACTTGATACGAAAAATATTTCCTTGAATATAAAATGCGATTATTGATTGTATAAATTGCTACTATTTGATATAGGTACCTTTAAAGTTGATTAATTGACAATGTATATATGAGAATGAGTATATGTGCTTATGCTATGGCCAAACTAGTGAACACCAAATTTGAATAATAATTTTGCATGACCATATTCTACAATAGTAATCCACAATAGTTGATTTTAGAGTTGCTTTTTGTATTCATAACAACCACAAAATTGCAGCTCGATTCTTTGATTTCAAATTTTGAATCACCTTTCCTGTGGTGATAGACCGATCATGATTTTTAGTGCCTTATACTGGTCACATTATCAAAAATATAATTGAAATGCCAAAAATAGTTCTTCTGATACCTCATAAGAATTAAAATAGAGCTCTACATAGAACGTTAACAAAACTCATGTTGAATAAATCTACAATTTTATCTGGAATCTTATTTTGTGAGTGAATTAGCACTCATACTATAAAACTCATTCTATGGTTGCTCTATTGCATAAAAAGTTCATGCTAAAATGCACTCAAAAATATTTTCAAATTTCGTTGAATATAAATCTTCTTATCCTACTTCTTTTACCCTTCACAATTTTTTCTCAATCCTTCTCAAATGATTCTCTCTTTTCCTGGATGTTTCTACATAATATTATCTTTCCAACTTTTCTGCTATTCGTACATATCCAACATTTTATCCAATCAACTTCACCTGGCATTTTAATACGGTGATCTTTCATTTTCCTTCCAATGCCACCTCCTTTCCATAATCCATTTTCCTTTGTTTTCTCTGTCCATTGCTCTTCTGAAGTACGAGTACGGTACTGCAACTGTTTACTATTCAAATAACTGTATTTATACTGAATGGACAGTAATTTTTATTCGATTTGTTTGGTTTTGTCATCAGGATGTATCGGTTATTGATTCAAGCATCATTGATTATACATCAAGTAGGCGACTTACGAGACACCAGCTAGCAAATATGCAAAAATTCCCTATTAGAAAGTGAGTATTCGCCAAGGTTCTTTTCTTCACCTTAATTCTTACTGGAATATACCCTCTCTTCTTCTTCTTCCGTGAAGTTATTCCATGATCATTGAAGAAGTTTCAACATTGTTTTCACAGAGTATACATATTCTCCAAGTATGACCTTATTTTACGCATATTCTGAAGTCTTAGTTGCTTCAATTGAAAGTTTATAAATAAATAAAATATAAAAAAGAAACGATAAGCACTTCTATTTGGAAAATCATCGCTCATGTATCCAATGCTTATATTTAAAAACATCATATTTTTCAGACAGGTTTCGTTTAAGAATTTTTCACAAAATCATAAGGTCGCGTTTACAACTTGGCTCTCTGCGCATGCATAGAAAGATAGAAACACTTAGCAGAAATCCCATAGCGTAAACTAATAATATCGTGACGTAATGCAAGTTATATACTGTATTATCTATATATAAAATAACCAAATACCACTGACTGACTGATTCATCACTGTTTCTCGAAAACAGGTGAAATTTGGCACAAATGTTCAGTCAAGACGCGTGCTAAGAACAGGTTTTTATAACTTCACAGAAACACGCCTAAAATTGACGTTTTCCCAACGTTTTTATGAACTCTCGGCCAAAAAATTTGAAATACAATGTCAAGTTTTGAATTCTAATAATAATAATGATATCGTGTGACCTGGCTGGCTCAGGTCTGGTGTCAGAGTTATCAGGTCGCACCTGAATAAGTTCAGGGCCTCTGACATGACTTGACGACTGTTTTTAGGCAGCCGGGACCGACAGCTTGACGTGACCTCCGAAAAACGGGAGTGGCCCGAGGTAAAATCTTTCGGTCAGAACTGGGATCGAACCCGGGACCTTTGGGCTAGCAAACCAGCACTTAACCCACTCGGCTACGGCCACTCCAGTTTTGAATTTAGAAGTGTACTAAGAAAAGTTTCTGAAATTCTCCCAAATACTCCAGAGTTTTCCCAGCGTTTTTATAGTGTTCCTGTTCTCAAGAATTACTTGGCCAAAAGAGTTGAAATTTGGTATATTTGTTCAATTAGGATTAAGAAACGTACTAAGAAAGGTTATTGGAGTTTTCCTCAAAACTCTCCCACAATTTACGTTTTTGTGGATGAAAAGGTTGAAGCTAGTGGGAATTATCCCCTCGCAAGCCTGCTAATTTTGTTTAAATTTGTCCCCCTCGGGGGTTCAGAGGGCGGAGTCCTCAGGCTAAACTGTTAAGACGAGCGAAGCGAGCATGACGATTATTTAATTTATATAAATGTATAATTCAATTGAATAAATTAATACTTATTCATATTATCATGAAATGAATTGTTCATACACAGATTTTATTGATACGGTATTTTATTTCTATGCGTGACTTCAATACAGACCCAATCCGAATTATGGAAATTCTGGTGTAAGAATTATTCATTGTTTAGCATATTTTCCGTAAGTATAATTTATTAAACCTTCAATGAACGCTCAACAAGTTCAATGCAGCTTTAATTTCAGAATTAAAGTTTTAAAATGTTATACTGTTATTTTATTCAAGTTGGATGAATGCTCAAAAAGTTCAACACAGCTTTAATTTCAGAATAATTAAAGTTTAAAAATGTTATGCTGGTTCTGTATTTAAAAATACAGTACTTGATACTCCAGTCTGTTCTGTTGCATCATTTAAAAAATACTTCTTTATTGATCAGGGAAAAACTGGATGAAAGCAGCATGATGGAGGAACCAGCCGTAGACAGTGACGATGAAGGGAGCGTTGAGAGCAGTGTTAGCAGTGTCATGTCCACAAGGTCCTCAGCTCGTCTCAGAATAAAATCCATGAAAAAATAGTGATCACCAACAATAATTTACAGATATATAACTTTTAATGTATATTTTTGAGCTCTTGTTCAACTAGCTCAAAAGCTTGACCATTTTTTTTTATCATAGATCAATTTACTATATTTGTTTTGTCGCAACCTCTCGATCTATTATCTAGAATACATCGTTGAACTTTGTAACTTTTTATGAAATAAAGTTTTATTGTTATTGTGCCTATTAAAAATTTTCTTATTTGTTAGTAGAAAGTTGGTTGCTTCCAAAAAATTGGGGGTTGTATCAATGAATTGGAAACTTATTATAGAAAATAGTTATTTATTGTAACATCGTATCACATAAATCAAAAACCGCATAAGTATAAATCAATAGATACAGAATTAAGTTTGAATATAAAGGAATTCGTGCTTAAAGGAAACATGATATCTACATTATATTATATTGATGATATATATTTTATGGTATTATTTAGACATTGATATTACATTACCTTTAATTATACTATAAGAAGACATGAAATTACGAAATGGAACTATTTAAATACAAAACATATCAAAATTAATGTCTGAAGACAGTAATAACTCGAAATTCTATCACAATATTTAAATATTGTGCGTATTAAATGAATTTTTGTTCGATCTTCAACATCACTCCTAAAAATTATGATACATTTTTAACTCAACTTTTATTGCATTTTAACATCTAAGTTTCAACAAATTTCTTTAGATCTAGTTCAAATTACGAGTCACAGAAAACAAGTAAAATGCTCTTATCTGTGCTAGAGTATTGTAATCAAAATACTTGTGTGGATTGTTATTAAAGAAATAATATAGAAAGAATGAGATTCATTCAAATGAAATGAAACGAAATCTGTTCATACAAAGCAAATATAATATATTGTATTTATATATTTGTTGAGTTTTTATTAAAAAAGAACTATGGTTGACATGAGGTTCTCCAAAGTTGATATTTTATCCGACGTTTCACAAGTGTTCAAAACCTTGATAAATAACCGAACAATTTTCTTACTAGGTTCCAAAAGAAGGGTTTAACATGGGGTTTCAAAAACAATAGCTATTTTACGTGACGTTTCACGACCGTTCAAACTCTTGATAAATTACCAAAATATTTTTATTTTCTGACTAGGAATTCATCAATGGCCACGGCTATTATCTCTAACAATATTGGGCATTTTACTATTACAAATGAGTTAGTAAGATTATCATTCAATACCTAATTCATCAAAGTGTCACCTACATTCGATGTCAAAGAGAAAGAGTCAATCAGTTATGCTTTGTTTTTTTTATTTTTCCACCGAACTTATCCATGGCCAGAGATAGTATTGAACCCAAAATCGCAAAAGAAGAAGACACAACTACAACCTGAGACGTGCCGTAATGTTCTTGGATGACTCCTACCAGAAGTGGGGTGACAAACCTAGCAGCTGAATTGATACTGTTTCCCGCGCCCATTATGGAACCTCTGTGCTCAGGCAAAGTTCTATTTAGGAGTAGTTCGGTTATTAAAATTCGCATCAAAGCTGTACATCCATTGAGAAAAATCAAAAACAGTGCATATGTCCATACTCCAGGCGCTATCAGTATCCCAAACAATGACAAAGTGGTCACAATAAAACATTGAGCGATTTTGCGAATATATGATGTTGACCTACTGTACAAACCATGAAAGTGTTTAATTTGTGTAACGAATAGAGCCGACGCTAAACTTTGAACAGAAATCAGGTACCCGATGTGTTTGGAAGAGATACCAAACATGGTTTCGGCAAATAAATAATAGTTATTGAAAAACAACGATAAACTAATGGTGTGTATGAACTTGATTGCAAATACATCCCAAAATTCATTCCATTCAACACTAGTTAAATCTTTAACTATACGGAACACACTTGATTTGAATATATTGGAATTTTTTATAACATTAAGTGATTTTTTATTCCTAATGTTTTTGTTGCTCGAAGTACTTATGTTAGCATCTTCACTTTTAATCCATTTGTTCTTAGTTTCAGAAGTTTTAATCACTCTTTCCCCACTTTTAGCAGAATTTGAAATATGTTCACTTCCTTCTTGTTTGAATTTTCTATTGACTGAATTAGTTTCTTCACAATCAGGAAAGAAGCAAAGCACTGTTAGTCCGTTGATAAGGAAGAATGAACCGGTAGCTGAACACAAATATAGGAAACCGTTTTCCAACTCAGATACATGGCCAGCAATAATTGGTCCTACTGTGAATCCCAAAGACGCGAATGCACCCAATCTAGCATGTGTTTCTGCTTGTTTATCTATAGCAACAGCATCGGCCACCAGAGTTTTACAAATTGTTTGAGTATGTTTCACACATCCGAGTAGCACACGAAGCAAAATTATTACGTAGACCGATTGCACAAACGCAAGTGAAAGATAGCAAATGGAGCACGTAAAAAGTATAACATACAAAATATTTTTACGGCCATGTGAATCTCCCCAACTGCCCAAAATTGGTCCAGAAATGAATTGGGCTCCCCCATAGACCGACCCAAGAGCGCCAATCAACGTATGCCCAAATCCAAGGCTACGAAGGTGTGCACCAAACACTGGTATTATCAGACTTGCTGCAAACAAATCAATAAAACTTGAAAAGTAAAGCCATTTCTGGATTTTCGCTTGAATTTTACTCTGGTAGGAGCTAGGTTCCCTCTGTGTGTCCTCATTATAGTTCATCCTTGCCATTCTCTTGAGTTCCGCTTTTGCTCTGAAATCAAAATGAAAATCAACTTAGAACATGTAGAGGTTAATTCATTGTTGTCTTTTTTTGAGGACGAACCATTTTTTTGGATTTTCTGAGACCTTAGCGTGGGTAATGAGTTGGATGATGGTGATTGATGAGTTGGATCTACAGTTTTAGGTGGGTTCCGAACCACCGGGAAGTGATTTTACAGCAGAGAACAGTGTCTTTTACTGGCCAATCTAATCGGTCACCGTTACAAACAGGACCCAGGAGAACGCAGCTTATCTATCTGATTGAACAGATACCTGCTACAGCTCGCGGCTATCACTTCCCTAAAATTTTAGTGCACAGGATATAAGAGATCTGGGTACTATGACTGTGCCTTCCCTACATATATTTGAGGTCATTGTGTATTCCAGGGAATATTTATAAGAAACTAAGTTTAAAGAAAATTATGCCTCTGTGTCTGTATTAAAGGACAGCTCTGTTGGGAAGAAGCCTACACACATGGATCTCAGATGAAAAGGTTGCCAAAATCTATAAGAAGTTTGTGGAAACCAACCTATTGAGACAATATTTAATAAATTAGATTGATTGCAGTTTTCAAAAATTCAAGTATGCTGATATGATAGGTTCTTGGAAGTGATTCCTTTTTTATTATTATTGAACTTTTTGACGTCATTAGAAAGAAAGCCGACAAACGTGTACTGTATTTGGTTGTCATTTTCAATAATAATTATTTATTTACTACTGTAATAACATTAATATATGCATAAGATAACTGCTTATTAGAGCCAATCAGAAATTAATTGAAAAAATACCTAGTGCTAAAATTTCAGGTTATGTATATTTCATTTTTATAAAAAAAAAACAATAAAATTTTCCTTTTTTTTTCAACTAGTTTAAATTAGAATTCTGTGCAATTTTTAAATAACTTACCCGAAAAATGTTTCAAAAATAATTCTTTGATAAGCATAAAATTAGTGCAAATATAAAATTTGTTTAGAAATCACTTTATTCGATGATCCCAGCCATTAATTATTTATTTTATTATAATTTATTTTATAATACATTGAGAATTTCTATTTTTTTAAATAATCTCAGCAATATAGCTTTCAAGAGTTAGCACAAGTGCACTTGCAGCGTGATATAAATATACAGCAACCTTACCTTCATAATAATTGGAGCTTATTTAACTCTTCACTAATCAACATTTTCAAAACAACTTATCGCTACTGATATAATAATAAATTATAATTAAAAGTTCAAAAGTCTCACTTACATAACAAAGCTACATGAGTATATTCTTTACAGAAAATTCTTCAAAAACGTATAGGTACTAACAAAAATGAAGAACTAATAAAAGATTTAATGGCTTCTGTCGGCTTACAGTGTTATGTTGAGTACACAACGACTGACGCCTATGAATACAATACACTCATTAGATACGAGTCTGTTATTATGTACTGTGACCAAATAACTCAAGCATTGGATGGCATCAATCTAAAGAGAACAGGTTGATGATTTTTGTCTGCCAGAAAAAATTGCTCCAATATTCAAATTGATATAATCAAATTTTTAAAAAACGTTTCACTTCACAAACGAAATAGAGTGATTATATTAAACTGACTGAATATAATGAAAATAATATGGAGAAACCTGTCCTTAAATTGATGATATCGAAACATGATTATTAGAATAGAATTTATAGTAGGCCTCCAAAAATTCACAATAATACAAATTTAATTTAAATTTATCCTCATGATCCTTAGAATAAAAAATTAGTTCTCATTGGATTTCGTAATTCGCCTATTACGGAATTATTTATTTATTTAATAGAATTACTAAAGTTTGATTATTCACAATTTTCTGCTGCTTTATTAAAGTTGACTAAACAATATGAAAAGAATATCATATGAAATTAAATAAGAATGAAATCATAGAATTGAATGATGAAACCAAACATGATTTTTAAAAAAGCTTCCAGAACGTCTTTCTTTCTCAAACGTAAATCCATACCTTTACCATGATGAACTAATCACAAATCTGAAATCCGCCCCAATACAAAACACTTGTTCTGAACAGGGCAAGTGCATAAAAGCTTTCTTTATTTTTCTATTTTATTTCATAAAACGATTTAACATGTAAAAAGTAAGTAACAGAATTTATTAATTTCGAATTCCCGAAGGTGCTGTTAACAGCACTTTTGGGAATTCGAAGTTCTGTTTTTGTCTATTTGTCAGTTACTTCAAACTAAAAAATAAGTATTATTATTCTTATATTGTGTTTTCTAGAGTAGAGAATTATGGAAATATATTTAAAAAAATAAATGAATGAGAGTAATAGAATTTGTTACAATTCAAATGAAACAACCTATCGCGTATTAAAACAACATATTTACTGGAGGAAAAGTTCCAATTTCTATTCAGATTAATAAGTTTTAAAACAACGAAAAGGGAGAAAATTTCAACTTATTTACCTTTTTGCCATCATAGACCTTATTTTCGACTGTCACAGATGCACATCTCTCTTGTTCTATTAGATAATCCTTGGCATCCCATGCTTGAGAGCCATCTTTGAATAGGAATATTGCTCGATTATCATCCACCAAGTACCTAAAACAGAAAAATTATATTCCATTAACATAAATTTTGACTCAGGTCTGGCAGTGTCGGCTTTTGAGGGGCATTAGGTAGAGCTACAGCTCGGCGAACTAAGCTTTTATAAATAATAATAAAAGTTTCCTTAATTATAAACTTCAAATTAAATAAGAAAGGGAATTATTTTCTAGCATATTTTTAAATAGTTCAACGCTTAATATACATATTAAAGCATTGCAATGCTTATTTGCACCTCTAAGCATTCCCCTCAATTTATATTTCAAAGCCAGCTAGGCTATTGGGTACCACCCGATGCTAGCAGACTGACTTACCTAGCTGTACCTAACGGTTGGTTGCCATGACAACGCCTAGCAAATAGCAAGGCTTTAGTGAGATGTAACAATGACCGCCCTCTCATTGGCAACCGTATTTGGGCAGCACTGAGGTAGTCACTACCACAGCCGATCGTATTTGCATTTAATACCGTATATTGGTAAGACTGATAATTAGGACCGTTCTTGTATTCGTATTTTTTTCGGAGAATGAAGCCCACAAAGACCTGTGCGTGGGTAGTGAATTGAATGATGGTGATTGATGAGTTGGACCTACAGTTTTAGGTGGACTAACAGTCTTTTTGCTGGCCAATCCAATCGGTCACCCTTACAAAGAGCGCCCAGGAGTTTCGTACCTTATCTCTGATTGAAACGATACCTGCTACGGCACTCGGCTATCAGTTCCCCCTGAAGTGTGTTGTTATGACTTTCAATTAAAGACCGAGTTAAGCCGATCTATTACAAAGCAAACCAAAGTTAATTTTGTCTTCATTGTTGAATTTTCTCACTATTACTAATTATTGTCTTCATCAGTTCGGTTGTGTTATGAGATTTATGTTGAGCGCTTGAGCTGTTTACGAGTGTATGACATTATGGTCCAAACAAGATTCAGTTTGATAGTTACTTCAAACACCATAGTGGCCAATGATCTTGCTCTAATTTCCAATGAGAAAGAACTAATAGGATACCACACCATTCTATGAAGAAATTATAGATGAATATGCTTCCCTCAAAGATAGGAAATTGGATCTGAATTTCTAAAAATAGCACGGGTAGTGAGTTTTTCATATTATTTTGAATTTTTCTAGTCATACTACCGGTAAATGATCTTCAAATGATGTTGCTTATTTTTCACTTATATTTAAATTTTTTATATATTTTCAAGTCCAGGTTTCCCAATCTCTGATAGAGTATGAAAATCAGGGGGTGGGGTAAATTTTCATGCCTGGACGTTTAGGCCGAGCTCTAAATGGATTGAATCTGTACTGACTCTGACTTTAAATAAAAGACGAACAGACAATTCCCAACAGAATTCTTCATAACTGACAATTAACAGTAATGTTAGCCAGCTACTTCCTTTTTTTTAAGAGCTTCAAAATAAGTACTACTTGCTTCCAGAAACATTTTAGGATTGTGAATTGTAAAATGTATACAGGATTTACAACCTATAATTCACGCCATCCAATTGGGCGGCTCGAAAAAATTGCGATTATCCGCCGTTGGCATGGTCCCATATCACCAGCAATAGCCGCCTAATTTGATGGCGTAAAGTATATAAATAATAACATCATACCGTAATGTTGTATAAAAACCCAAAATATTACGCTTATTGCATTATTATTGAGAGATGTTGTATAATTGTGATTGTGAATAGATACCTAATTAAGTTCTCAATGGAATTCACGATGGAATTGAAAAGTTGGTTTTGAGTTGGGGTATAATAAACAATATTATTCAGTTCTGACTGAAAATTAGAAAATTGTAGCAGTACCGGTAATGAAATCTATACTACCTACAGCTACTTGACAAAATGTTAAGCCGTTGTCAAGTTTTATGAATGAGAAGGAATGCTTTGAGAGAGAGAGAGAGAGAGAGAGAGAGAGAGAGATAGGGAGGATTAGTCTCAATTTTACCTTTCTGCTTGGATGTGATTATTCCAAAGAGCACTTTGCCAAAGTTTAGTCACTTCTTCAGTTTCCTCTCTGGTGGCATCACTGTCAACTTGAACGAATGTCATCAAAGTTCTACCTTTTTTCGATAACTTCAATAATGACTCTGGATTTTGGTCTTTGATCTGCAATTATAAAAGTTAATTTGCGAATTATAGAATTAAAAACAAGACACGAAGTGGAAATTTCGTAATAAATATAGAATGTAAAATTAACGAGATCATTCATATTGATTTTTTACGGTGCAATAGACAATAGACAGATCAATGGATTACAAAGAAAATATAATGGGCTATATACAGTTATATAGATTACGAAAAGGAATCTATTGTTATTCATTGTTGAATTTGATTGTAATATAATGTCTTAATAGAATATCCCTCAAATAGCTTACAGCTAGAGGGATACTATTGCATTGTGTAATGTTCAAATAAATAAATAAATAAAATAAATAAAAATAACGAGCCTAAATAATTAGTTTCTTGATTACTAAACTATTAATTTCTTGTTAGCTCGCTGATACACCCACCTGACTGAAATCTATTTGAGGTTGAGGCCGGAGATGTTCAGGCAGTTCATCTTCTTCTAGAGGTTCTTCATCTTCCTGAAACAAAGAATATCTAAAGAAAGAAGGAATCATTGAAAAACACCAATGAATATCACTGTAAAAGTCTAGAGTGTTTTATAATGTCAATTACCATATTTACCCATAGATAACAAAACGTCGGTGTGGTTCTACCGAACTTAAAGTAGCTGGAATAAAAAGCATTATGTATAAAACAAATGAGTAACAAATAACTTATGACTGGAAATAATGACAAAAATTGCATTTGATATAGTTCCATAGTACTTTTTTTTACTGATATTTAAACATAAATAATTACTGAAAATACTTTTCTAGAGAATTTGAACACTTAAAATAATCCACCACTATTATTGATTCAGTAGGCCTCTAGCCGAGTCTGAGGAAGTACTACATCAATGCGAAATGGCGATTAAACAAATATATGTTATAGTGTTAAAATTCATTAAAAAAGTATTTTCAGTAATTATTCATGTTTAAAAATTACAGTATCGTAGGCTTGATAAGGGCTCTACGCATAAGGGAACCACATTTAGCTATTTTCCAAATCCAATATTCCCCATTCCAATGAATTATAAAGTAAGTAGTTTTTATAACTACAGTATTATAAAACAGCAAGTTGACTGCTATCTTCTTTCACTTTTGTTGTTTGCAAACAGGCAGAACAATTGAATTTGCAGTCAATGTACAATGAAGTAGAATGGGAAGAAGATAGATTTTATGAGTAGCTTAATAACGTACAATACCACCTGAACCTACCTCCCATTGCTCCAACAGTCTTTCCAAATCAGCTTCACTGTAATCTCGAATATCTTTCTTAGCCCAAGCTGGCTTATCACCGTCTTTAGATTTCTTGGCTATCGAGATTCTAATGAACATACATCCTATAACGAGCCAGGTGATGAACGTTTCTAAATTCAAGAGCATTGTCAAAATAAAATCAAGTTCAAGGATGATTTCAGGGTATATGTGTGGGGTTAATTCAATTATTT
Source organism: Conomelus anceps (assembly GCA_948455865.1). Taxonomy (NCBI): domain Eukaryota; kingdom Metazoa; phylum Arthropoda; class Insecta; order Hemiptera; family Delphacidae; genus Conomelus; species Conomelus anceps. Next base: position 20,603,519 of record OX418225.1, on the reverse strand, counting down.
TGTACAAGAATAATCAATAAGATCTGAAATTGGGCGTATTACCAAAAATATAAATAAATGTTAAACAAAGATAACATAAAACAAAAATATTAATAAATTCTTATTTATGGAATAATATAAGGAAAAAATTTGATAAACAGTTTTTTCACAAGTTAGGTTAAGCCGACAGCAACTCTGCGAGAAACAATAAACCACAGCTGAGGTGTCCAAGTTCAAGGTCAATAACCAGGTGACATCATGACAGAAAACAGGTTTCGAATAATTATTTTGCTTTCAGGAAATATTAATAAAAATTACAATCAATAATTATAATCAGTTGATAAAATTCGAATTTTCTGATATATTCATCACATTAGACAGACAATACAAACTGTTAGGACTGATACATCGATCTCTGTTATCGGATTTGACACGCGCTCGACTATCGATTGACTCTATACTCGATATGAATCAGAATCATATTTTTCTTGGTTATGTTTGGCTAATCATGTTGTTGTTTGCTATGAAAGAATCTCTCGTCCGTTAGTAGTTTTTGTTGAATATTGTTCGTGCACTCTTGTAAATCAGTCTTCCATTTTCTTTTCTATCGCCAATCCTTCAAGTTTTTGGAGTTTCAGTTGCAAATTAGCGTTTACCTTGTGTTTGAAAAGTTGTGTTTAAATAACTATGGGAGATGATGATTATATTGACCAAGCACCCGCACTCTTCACTGAATCTTTGCCAAAGGATTATAAGCCAGGCACTTCTCCTCCAATTGACGGGATAGAGTATTTAAAACGTGTACAATATGAAGCAAGAAATAGTCCTCTGGTTCTTGTCGCACCACCTGAAAAACTATTTCGCCATATAAGAATAGATGATGGAGCTGGAGCTTCATGTTCACCACAAAACAGCAAGGTTGCCCCACGTAATGACTCTTTATTGCCATCTATAGAGTGGCAAAATAAGCAAGTGGCAGATTTTTCAGAGGTTAGACGTATTATTGCTTTGAGGAGAGAGTCTGATAGAGATTACGTCGATAAAGACATTCTTCTTCCGTCGAGTTTTAGTGAAGAAAAATGGTTTAAAATCTGTGTCCGAGATTCTAATGAGCCTGAACCTACTGCTAGAAGTGTTACCAAACAAAAAGAACATTTAGAGCCATCCGTATCTGTTTTGTTGTCCATGTCACAAGACACTCTATCGGCTCTTCTTGGATACTTTGTTGAATGGATAGAAGATGGAAGAACAACTATTCAGTCTAGTGGAAAATGGATCTATAGTATTTTAGCTTGTCTAGAAATTCCATTACTTCCGGAAATGTGTGCTTCTTTGCGTGAACTCGCCAGATTAGCGGCTGAAGAAAGGTCGAAACTGGACACATTCAAAAGCGAAACTGTGAATCCACTAAATCTTATTATATGTTTGGTTGGCCGTTATTTTTCTCAACTTGATTTAGCTGATTGATCTAGATATTTTAGATCTAGTTTTTATAATTCAATATGAACATTGTTCAGAGGAATTTGATATAGTAGATAAGTGCTGTACAAAATGAAGCAATAAGTAAAAGATTCGAAGTTTTGTAGTACAATTTGAATCATGTTTCCTTTTATAGCTTCTAGATACCATAAGCAATTCTATTGTTAATTTATAACTAGTAGGCTACAGAGAAATCAATACCCAAATTTTCTAGAACTGGACTATTCATATGAAAACTTCAATTTAAAAGTTCAAGCGTTTCCATAAATGTTCAATGTGATTGCCACCAAACAATATCCTTGTGGTCACCAAATTCATCCTTCTCTTGAAGCAACATGTTCGGTTTTGTGCTTTATACAGCTGCAGTAGTACCAGTGGCGAGGCCATATCAGTCCCCATTATTTCGGCTGTTTTTGCGTTTTCTCCTATATTATCCATCGTCGTTCTATGGTAGTGGGGAAGATATACATTATACCACGGTAAGTAGAAGAAGACGGTAGGTGTCACCAATTGGATGCGCAGTAGCAAACCGGTTATCTGACGTCATCGCCACCAAGGAACCGAACCCCGATGCAATTGCTTTGCAGTATTCAAGTGTATTTAAATACCATCAATATTTTTCAAAGTTGAATAGAATTCGGAAATAATATTATTAAAAAGTGTAGTTTATTGTCTTAATGGTGTGTGTAGTTCTTCATTGTTATGCAGGATTTAAAAGAGTAGAGCAAGAAACAAGAGATTGTAGAAAATTTGGACTTATTGAAAGTTCTATCAGGCTACATAGCTTATCGTGAATTAAAAAAGGTATTCCAAAAACATTCAATTATGGTGAATGATCTGGACAAAATGCTTCAAAAACTTCCAACTGGCTTTCTTTTTTATCTAGAGGTGGCCTAATAAATCCATCGGATGAGTGGCTGTCAATTTCAATTCAGCTTGAAAGGGAATTTGAAAAGTTTCATGGAGAAAGACTTCAAAAGTGTTCAAATGCAATGTTAATTCTTACCAACATTATAAAAGAAAAATTCAATAATATCTACGACTTTGCCATTGAATGTTTTGGTAGAACGCGTTCTTTTATAAGGATGAAAGAGTTGAATAAGAAAATTCGAAAAATACCTGCAGCATCCAATCAAACATTAGATAACAGACGCAAAATAAGCAAGATGAAGAAAATCGCATCTAAAAAATTATTTCAAGCGGTCCTTATTCACTGATCATTTATATATTTTTAATTTTTTCCATTTGCTATTTTTTTTTTTGTCACAAACTGGAAAAAATTTGCAACTAGGATTGCAGAATTTTCCCACTGATGATCTGGTTATGATGTTACTCATTTATTTTCTGCTTATGGCCTTTTTTGAAAAGACCATTTACCTAAATGATATCTTTGGTTTAGCAATTATAATAAAAAGCGTTTATATAATTAAATCATCATTATGTTTTATTGATTTTAATTGCAATAAGAATTGAATTGACTGCGTGAACAGCAATATAAACACCCTATTTGTGTTGAAAGAAAAATAAGCAGTAGGCTATTAGTTCTAGTTCTAAATTTACAATATTTAATTTGATGAGCTTTCACATTCATGAAACACGCAAAACTTCAAACAAAGTTAAAATAATCGGTAAGTTTTTAAATTTTCTGCACAAACCTTAAAAACTTTTCTTCCCGTAAGAACCTTCTACAGAGTAAGTTATTAGGAAACTTGAAAAAAAATGAATGAAAGCAGTTGAAACATTCTTCATTAAATTTATTCATATGATTTTGTTTTGATTCAATATTAGAATTGTGAAATATAATTATAATACTTATGACAGATGTTGAAAAGACTCGTGTGGCATAATAAATCAAATAAAAACTTCCTCCAAAAGAAAAACATGTAAACTTTGACGGGTCGTAGGGCGTATACCTTTGAGGATTCTCAAAACAAAAAAACGCCTAGATGTTTGAGCAGGTATAAAGGGAAGATTCCTGTAAATTTTCATGCCAATCGGCTCAGTAGTTTTCGAATTATAAATGGTATAACTAACAAGACTTTATTTTTTATATTAAGATTTAAATTTATAATGTTCATAATATTATATTATATATATGCAATAATATACACATATGTGAGTATTTTTTATGCGTATAGGTGTTCTTGATCAGAATCTGATATACTCTCCGTGTATTAACCTTCAGAGATGTTAATACTTTCTTAATTATTTATAACGCTGGTACTGTAGCCTACAAATGGTTTTATTTCAAATATTAAATACGATGTAATTTTAAGTCCTGTATACAAGAATTATTACTCAAAATATCCCAACCGATATGTTGACGATAAATAGGAAAAATTTCAAATCTTAAAGCAATTAGGAAAAGAATTGTAATCGGTTTAGCAACAGCGTGCATACAAATGCAGGCTAAAGTAAGCAGTAGAAAAGATTGCTTTGGTGGCGATGACGTCAGAGCTCCGAGCGCTATGCGCGTGACCCATACCGTCTTCTTCTATCTACCGTGCATTATACAAGAGGTGTAATTGTAGAAAATACGTTTTAGTTCTCTGCCTTTGAATGTGAGTTAGGCCAGTCAGAGGAGAGATTTCAAGTACTCAAAAAGCTTCAAAAGTCACCAATTTGCCTTGATTTTTTTTTTAAATTTTCCTGGGGTGGTGGTGGGAGAACCCCTCTGCGATGACCGGTGAAGGATTCCACGCCTCGCCACTAAGTAGTACTCACTTTTTAAGTTAATCAGTGTAGCTGGCAGCGGTGTGATAGACATTATATTTTACACACCTAATTGAAAAAATATCTAAGTTATTGGGACTTCTTGAAGACGAGTGATGAGCCTTAAGGCGCCCGGTTCCTAAAATCTATGCTGTGTTGCGCTGTTTGAGTAACCGAGCGTTCATTGGAAACCATTGGTTCTGTGTTGGAAGCTGTCCCAACACAACTTTCAGTGGCCGGGCACCCTAACTGTTAGCTGTTTTGCGCCAATTCATCATTTTTAAGCTTTCATGATCATACAGGTAACAAATGGAACTTTAGAACTAAAGCTCAAAATCAAATAGGTAATTTATTTGTCCTTTTTAAAGAAATAAACGAAAATATATATATCTTATATCTATTACTTAGAGCAGATCAAAGATTGTTTTTGGAGGATGAAGCACACATAGGTCTGAGACCTGTGCGTGGGTAATTTATTTATTTACAAAGGCAACCTTGAACAAGTATTTTAAGCCTAGGTGATGATGAGGGGGTGAGTGATAATACAGACTTAATGAATTGGATGATGGTGATTTATGAGTTAGACCTACAGTTTTAGGTGGAATCCAAACTACCGGGGAGTGATTTTACAGCAGAGAACAGTCGCTTTTTTTTTGAGGATGAAGCCCACATAGGTCTGAGACCTGTGCGTGGGTAATGAGTTGGATGATGGTGATTGATGAGTTGGACCTACAGTTTTAGATGGGTTCCGAACCACCGGGAAGTGATTTTACAACAGAGAACAGTGTCTTATCTCTGATTGAACAGATTGGATTCATTTAGTGTCGCTGCAGCTGTTTGGACAGAGCTTTGCGGTGCTTGCACAGAGGAGCATCAAAATTCTGTAGAAAGTTCTTCCAAACAATCTTGAATTACAGCAAACTTTGAAAATCAATTAAATTTAGTAATATTAATTTTAGCTTTCCTGTTTCAGTCGTTGACCTCATTGTTATTGAAATGTGATGTTTACTGAGTGAAATGCTAGTGAATAGTTACATACAGCAATTTTTTCTTGCGTCTACATAATTCATTTTCAATTTAGTGATATAATGAATTGCCCTCAATTTAAGGTCGTATGACCATACTCCATTCTATGAGCGATTGAAGGTGGTTCTAAAACTGTAGGTCCAGCTCATCAATCACCACCATCCAACTCATTACCCACGCACAGGTCTCAGACCTATGTTCTTCAACCTCCAAAAAAATTGCTTTAATATGCGTGTGACAGCTTGTATCATTTACTTTATGTTTATGCTTCTTTTTCTGTTTTTACCATTTGCACTTGTAGTTTTAACTTTTTAGGTGAATTTAACGACTTTCAGTCAATTTTAATTAAGAATAAGTAATATTTTACTCACTCTAGGACAAACGTTTTCGAGTTATGAAAACTCATCTTCAAGGCCCATAAACTTCCATAACTCGAAAAAGTTCGGCCTAGAGTGAGTAAAGTATTACTTATTCTTAATTAAAAATGACTGCAAGTTGTCAAATTCACATGAAAAGTTACCTATTAACAACGCAGTTTGTCATGGAACAAAAAATCCAGGAACTTGTAGTTTTTTGTGATTTGTTCGGGCAGGTTTTAAAATCATGACCTTCCAAGGCACAATGACCACAAATTGTTGATGCTATTTTACAGTATTTGGAAACATGACCTTGATGAGAAACAAATACGAAGATGAGTTTCAACAACTCGAAAACGTTCGGCCAAGTGTGACTACATTTATTATATTCCTTGAAGATGAGTTACACTCTGATATTTGATAACTCTGCAATCTCCTGTTGCAATATATAGTATTTCAATGTATTTTCAATTGTATTGACAACAGTATCAAATAGCTTCATGCAGCTATATACACTGCATTAATGAGTTGGATATATTTCGCAATTTAATAATAATTATAATACCCAACCACTTCATCATTAATGATGATAAACCCCAGTTCTCTCTTGCAGAGGGCTGAAGAAGAAGGTTTCAAACAATTCGTTTCACAAACTTGATAATAAACCTCTTTTTGAAAAATTAAATCAAGTTATCTATATACGGTAGGTTATTTCTATAAATGGCGTTCTTCATAAAATGATAAATGTTTTTCTTCAATTGTAAAAATTAACTTTTTGTTGTAAATTTAACGACTTGCAGTCAGTTTTAGATTGTGAATATATAATACTTGGCCGAACGTGTCGAGTTGTTCATGAGGCCTTGAAGATGAGTTTCAACAACTCGAAAACGTTCGGCCAAGTGTGAGTACATTTATTATATATTCGCAATCTAAAACAGACTGCAAGTCGTTAAATTTACAACAAAAAGAAAATATAAACAACGCAGATCTGTCCAAGAAAAATTAAGGTACAAGGAGTTAGCCTACAATAGATTTGAAACAAAAAATCATTGTTTATTGGTAATACGGTTAGTAAATAATTACGAGTTTGTTTAACAAACTGTTATTGGAGTTTCTATGCAGTACTGACATATTTCTTCTGAAATTCTTTCATAAAATTGATGAGTGCTTGGGCTTCAACGATGGTATGCGCATTATAAAAGGAGGCTCTTAATCCACCAACCAACCTGGAAAAAAATTGGGGCTTTATTTAATTCAAATCACAAAATTGATTGACAAAAAGATGCTAAAAATTCTCTAGCTATAAGAATAGGCTACTGAGTGGCTGAGGGTGCAGAATTCAAAAAAGGGTCGAACCGATGATAATGACCATCACAAAGTCAAATACGCTGTGGAATGGTGGTATTCACGGTTCGACGCTACTTCAATGTGTTATACACCATTTAACAGCACGTGTTTGATTTTTTGATGGTGATAGTCATCGAATATTAGTAGCTACATTGAGCAGGCAGGCCCTTATGCTAAATCCAACACTTGAAAAATCTCTCCTTTTCATTTATTATAGGTGTTAATCTAGTCTGTTTATGCAATAATTTGAGGGTCGGTTGGCTTTAGCAAAGACAATATAATATTACATTGTCTTTGGCTTTTGCAACCTCTTCCCAATTTTGATAAAAACAAATTATTTATTTTAACCATAGGCATACTTCAAAGACAAAGCCCAAATATGTTTCTTTTCTATTACCATACAAATGATTGTTATCATCCAGAGGCCTATTCTGATTGATATGCATTTTAATAGTCAATGAGTTTATACAGGCCTATCTTGAAAAATTATTGTGTATAGGTTTGTACATTCATTAGCTTAATATTTGTAAGGAATCAATCTCAATCTATATCGAAGGTTACCATGCCTTTAAATAGATAGTAAATAACAATTTTTATTCATTGACACAATATATATATAGTCATTCAATGATACTGACTCAATCATGATTGGTTTGTAGTAGCCTACTGCGGTAATCAATGAATTTGAAAAAAAATTTCATTCCTAACATTCTTTTTTTTTTTTTTTGTAGATTACGTCTTGGAGACTCCATTCAAGGAGTATAAGACAAGTCAAATCAACAATATTATACACTATATTACATAATTACTTCAATTAGTTGAGGTGAGGCTCAATTTTGATGTGAAAGGAACTCTTGTACACTATAAAAAGCTTTATCAACTAAATATTTCTTCAATTGTTTTTTAAATATTTCTATATTTTCAAGACTCTTCAAAAACTGCGGTAGCTTGTTGTAGAATTTCCTACCAATATAACTAGGTTTTTGTTTGAATAAGCTACTATTGTGACTCACCAAGTGATAATCTCCTCGGCTTCTTGTATTATAATCATGTACATCAAGATTTTGGTTAATATCATTCGTTTTTACATATAAAGTAGCTTCATACACATATAAGCAGGGTACAGTTAGGAGACCAAGTCTCTTGAACAACGGCCTACATGAATCTAATCTATTTACTCTTTCTATACACCTAACCGCTTTCTTTTGGATCTTAAACACCCTATCAAGATTTTGTTTTGATGAATTACCCCATACTAAGATAGCATACCTAATATGTGACAGTAAGAGCCCATGGTAAGCTGTAAAAAGTAACTTTTTGTCATTCAATCTAGCGAGCTGTCGCAGGACAAATACCCCAGATGAAATTTTACTACATATTTTCTCAATGTATGGAGTCCAGGTCAATCGTCTATCCAACGTAACTCCTAGAAATGCAATTTTTTCTTCCTGGTCTAATTGATTATCGTTTACAAACACGTTTATAGCCCTATCTTCATTTAAATTATGTTTGTTTTTGAATTGAAGGTATTGGCATTTTTTACGTTTCTAACGTTTATGCTCGGATTAAAAATATAGTTTAACTCCATGGTGGAATGTATCATTCCATCATGGTTAAGGGTTACCATATCACCGGAGATCTCCGGATTTTGAGGCAAAATGTGAGGCTCCAGGGGATTTCACAGAAAAATAAGAAATCTTCTCTTTTTGAAGATTATTATAAGAATCCTCTATTATATACTCTAATTTTAGTCTGTGTTAAGCTCAATTTTTTGGACAATACCGGTATTCAAATTTGTGAAGAAAGCAGTTTTGGACTTGAGTCTGTTGCTCCTTCACATTTATTGTAATTTTGTCTTGTCTTCTGATTAAAAATGGTAGATTTTCTGTAAGTTTACCAGTCCTATTTGTAATTCTCCAACCAGCAATATCTATTAAAGAGGCCAATTACATTTGAAAATATTGTTTTTATTCATTTAATTTTCAAAGACGGCGACGCATATTTACAACGCATTTAAAAATATATTTTTTGTGATTACCATATGTCAATCCTACCACGGTTTAATTCGATCCAGAAGTTTACTCAATCATAACGATATAATAAAATGATACTGTAATCGAGTCATAATATAACTAAGGTATATTGCTTATAAGGTAATTTAACTATGTGAGGCCCGGTTTTATTAAATTTCCTCTGTTGATGATGCCCAACTGAATCAGAGTCTTGTGCGTGAGTAATAAGGTAGAGGATGATACAAGAATAACAGAATGAAATAGGAATCGAATCCATGACTGCCAGAGTTGCAGGCAATCAGAATATAGAGACCTTGCACTATGGAGCATCTAATAGCCTACCGTACTTGAGCTAAGATAATCACCATCATAAAATCAAGCATGTGCTGTGCAATGGTGTACGACAGATTATAGCAGCTTCAATTCAGCGTAAATATGCTACCACCATTCTACAGTAAATTATGTGTTTGATTTTGCGATGGTAATAAATCCTCAAGTATTGGATGCTTCACTATGCAAGCATCTCTTGACAAAAAAAAATGTGTTTGGGTTAAGTTTCACAATGCCATTTCGCATTACGTTTATGCCTTAACTTTTACTTCAACCCTTTCATTAGAATCAACTCATTTGTTATGTGGTGATTATTTTCTAAAACGAAAGGCCTCACCTGTGGCCAGCTAGCTGGATCATGCCCTGTGCTTTGGCTTCCTCAACGAATTTCTTTTCAAGATCGACATTGCCATTTGCAATACGGAAAGGTACGTTGGTTCGTGAACGGAATCCTTCCTTCACTGTACAAGAGTAGAAGCCATTAGATTTGTTAATGGCTTCATAGAGCAGAGAACTTTTCATCCGTGACAAATCCTCCATGCCGTTTAAACCACCGTTCGACTTTATCCATTCAAACACTCGTCCCATCACAAATATCCTGACAAAAATATTTATTAATTAATAAAAATAGGCATTTGTTTTAGAGAATGCACTTATACAAATGAATCTAAGTTGCCTTATATTAATTTGAGACGATAACAAAATTGAAAAATTTATGAGTAGCAAACACAAACGATGACTTACACTTACAGTATTTGTAGTGTGTAGCACAAAAATGATTAAAATTGATTAAATTATTTTTCTTTGTAGTGGCGAAGGTGATATTGTGAAAGGTATCCATAATGAATAATCAGACGAAATTGTTATTACAACCACATTTATTAGAAATATTGAGAAACTAGTTTCGGTTGTATACCAATGGTATACCATTGATAATGGTATAACAACCGAAACTAGTTTCTCAATATTTTTAATAAATGTGTTTGTAACAATTTCGTCTGATTATTCATTATGGATACCTTCTACAATATCACCTTCGCCACTACAAAGAAAAATAATTTAATCAATTTTAATAATTTTTGTGCTACACACGCCATCGCGGTTGTCAATATTATAGATTATTAGATCTGTTATAATGGATCAACATGTATCCATAACATGGCTAGAGGATGAATTAGAACTACTCATAGAACACAATCGTAAAATCAATTGAATTATCAATGGAAAAATATTTCCCCGTAGGGTACCGTACCAAGCCGTTTCCTCGGCATGTAGGCTATTATTGCCGTGTTATTAACTTTGTGAAATAACAAATAATCGATTATGGTTTTTTGAATAATTTTATACATGTTCACTCGTTCAATTGATGAAAATGACTGAAAATAATTCGGTGAAGATAAATTCTAAAAAAGGTAAGAAAAGAAATACTTAGAGCTTTAGAAATAAGTTTCATTTGAATATCTTCATTCCCTATTTATTAGGCTACATTTTTTTTACAATTAAAATATATTAATACTTTCTGTTTATTTTAAGTGTCATCTCAATTTTTTCTCATATAGGCTATTTTCATTGAAAATTTCTGCGTGGAATCTAATGGTTTGTATTGTACGTTATGAAGTGTGTTAAGAGTGTGATACTAAGTTTTTCCTAATGTTTTCTCTTGATATAACGAAGATACTTTCTTTCAGCAAGCAGTATTGATTCATTGATTTTGTTTTTGTATTGGCCATGTAAGAATATTGTACGGTTTGTTATATTTTCTTTTATTCGAATTTATTTCAATTTTTGTATTTTTTGTTGTAAAGATCAATGAATAAATTTTATTTATTTATAAGTTCTATAATAAGTAAATGTCTACAGCTAACATTTGAAGAATTAGCTTATCATTATGAGATATGCTTATGATATATGTTTATTTTATGACCTCCAAAAAAGAAGAAACGGCTAATTCTAGTGGACTACATTTCACAAGATACAGTAAAATAGGTACGGTAACTACCCAAGTTTAAAAAAGTGAATAACGTTGAAATAAAGTGTTCGTTAGCCAAGGATCTGACAAAAAGAATAAGTTTATGATAATGTATAAATGAATGAATAGAGCACTTACGAGAATGTAGGACATGTGTTGTGTAGGGAATTGTCCTTATCCATGACCGCCATATCTAGTATAAGAGGACAAGTAGGCATGGCTTTTCCTAATAGATCTCTGCGAGCTATCACCAAAGTCACTCCTGGTGGACCTATATTTTTCTGTGCGCCAGCAAATATAATAGCAAACTGAAATTGAAAAAAAATTCATGATTAAACTCTAGAGAAAAATTCGCTGTTTCTTATTTTGCGATTAGGAACCTCCACTTAGATGGTAATAGCTGAAAGTACAAAAGAAACATATAGCTTACGGAACCGTATTCTAAATAACCTGTGTGAAACTCCTTCTTCAATAAAACTTTAAAACCTACAGTACACTGATTTTAGGCATATCACTCCATAACGTGAGTCGCAAATTCCACTTAAGTGTATTTTTTTAAGTTTTCTGATATATTTGTGGGAACAAGATGGATCTTCAAATTCATACTTTTTTAATATTCAATTTTTATTATAATAAATTGATTTGATTTTGATAATTTAGGAGTTTCAGCTCAAACCATAGATACTCAATACTTTACTAGATAAATATTGGATTAATATACGGTACAGTACTCTATAATTTCATTGCTGTTCCAGCTTTCTAGTTGCATGAAAAATTGAATAATAGAAATACTCTTCATACATGGAAATTAATAAGACCTATCAATCAGTTCAAGCTTTCCATTATAGCTTGATATTAATCTTTTCCAAAATACTGTTCATGTAATTCGCCAGATGTTTTTCTATGCATATTTTTTTTTTTTTTTTTTTTTTGAGGATGAAGCCCACATAGGTCTTAGACCTGTGCGTGGGTAATGAGTTGGATGATGGTGATTTATGAGTTGAACCTACAGTTTTAGGTGGGTTCCGAACCACCGGGAAGTGATTTTCAGCAGAAAACAGTGTCTTTTTTGCTGGCCAATCTAATCGGTCGCCGTTACAAACGGGACCTACGAGAACGCAGCTTATCTATCTGATTGAACAGATACTTGCTACGGCTCGCGGCTATCACTTCCCTATTAGATCCCTATCACTTCCCTGTAGTAGATATACTACACAGAATCACACTCGTATCCTACAGTACACCAGAAATGCTGATATAATAATAATAATAATTATTATTATTATAAAAAATTATTATTCAATATCACTACGGTACCTATTCAAATTAACTGATTATGAATTATTTCTTAATTTATAATTTTTGAGTAATTGATAAATGTTAATGGTTAATTTATTATTAACTAAATTAAATTAATTCTAGAAATGTTTGGATCACTAAATTTAACTTAAAACGTACCTTTCTAATATCAAAGTTCCTGGTTAGAATATTCGAAGACATATCGGCTACTAACGGAATACCATTCGTTTCTGGTATGAATGGAAACTCAATACCTACAAAAATAAATTGTTTATCTTCAAATGTCAACGTCATTTAATTTTAATCCAATAACCGGAAATTCCAGTTTGTAAAAATATTACAAGTTGTAGACTTGATTTGGTAGGCTAGCGTATAATTCCTGTAGCCTAGTAAAATGAGGGTTGAATATTATGTTCGTTACCGTACTCTTACCATCTATTATCTTTAAACGGCCTCAATTCACAATATAATTAAGTTTTCATGTGAAATTTAACGACTTGCAGTCAAATATTTGTTAAGAATAAGTATAACTCACTTAATCTGTAGGCCGAGCGCCTAAGTGAGATTAAGTGAGTTATACTTATTCTTAACAAATATTTGACTGCAAGTCGTTAAATTTCACATGAAAAGTTAATATTAACAACGCAGTTCGTCATGGAACAAGAAATCCAGGAATATAATTAAGATGGAAATGGGAGAATGACAAATTTCATTCTGTTATTATTGGAACAAGATTTTTAAAACTATTAATAAAATATTCACATTATACTACTGGCACCTGCATAATGTAATAGCTTATATGCACAGAATTATATTTTACCCAATAAAGTAATTTTATCTGTAATGTTTTACATGACGATATACTTAATGAACAATCTAATATTAAAACTGACACTGTATTTCACTTTTATATAATTTTTTACTCACATATATTGGAGATGCTTGAAGAATGCATTTCACTTCTGAAAAGAAGCTTCGTCAGCTTCTTCATTTCAGAAGTGAAATGCATTCCTCAAGCATCTCCAATATATGTGAGTGAAACATTATATAAAATTGAAATTGATACAGTGTCAGCTTTAATATTAGATTGTATAATTTTATTCAATTATTATTAAACAGAATTTATTAATTTCGAATTCCTTTAATTGCTATTACAAAGTCATTTCAAACTAACAATTATTATTATTATATAATTCTAAAAAAATATATATTACCTACTTATAATGTAATGGCTTATGCACAGAATTATATTTTAGAATAAATAAAACTGAGTCAAATAATAGAAATACAGTAGTTATGCATATGCTCACCATTCACAGTTTCGTTATCACAATAATAAACGTAAGAGGCATTTGGATCTAATTTCCATGCTGATTTGTCAGGAACCATTTCATATTTGTCAGTTTTTGGTAGAACCATATTCACTTTTCCGTATTTGCTGGCTTCTTTCGCTGCTTTTGCTGACCATATTCCTGAAAAATGACATCACAAATGAGTACCATACGGTACTGTAAAAATTGCAGTCTCTCAGTATAATGTCTAGTAAAGTAAAATTAAATTGCAAGTAACAGAGATACGGTTTTACAATGCCAAGTAGAATAAACAATAGAGAATACATCAAATAAAATTACATTGATGTAACTTGATAAAATAATTTAGTTTATATAGAAATATGTCCGCACAAACCTGTAACAAAATAATCGGCGCTACCTGTCCGAGGCATAAGGTTCATAGGAACAGATGCAAAGATTCCTGTTGCTCCTCCTTGCATGAACAATACTGCATATTCTTGTGGAACATTCCTGGAGAATATAAAAAAGAACATTAATGTAATATTGTTGTGAGCAAAAGCCTTTTGCAGCTGGATTGTGTTTTTGTAATGAATAAATAAATAAACAACTAGTAAAAGTCAGTCATTGCTCTGAGGTTGATTGATGAAGTAATGGATGCTAATAATAATAATCATTCTTTCCATTAAAAATACCCGTATAAATGCAATTATGGGAGTAATTATCATATCATCATCGTCGAACAATTTCTTTTGGTTGCGCATTGTTAATTATAACTGGATAAGACAAATTTATTGTATACCAAATACGATAACTATTCATGATTTTTTTCTCTCCCCACTTTCAACATTATTACCATTTTCACCTCCATACAATAAATTCATTTTTTCCTCCATTAAAAAAAAGTATTATTATTGTTTATTGAAAAATAAATGAACACCAACCTGAAATTTCTAGGTGGCTATATTTGGTACGGTAGATTTATTAGTCCAGATCATAAAAATTCTAGTGTAATAGATTAATATTAAATTATTTCTGAAAATCCCTGTTCAAGTCCAAACTATTGTGAAAGGAGCTAATCTTAAATTATACGTTAATATTATTTGAATTGAGCTTACAATAATTCACGGACAGTTTGCTGTGCTGTGTCATTAATGACTGCATAATCTTTGCTCCTGTGGCTCATTTCCATCACACTTATCCCAAGTCCATTGTAGTTGAGTAGATCCTTTTGTACGCCTATCAAAACCTGCCAATAAAAATAAATCCAATACAGAAACCTTGGAAGTCATTTTAGCAGTATTTAGCCTTTCAAATGTGCTCATACATGACTCATAAGTCTCTCACAACTCTTAATTCACTCAATTTGGCAAGCAATAGCCATGAGCCGTAGCAGGTATCTGTTCCGTCTTATAATAAGCTACAAACTTCTGGGCCTTGTTTGTGAGGGAGACCAATTGGACTGGCCAGCTAAAGTCTCTGTTCTCTGTTGTAAATTGACTGCCCGGAGGTTCGGAACCGACTTAACTTTAGGCCCAACTCATCAATCACCATCCAACTCATTACACACGCACAAATATCATACCTCAATTTAAATTTATGTGTGCTAAGCCTTTCATGGTGGACTTGATTTTTAAATTAAGTTTTATTAAGAATTATTATTTCTGTGATGTTTTCCATGACGAAATACTTAATGAACAATCTAATATTAAAACTGACACTGTATTTCACTTTTAAATAATGTTTTACTCACATATATTAGAGATGTTTGAGGAATGCATTACACTTCTGAAAAGAAGGCTGACGAAGCTTCTTTTCAGAAGTGAAATGCATTCCTCAAACATCTCCAATATATGTGAGTAAAACATTATTTAAAAGTGAAATACAGTGTCAGTTTTAATATTAGAATTATTATTTCTATTAAAATATTTTGGAGTACTGTACCGTAGTTAAGTACAGACACACATCTTATATAGAAAATTTTGGAATTTATTGCAACTGATATTCCTTGCCACTATGATGCCTATAAAAAAGTCTAATGTGTACAATGTATGCCTGGCGTTGAAGATTTAATAGTTACAGTATTTTAAGGAAAAAAGGAGAAAATTTTGATATGAAGTTGATTGATTTTATACAAGATATGGTACTCCAAAGTTCTCGGGAAATGTTTTGTGAACGATATTGTGTGATGAAACTTTCACTATCGGTGCTTATTATGGCACGGTACTATTAGTGCAATTGACAAATTAAATCAATTTGACTTGCTGGCCTCCAGAAACTCAATTTAATAACTCTCAGCGAATGACTAGACCTACTTCTCTTTCATATACCGTATGTGAATTTATAAACTAAATTGCGACTACAATAGTGATTTGATTATAGCAAAGACAATTAATTATAATGTAATATTGTAACATTATATTGTCTTTGGTTATAGGTAAATTGTATTGTTGAGAGAACTATTATTAAAAAGTGTTAACCCACCTCTTCTGGCAGCTTCGATGGCCCTGCGCCGAAGTTGATTACCATTTTGATTTTGCTCACTTGTTGTCAAACCACTTCTCCAGTATTCGTACTTTGTTGTATATCTGTGATTAAAACATTGAACAACAAATATTATTGTTACACATTTATTTACGGATCATGACGCAAATGAGATAAACAAAACTGTTTTCATAAAGCAACTACAATAGCGTATTATTGATGGAAAAGAAATTATATTGTATGCTATTGAACTGTATTGTATAAGTTTGCGTTGACTTTTGATCAGTTCAGAGTTAGAGAATATAAGTTTCATTTGAATGTGAAATACTTTATTGACTTTCTTGAGCATATTGAATAAACAACTGATAAAAATACCCAAGTCTACTTTA
Organism: Conomelus anceps; assembly: GCA_948455865.1. Taxonomy (NCBI): domain Eukaryota; kingdom Metazoa; phylum Arthropoda; class Insecta; order Hemiptera; family Delphacidae; genus Conomelus; species Conomelus anceps. Next base: position 20,586,848 of record OX418225.1, on the reverse strand, counting down.
CTGGTAATGTTGCATCATAATTTATAGATTTTAATATAAGTTTGTTATTTTTTATTAGTCTTTAGCATTTTTTCTTGTTATTGGTAGACTATAATAAAATTAAATGATCTTAGTTCTGCTCACCAACTATAATAATAGCTATAATAATTATTATTATTATATTTACTTGTAATATACATGATAGAGAATTATGTAAGGACTGTATTGAAAAACAATAGCACCATGAAAATTATGAGTGGAATATTTATGTTTTACTTACATTACTTTGGCTGCAGAGTCATGAATAGCAAAACATAAATCATTAAAACAATAATTGACTACATGATATGACAGTGGCTTCATAAAATATATTTTTATAATAATAATAATAATAATTGAAAAATATAAAGCCTCTAGCTGTAGGCCTAATACATTCTCTGTGATGTTTTCCATGACGAAATACTTAATGAACAACCTAATATTAAAACTGACACTGTATTTCACTTTTATATATTGTTTTACTCACTTATATTGGAGATGCTTGAGGGATGCATTTCACTTCTGAAAAGAAACTTCGTCAGCCTGCCGCCAGGGATCATGCTTTGTTGAGGTTAGGATGAGCGGCCATTATGTAGTTAAAAATTGCGTTTAATTTGAATTGTGTTTGGTCGTTGAGTAAGTTGGTTCTATCTTGTTTATGGTGCATGAATATTTCATATTGCTCCAGTGTATTTAGTTTGTGGCTTTTCTTGGAATGTGTGTAGAATCTCCTAGTCAGTTTGGATGTTATTGTGTTGATTAATTGATCTGCAAAAATGTTGAGTCAGAGTTGGAATGTAGTGCTTTTATGTGCTCTTTGTATATTGTGTTGAATGATCTGCCTGTTTGTCCTATGTAGTATTTGGGGCATGTGTTGCATTTGAACTTATATACAAAGCATGACCCCTGGCGGCAGGCTGACGAAGCTTCTTTTCAGAAGTGAAATGCATCCCTCAAGCATCTCCAATATAAGTGAGTAAAACAATACATAAAAGTGAAATACATTGTCAGTTTTAATATTAGATTGTAATATATTGTTAAAGAAACTCATATCTAGGTAGGTACCTCAAGTAAACTTTGTTGATGTGTTGTACTGTACGCAGAAAAAACTACACCGTGGTACTAATTGTAGAAATTTTCACAATATTAATACAAAAGAGCAAATAAATATAATATTAACGTACTTCTTAATTATTAAACTCAACTACTATTGCTGAACTTATGTGCCAGGAGTGTTTCAAAGCTGTAGTAGCTCAATTTGAAAGATGTAACCCTGATGGAGAAAGGGAAATAGGGATCAGGTAATAACTGATAAGAAGGTCAATACTGATAACAGACAGTCGTTCCGCTCAGTTTAATTGTCATCTCTGTCTAAATTTGTATGCGTGCGCAACAGTGGAACAAAATCTATTTCCAAGATCTTTATTCATATTGACCACAGTGCGGGAATAAATCGCACTTTAAATCCATTAAACTTAATACTGAGATATTAATAATATCAGTGATAATAGCTAGTTGCTAGTGATAATAGCTCTTGAATTCTATAAATTCGTTCTTTAGCGCAAGTTCCTTAGACGCAGTATATATTTTAAGCAATATATAAATTAGTTACCAAACGATAGGTACAATATTTACAACTTTAATTTTACAGATGTACAAAATTATTTGAAATCAATTCTAAAGGACAGCTCAAACTGAGGCACTTTTTGTGTTTAGAAAAATACCATACCGTACAATCTTCATTATACACAAGAATAAAAAAGAGATTTGCATGAGTCTGAATTGCTGCAAAAGTGCGCTGTATAGGCAATAAAGTGTATCTGTTAGTAGGACTAATCTTCATAGAGTTTGCATAACAATTTTAAAGCATTTACTTCCAATTGAACTTATAGAAATAAAAATATTACAGAGGTAATTCTAAGTCTAAACATCATCAAGTTTGAACAATAATATTGATAAATATAATTTTTGAAATAGAAATAAAACATTTAAGAAGGAAGGAATGAAACCATTAATATTTAAATAATATCTGCTCATTTATTGGATACCGTACGGAAGCCAAAATCGAGTCTAAACAGAGAGTATCCTAGAAGACATTCTAGGACAAACCTCCTCTAGGAGGAGTTAGCATAGGCGTTGTCAGGGGAGGGGGGAAGGCTTTTTAATTTTTTTAATGTGTCAAGTATGAATACAGTAGTCATTTCTTCAAGGAACATTTCATAGAATTTGATCCATGCGATTAGCCGTAAATGCGTGACACAGACAAGCAGACAAATGCAAAATGGTCGACTTGAAACAGAGACCTCTCTTTGTACAATTATACAAATTTAATTAGTATTGTTCTATTAATTCATTCATCAGAGATATAAAATCTGACCGATTTGAGCAATTAACTGCATTGCGAATAACAGGCTGGATGAAAATAGAAATGCAACCTTTGTGATGGGTAGATACAGAGTGACTTTTTGTGAAAAAATACGAAATAATAGACTACGGTACGGTACGCAAATTGAATCAAGGGTTAGGTCTTATGATTGTGTTTAATTTTGCGATGGTGTCATAGAGTACATCGAGTACCTGTATGACCCTCTGTGCTAGCACACCTATTCTTGGGCGTGAGGTCTGTTGTTTACAGAACTACTAGTGTATATCGGTGTGAGAATAGTGAATAGATTTCGTTTTTATTTCATGCATCAAGCATTAATTCATTCAAAATCCATAATAACTATACAGAAAATTAACAATTTGGGATCTCTGCTAGAAATCTAAGTGTTTTCAGCTTGGAAACCAGATCTTATGTGAAAAAGCACAAATGTAGACTAAATTTTAATGATCTTAATTATTCGAAACTGTGGAACTACTTTTCATTAATAAAAACCTATTAATGTTATTCCGTGTATCAAAAATGGATTATTTCAATAATTTTGAAGCCATCTATGGAGATGACATATTGTTGACGAAGAAACTATAAAGAAAAACATTAAAAACGACTCTAAAAACATTTTTAATGAGAAATTATCTGCGAAATTGATTAATATAGTCTAAACAATATCTTTACTGTTATTTTATCATATTCGATTGATAATAAATGTGCTCTTTCGCACAAAAACTGTAATAATTGATTTGAAATGTTAATCAGAATTATTTAAGCATGCTAACAATTTTTATAAACTAGCTACTTCCGAATATTATTTAAGCAGTAATACCTTATCTGTGTAGCATTGGGCTGAATTCTATTCAAATAAGACAAGTCCATATGGAATATGTTTCAACACTTCAACTGTAGAGTGCGTATATTAAAAATTACATTGCATCCCACTAGAGTCCTTAATCAAGTTTTCAAGCTAACAAGGTACCGTATATTTACTAGACGATCAGAACACATTCATACATAGAGATCAATTATGGAAAATATTTCGGGAACAATCTTAATCTTAATGACGAGCCAGACATTGACTTGAAAACCAGATAGTATACGGTAATTAATTTTTAATATTGGGTTTCAAATAAAAAATCAAATTTCTCAATACAATATTGTTTAACTTACCTCTTCTCTGCAGAATGTTACACTCAATAATCTTTTTAAGAATGATTAAATTCAATTGAATAAATCGAATAAGTTTTTTGAACGTCTAGCTACTAAAGAAATATTTATGTGAGATAAAAGTACTGACTAAATTCAACTACATTATCATAATTGCTCATGATCATGGCCAAAATTCTCTTTATCAGTTCAAGATATTTTCGGTATCTTGCTCACAGGATTGACGTAGCGTAATAAAAAGTTAATTACATAATAATGCATTCCTCACATACACTCTTCTCAGATTAATGAGGAACATCTTGAAAATTTTATTAATTGAAAGGGTCAATATTTGATGACATTGTTTTAGTTCAAATTATCTGACAAAACTGAATTATTAGGCATACTAACGAAATTCAATCATAATTAATTTTAATTAGAAAAAGTAAATTTACTCATAAAATTTGAGCATAGTTTGCAAATATGCATTGGAAACTAATTTTGACAATTGGGCTATCTTTGTAAGGGGGATCGATTGGATTGGCCAATCGTTCGGAACGCACCTAAAACTGTAGGTCAAAGTCATCAATCACCTTCATTCAACTAATTACCCACCCACAGATCTCAGACTTATGTGAGTTTTATCCTCAATAAAATAAAATAAATAAAATAGAAATGCGAATTGAATTTTCGCATTTCTATTGTTACAGTTGTCAGTATTCGTATACCGAAAGTCAGTGCATTTAATAGGATTGAATTGATAATTCGGAGTCCATTACCTAGGCTTGTACTTGATAGATAATAATTGTAATGTCCTTGAATTGAATATTCCCATACTTGATATTTAAAATCCATTATTCTACAGTTCACACAGAGGTAAAATGAAGAGTTGAAAATTTGAACCTTAAATACCGATATTTACATCATATTGCTGGCCTCCACTGTTTCTAGCTCAGAGCTTGTGGCAATGTTTTCACAGTGCTGAGCCTCTGCTGGCCCGGCCGCATCACAGTCAAGTTCGTCAGTCTACATTGCCTGCTACAACCACTGGCAATTGCCTGCTTCTACAATATGACGACTTTCTGCTGATATCTGGAAACGATATGCGATATAGATTTTTGAAATTTAGAGGCCCAAATTAAATTTGAATAACACTTTTGAAGTTTATACTGGAAGAAAATATAGTGTCAAAACTAAAAACATCCATGCTTGAAAAATGTGAGTAAAATGTATTAAAAACTGACAAAAATAATTCTTTCATTCGCCAACTGTTTGCAAAAAAAAACATTCCCTGTTTAAAATGTTGTTTATTGTAAGTTATTTCTTGAAACGTAAGCTAGCAGGAACATGACTAAGTTTTTTATTAAAATTCTTTCTTTTTCAGACTTATAAAGAACTGCGGTCACTGCAGACAATGCAATATTCAGTTTTTCTGTTATCAAGATAATACAAAAGATGTTTCTTTTTTTGTAAATAAATTGTTCGTAGAAGAATTTTAGAAAAATAAATGAAAACATTTATTTCTATACTTTTAGAACTGTTTAACTAGTTCTTCCGAATGCTCCACTTTAGAAAACCAAAATCACTTTCATATAGGTACTGTCAAAATTAGCGAAACTATCACATATTACGATTTATAGTTTGTTTCTTAAGTCATCGGAATCATCAAAAATATTGAAGTGATATTCATTCTCAACAATAAAATATATCTTTATGGAATACAGAACCTGACATCACACGTGAGCTCACAACAACATACTTGGCGCTCCGATATTTCATCATCATATTGATCTATGTACTCAGAAACCTTTAAAATTAACAATCTAATATCAAAACTGAGACTGTATTTTAATTAAATATATTATTTTCACTCACTTTTGCTGGAGATACTGGAGGATTGAATTTCACTTCTAAAGAGAAGCTTCGTCAGCCTTAAGCTTTTCTTTAAAAGTGAAATACATTCCTCTAGTATCTCCAGTAAAAGTAAGTGAAAATCATAATTGAAATACAGTGTCAGTTTTTATATTAGATTGTTCATCAAGTATTTCGTCATGGAAAACACCACAAATTTTAAAATTAAATTTGTAATAGTTTTATATCTCTCCAATAGGTTTCAGCACTGAACAGAAACAACTAAATTACTGACAATAATTAAAAAATGTCTGAAAAATGGACACCGATAATATATGACTGTATAGAGGTTACCTAATAAGCAATTGCAAGCATTGCTGGCCATTTGAACTGAGAGAACTTTCTTAGTTGAAACAAGTTTAAATAGAACATGACTCTGGCCAGCAGTACTAAACAGCAACCAAAAATAAAGTGAGGGGAAATAACGATAGGAAAGTCACGGAAACAAAACTGCAGTGATCTCTATTATTGGATAACAAATTGAAAAATAAATATGAAGTGCTGAGTTTTTTCAAGCCAAGTGTGCCCCTATAAACGCAGTCGTAGCTAAGGAGCAAACAAAAGATTTAGGTAAAATCTGGAGTAGGTTTTACAACAGCAATAGTTTAAATTAAATAACAAATAATAGTTTCTTTAATGTTTTAAGATTTCATATTACTATGTGTTGTCTTGCTAAAAACGCCCCTGTAAAAAACAAATTAGACGAAATTGAAGAATGGATAACTGATGGTATCCTTGCAGAAATAAACAGGGTTAAAGATGCATATTTTATGACGAATTCAAATTATCTAGAAACTAGGGGCTTGTAGGGGCAAAAGCCCCTAAAAAACCAAAATACATAAATTTTTTATCAACCTTCATTGGTCATTTATAAATAAGCAATGATTTTCTAGCATTATAATATAGTTTACAACACAAACTGTATACAATATATTATATACAGTAGATACATCCTTCACCCTAGCTTCAAATTGAATGAATGATCTTTCAAATTTTTAGTTTTTCAAATTGTTTCTTACAATTTTTCTAAGCAATGTTGGTTACGTCCCCAATACTCCTCCCCCCCCCCCTCCCCACTTATTACGCCTATGCTTGGGAGAGATGCAGTTCTTCTGTAGTCTGCCCCAGATGCCAAAGTCAAGAACCAAGAAAACAATCAAAACACAATTTGATTTTTCTTATCTTCTCTTATAGTGTTTATTCCATGGTTTCTGATAGTTTTAGGATAGTTACAACCCACCTGTAACTCTTCTGCAACCCACCGGTTGGGAACCGCTTGAATAGAATATTCTATTTTCTCTAGTCACCGGCTGGTGCTGGAGCAAGGCTGTGGCACAGCTGTTTTAATTTCAAAAGATGTAAACAAATTAAACCCCATGTTGTTTTAATGGGAAAAGTTTTATTCTGTTGCGAATTTATGGTGAAAAAATAAGAAAAATGAATAGTTTTCCCTCAAAATTCACGTCAAGACCTTTAAAATAAGACCCCTCCCATCCTTCTACGGCCATCCAGTCACTCACAATTTCTTTACAAAAATTTGACTTACGGAATTATATATTAAGATACGTTAAGTGAAAACAGCTGAAATTTTGAATAATTGTGTGTACTTTGACACAGCAGTGCGTGAGATGTAATGAACAAACATAGGCATGTAAATATTCATGAAGATGCTTATATATTAGTGTCCCCAAAATAATAATTACCATAACGAAAATAACCAATAAAAGTACTGGCCATCCGAGTGGAGGGTCACTTTTCTGAAAAACCATGTGAAGTGCGAAGGGTTAATATCACAGATACTCTGTAAGTGTGCACAGTGGTTGAAATAAGAGTTGGTTATTTTGGCTGTTGGTAGTTGTTGGTTGAGTATTTAGAAGCTGTATCAAAGTTTACTACATTTGCTTCTGTGGAAGAGAAAGTATCAATATTTGTTTACACTAATTAATAATAGGCCTACATTAACAGATTACAATTTAGCAGACATATTTCCAAAACTTGAGAATCATCCAATTTCATACATCAAAATCATTATTTGTAAAATTTGAAAAACTTTTTTCCATCTCATAAATTAATAAATTTACATCCAATATTAATTGCAATAAGGTAACCAAATACAGGCATCAGTCAATATTATAAATACAGAGGCGTATGACAGAGCCTGCAAAGATAAGGATTTAGCATCTACAGTCCTTTCTTCAGATTGTCTGATTTTGCTTTCTGCAGACGAGAGATTTTATTATTTGTTCACTACATAAATCAATACATCCACATTGCAGTAGCATACTACTTGTACAGTACCACTGAATTTCAATCATCTATATAATAAATCCTTGCTTGCATTGCTTTGCAGCTCAAATCATGACGCTGTTGAGCTGTTTTACCGAGTAATTTCCTGATTCAGTTTGTTTACTTACTTACTTACTGCTGGGGCGTCACAAATCTCAGTCGATTCTTTGCCTCGTAGATTAGCCTCCTCCATTCTTCTCTGTCCTCTGCCATTTCAATTGTTCCTCCACACCTGACAACATCTTTCCCAACTTGGTCAAGCCACCTTAATTTAGGCCTTCCCAATGGTCGCCTTCCTGCAGGTACGGCCTTGCACACCTCCTTCAGCCTTGTTCCCTCCTCTCTACGAAGCACATGACCTAACCAGCTAATTCTTTTGGCTTTTATGAGGGCTATTATATCTGGTTCTTGGTATAGGGCACGTAATTCCCTGTTTTTTCTTATGCGCCAGTTTGTTTATCTGTTATAATTTAAACACTTTAATTTTTATTTCTTTGATTCATCAGCTGAAGTTGTCTATTTCTGAATTCCTTCTTAGTTCTTCTTCTCTTTAATTTTGCTGTCTTCTCTGTTCATCATTTCGCCTCCTTCCACTAACTCATTGTCATTGTTCTCCATACATTACTCATCTTTTCATATATCTTTCTGTCAAATCGTTTGCATTATCATTATACAAATTTGTTTTATGCTGAACTCCCGCTCATATATAAGGTAGACTTGCTGTCTCACCTTCTTTGAGTGTGTATATTCCTATCATTTTTCTTGGTTGGCGTCATTTGCATTTCTTTTTTCATCAATGGCAATACTTTGTAACTTAAATCTATATTTCTAATTTTGTGTTATTATTTTTCAAGTTATATATTATTTATGATTTATATATAATTCTATATATATATTATATTATTTATATATATTATTTATGATTCTTCTCTTGGTAATTTTTCATGTGGCAAACTTTTAAAAATCGCACAATGAATTGAAATGTGATGTGTTTTTTATGATGTCATTTTCGAGGAATAAAACATTTATTTAATAAGACTAAATACGGGTGTGTGTATGTATGTGCATGTCAGTTTCACGGATTTCAAAAAAAAATGGAACCGATTTGGAACACTAAATTTGGTACAAAGCTTCCTCTAAACTCAATTCAGTGCACCTCAAAGCTCGATTTCTTACTTTATTTCTATATTTTTTTAAATTAATGTTAAAACTTCACTTATGAACATTATTACTGTTTTAAATATTGTGTTTAGATACAGGATGCTCATAAATTAAACAGCTGATAGGCTACATTACACGTCACTATGATGCAAAAAATAAGCTTAAGTCACAAGCCACACATTGATTATTGTTCCGTATTAATATTGCAACTTCTTCCTTCTTTGGAACAATTTTATTGGCATTGGTGGTGGAATTTTAGTTTTAATTTATTGTGTGGATGAATGAACAGTAATATTAATCAACTTCTTGTGAGTTTTACACTATTCAGATATAGATGCAACATAGATAAAAAATTATGAATGATTTTCAAATAAAAAGAAATATCATTCAACATCCTAAAATCATTGAATGAAAGACTCTATAGTCTGTTCAGCGAGACTACGTAATGGAGTAAACAAACATGTGCTTGCGTGCAAGCCGAGACTCAACAAAGCCCGATTCACACATAGCCTAGTTTTCGAAACGCATCAAACAGGTAACAGGCCTACCCATTGAAAACGACTTTCAATAATCATTTTCAAACACCTACTTGGATAATACTTATTATTTATTGTAAATGGAAATAGATACATGAGAATAATGAATTATATGAATGAGATGGCTATTTTCTTATTTTCAATGCTTAGGTAATGTATCCAAACATTCAGCAATCAATAGTATCACTATTATTAGAATTGTTCATAAATTTGTCGATTGAATTATTTTTACCTATACATTTGAAATGAAAATAATGACTTGATAACTGAATTTAAAATCTAATATGTTCTTGAAATAATGCAATAATAATTTATTCATTTTACAAACTGGAAGTGCGACATCAGCTGTTGAATGAACAGGAGTTGGCAATGAATGTGAATAGGCCGACCGACCGATGCCAGTACAATTCTCTGAATTCCTCACTCACACACATGCAAAGTTTGTTTACTTCATTCCGTAGACTCGCTGAACAGACTATAGTCTAGAGCTCGTCGAAAGAACGCAGATGGGTTTATTCGGTTGTACCTTTTTAGACCTTTTTTTAAGCCACATTGGACTACCTACATAAGTTTATCAAATAAGTTATACTCCTGGATTTCTTGTTCTATGACGAACTGCGTTGTTAATATTAACTTTTCATGTGAAATTTTGGCCTCTGAAGATGGATCTCATAGATTCGAAAGCGCTCGGCCTACAGAGTAAGTAAATTTTATTTATTCTTAATGAATATTTGACTGCAAGTCGTTAAATTCACATAAAAAGTTAATAAGTTATTCTATCTAGATATCTGGTGCCTTGATACATATTTTCTTAAATTTCTTTCTATGACCTTTCTCCCTACTCCTTCAATCTGTTTGACCTCCTCTGGAAATTGAAAATCCATTATACCTTCATACAAGAAAAATATAATTCCTGGATTTCTTGTTCCATGACGAACTGCGTTGCTAATATTAACTTTTCATGTGAAATTTTGGCCTCTGAAGATGGATCTCATAGATTCGAAAGCGCTCGGCCAGATTAAGTGAGTTATACTTATTCTTAACAAATATTTGACTGCAAGTCGTTAAATTTCACATGAAAAGTTAATAAAAATATACTTTTGTTATTAATCACTCAAATCAATACATTCATCAGAAATATATTATTATAATATATATGGTACAGCTTCTGAATGCTGAAAATGACTGAAACCGGTAATATAATGAGACATTCTAGACGTTTGTGTCCATCATTTAATAATGCTAAAGATCTTAAGAGTACGGTACTGTTTTATTAGTGTATCTGAATATTTTCTTTTTCAATTAAAAATGATCATTTTTCAGAGTTTTGTCAAGAGGCTATGACTGCATGATTGAACAATGACTGATCAAAAATCAGCGCCTAATATTATAAATAATACTATCTTTCATAGCATGTTTAATTCAGTGGTTATAACAACGTATACGTTCAACATTGTAGCCTACAAGCTATGTCTAAATGAGACTTGGAAAATGATTAAGAACATTAAAAAAAATGTTGACAATTTTCGTTAAAATACCAATTTTAAGTAAGCCGATGACTAACAGAGTAGTAATTAAGTTTGGCAAATATATGTATAAGTTTTTGTTTCTCTATAGAATAACTAGGGGAAATTATCATTTTATTCGATTATTTCAAAAATAATAATTGTGTAACTCTGCTCTAATGAAAGACCACTGATTCAACCACTTAAATTCATACTTCCCGGGTATCCAGCTATATCTTGCAGGTCTAGTAACGTACACTATGCCGCTTACTTGTTTGGTATATTATATTTAAGTATACGAGGAAAATACAAGTGGAGAGACTAAGATAGCGGGAAAATACCCATTTTATTGTTGATAATCATTATCAAATCAATCATGCCAGGAAATATTCCATCATAAGATGAATGACAGAGAAAGTGGTTTGTTATGTTGGTAGCATCGCCTGATCTTAAGGCAGAGATCAGTTTATTCAGTTAGCAATATGGCAGTTGTGTGAGAATTGTAATGTCGAAGTGTGTTATTTTCCTTTTATTGGTTATAAAAAATTCGATTTCAATAGTGTCATGTCAGTTTTAAATGTATTTTTCGGATTATGTCGGAGGTGACCCCAGGTGTGCCGATGAAGACTTCAATCTCGGATGTTGAACTCTTAACTGAAAATCAACCAAGTATTAGGAATAGTGATTCTGGTAGCTCGTTTCCTACGGTTAACGTGTCTTTGGACAATTCAAATAAACTTAGGCGTACATTTACCTTCACCAGAAATGCCTTAAATGGCTCAAGAATGAGCAAGAGGAGATCGAGGAACAGGGATTCAAACAAGGATAATACCAGCAACAATAGTTCAATGGTTATCAGTGATATGGAAAACTTGGATTCTAATCAGAAGCAAAATAGAAAGCTTTTTAGGAAACCGTCTTGGAATAAGTTTTTTAATAAGGTTATTCAGAAAGTTTCTACTTTAGGTGTTAATAATAACAAAAACTTATGTTCTAGCTACGTGTACAGTAATCGTAGACGTACACCGATTTCACTCTCTTCTAATGACATTCGTGTGCCACCTACACGTCTTGTAAATTTTTCAAGTGGTGATAAGGTACCCGGAGTCATAGGGCTTCGAAATCACGGTAACACTTGTTTTATCAATGCTGTTTTACAGTGCTTGAGCCATACTGATATTTTAGCGGAATATTTTGTTTTGGATCAGTACAAAGTAGATCTTTCCAGACGGAACAAGCTCAATTCAAAAAAGTATGGCACTAAAGGTGAAGTGACAGAACAATTAGCCATTCTTCTCAAGTCCATCTGGTCTTGCCAGTATGACCCAGAAATATCAAACAAATTCAAGCTTGTGGTTGACAAATATGGTAGCCAGTACAGGGGGAACAATCAACATGATGCACAAGAATTTCTTCTGTGGCTCTTGGATAAAGTGCACGAGGATTTGAATACAGCAACTAAGAAGAAATACAAAGTTATTAAGGTGAGTTATTGGTCTGAGACCTTTCTTTATTTGACTATTTCATAATAATTCTGTTGATGAGGTTAGGTTTTCCTATGGAGAGCACACAATTGACCTAACCTTCAATTTGACGTCTTGAACAATAAAATAGTTGAGACGAAATTACTGGTTGTCAATGCTATCGCATTTTAATATAATTTGGAGAATGCTCTGGCACATCAGTAGTCACTATCGCATTTTAATATAATTTGGAGAATGCTCTGGCACATCAGTAGTCACTCTCTATCTTTAGTTAGGTACTCTTTTTTTTAAAGATGAAGCCCACATACGTTTTAGACCTGAACGTGGGTAATGAGATGGATGTTGGATCTTCAGTTTTAGATGTGTTATGAAACAGGGAAGTGATTTTACAGCAGACTACAGCAATAATGTATTGTTTATTAAAATGTATCAATGCAATTCCTTAACAAATTGACGCATTGATATCAGGTCTTGTGATACTCTTGATCAGTAGGATATAAGCTGTTGAAACTTGAGTTCACAATTGAATTGCTAGAATAGTTTAAAAAAAATCTTGTTCAACTAGTATGACTTTTCACGCAGCGATCAATATTTTCTTGAAAAACAATCGATGATTTTCTGTTTGCTTTATGCAGTTCAAATGCAATTCAATGCTTCCCAGTCCAAGAAAAATGATAGGTCTATTGAAGATTCTATTCAATATGTCTAAATACAGGCAAATGCCGAAATTTTACTTTCCAATTTTCAAAGGATATTGTAATTTTGACAGGCTATTGTTGCTTTGAAACTAATTCAACCATTGCATTGATTGGGATTAGGAAGGAATGTTGTTTAAATCTTTCTCTGTTTAATCACCATTATTATTATTATTATTACCAGATTGACTTTAAGAAGAAAAATACATTCCAATGTTGTAGGGTAATATTTATTCAGCTGTAGAGCTTTATTGAATTTATTACTAATAGAACTGTTTTTATTTATTATGTAATTCATAATGTCACTTTTGCGTAGGTGCTGATGCGTTGACGGTTATTTGATTGGTTGAGTTGAAATTCCAATATTATAAAATTGAGTTAGAAAACGTACATTCGAATAATTAATACCATCCATTCTTCATAGCTTGAGAGACTTGAAAGGGATTCCAATCTTTGTAAATCCAATGGTTAGTTTATTTGGGAAATTGGTTTACAAATAATTATTATTATTATTAGTAAAGTTTAGTCATTCAGCACCGTGTTTTACATTTTGGAGCCATGGTGTCTCAATTTCAATGGATGTCTCCCATTCACCTCATTACCCACGCACAAGTCTCCAGACTTATTGGACGTGATCCACAATAAAAAACTTCTGTTGATCAAAAAATCCATCAATTGTGATTAAGAAGTAGAGTACCGGTATGTCTGTCTTCGAGAAATTTGTGGATTAGACAATCTAATGAAACTCTCAAGTTACTGTATGTCTCTATACATGTCTCTTTTTTACTGCAAACCAATTTTCGTTAGTTTTTACACGAAAAAGGTTAGATGATTTGATATTAGATCGTGTTTTCCCATTGATTTTTATGCTGTAATACCTATAAATCCTCTAGTGTTGTAATCAACATACAACATTTACTGTGATATTTTACTTGTCTTGAAGCAAGTAAGATTTGGTTTCAGTTATTATATTGGCATATTTAAGCTTTCTATTGTCTTGTGTCCACTTTCTGATTGTTTTTCACGTCTACAATTTGATGATTCTACTATTTTATTTTGCTTAGTTTTCACTCACGGGTCTTTTTGTTGAAATCCCAAGTTTTGTGAACCCTATAAGCTTTGTTAATTTTGTGTCAATTGTTATTGTGTTAATTCAAAGTTTTATTAATCTGGTGTTACTGTAATTGTGATTGATATTACTCACTATTACAAATAAACTCCACCATCATCTGTTGTGGTACGGTACAGTCGTTGTATTTTACATCATTATAATATTGTGTTATACAATTAATGCATTCCTACTGTATTTCAATTTTGTTCCAATAGTGTTGCGTCAATATAGTGTGGTCAATATCAGATTGTCTTTCAACATTTTCTGAGGCTGTTGTCATGTGACACCGATCTTATCCAAGTTTTGCAGCCAAGACAGCGGCGGTTGGGATGAAACATTCCAGTGAAACCGGATTCTTTGAAGCTGCTCCCGCGTGGTGGCTTGTCTTGTCCCATGCTATGCGGGTCGTCTCGTTCTCGTCTGCCTGTTTTGTTCCATTTAGATAATGAAATTATTCTACACCTGCTTAATAAATCATTAAGTGCAGGTTAGTTACTGTTGAGATTGGCCACTTTGGAAAGTGGCATAGATGCATTTGGAAGTGGGTTTGTTTTGATGAACTCCAATACCGTTTTACTTGTTTGAGGGCCTCACATATACAATTTAAAGTTAGAAAGTGATAATGTTGTTGATTCCTATTTTCCATAGTTAATATTACAGAAATATAGTAGGGAAAGGGCGAGGAAGAAGCAATCTCGGTAAAAAGGCCAGCAATATCCCAACTCCAATTGTACCCCTAAACTTTTCAGCTGAGACCGCCCTTTGTCCCACACACTTAGTGAGATATTTATTTATTGTGACAAATATACAGCGAATGTGAAGGCGCAACAGAACCATATTGAACATATCTGCAACTCTGGTGTGGAATTTTTTCATAAATTATAGTTTTCTCCCCATTTTTGATGGAGACTAATGTCATTTAGGTAAATATGAACAACGTCAAAGCTGTTGATGAAATAAATATGTGCAGAATACGACCTTAAATGCGTCGTAATATTACTGAGCTTGAAATTAATAATCTGAGTGAGATCTCAGTAAAACTGTTTGAAGATTTTTTATTGAGTTTAACATGTCATTCATAGTTGTAATTGCCTATGTTTTATAATTCACAACATTTGAATGTTTTAGTATTTGACTGGAAGTAAAAAGAGAAATAATCCTTTAAGGTAAAGCATGATATGTGCTTGAATTAGAACATTACTATTAAAACCATTTTTCATCTTTTTAAAATTACTGTAAAATGATTCAATTTATAAAAAAAAATTATAATGGAACTAAATGACTGAGGATTAGCCTCAAGATAAATATTATATCAGTTTTGAATGTGGGAGTCAATAAGTGGCTACCCTATTTAAAAATTATAACCATTGAAGAGCGAGCTGTGAGCTGTTATTTTTGTATTTGAGTAATGAAATCAACATTAATACAGTTGGAATGGTATCTTGAATTCTCGTCATTGAGTTATTTATTTTTAAATGTGCCACCTTTTCGGCTGAATTACAAACATTAGCTTTACATAAAATGCAGCTCTACAATAATTTCTTAGGCTACATTTTTTCATGGGTCATAAATTACCGTACACGAGCTTTCTTAAATATAAATATAGCATTTTAAAAATTACATTAGCTACATTGCATCAGCTTCTTTTACATTTAACAAAACTATTTCATGACCTATTGACTTCTCAATCTGTTCCCCAAGATAAATTCCATAATTTAAGCAGTACTCTTCATAAAATTGAATGATAAAACTAATAAAGTTATCTAAATATCTATGGCATGGTTTGGATTTGGTTTGTCTATGCCAGGGGTACTCAATCATATTTTTAAAGAAAGTACCCCTAAATTAAAAATTTGTGTAGCCCTTGTTATCTGGGGGGGGGGGGGAGTTTAAATTGAAAACACTTTTTACATCAAAAACAAAATATATTTGAAATGCATTACAAAAATTTTCTGAGAAGGATGAGCTTGCTTTCTTTTACATAGTTCCTCAGTGCCCACCGCGGCCAGCACTGTTGCTAAGCGGCGCTCACTTGCACCTGTTGGTTCCAAGTAACTCGACCACACAAGTATTCAATTAGATTACATTATTAAATTATAACCTTGCTTGATTACGAAACGGGATGAAATAAAAATTGTTTAATTTTTCATTAACCTGCCCCACGTACCCCCAAGGGGTTCGTGCACCACAGTTTAAGAACCACTGGTCTATGATATAACTCAAGAGTTCTTGTTTTTACACATCTCTGTTCATAATTTCTCTCACGGGAAATTAGACTGAATGTCTAATTGAAACAGACTGGAATGTTTCTTTTCAACAGTATTCTCATTGTTGTTTCTTACTTTCGTCACGTTTACTTTAAACTGAAAAGGTAGGACTTACCACATAAATATCCTAGTTCATTAGTACGTTATTGTCTCTCTGTTCAATTTTAAAAAATCACTGTACACCACTTGATCTATGGGATCTGAGAGTTGGTAATATTAATAATACTTTTATCATTCATGTAAATTGTAAATTTACACAAATAAAGCCATCTGAATCTAGTTGCCACTCATGTGGAAGGAAATGAAGGAGCATTTCCGTATTCAACATTACTGTTTGAGTATGTTCTGGCTCACAAGGGATAAAGGGAAAATAGGAAGAGAAATTCATTCATTGTCATACAAAAAATAGAACACTAACTTAAAAAGGTAAACTAAAGGTGGTGGGAGTGCATCGAACTCAGACTAACTAGGACCAAATGATAGGAGGAAAAAGCTTTTAACTGATTTCGATGCACTAATGTTGTCACAGATAAACTTGTATCGATGAGTCTGTACTGACGGGGTCGATGTATCTTGTTTAAGATTGACCTTTAAATTCTACTTTTTTCGTTAGCTTCAAACTTTTGGTGTTGATTCGATTCAAGTTGTTGTCAGCGCTGAATTTGAATTTATTGTTCATTCCAAGACATTTGTACAAACAAACAGGAAAACTGTCAAGTGTATAAGATAAATACATAAATACGATGATACAAGAATTACAACATAAAGTACTTCAATGAACATTAATTTTCACCCTAGATATAATTAAATTACTCATACCGGTACATACAGCCAGTGTCATACACGATTTCAATATCCATGAAGGCCGCAACACTTTCTGAACATTTATTTATGCAGTATCTGAGTTCTTAAAGCTATGTTTTGGCCTAAGGGCCTAGACATTGGCCGAAGGGCCAATTGCTGATTCCATAACCTAATATAAAATCGTATTCCAAAGGAAGCAAACAGTGCTGCTGAAAAGTATTTCAAAGTGAGTTGAACTCCAACAATGTTTAACGAAATCGATAAAACAGGCAAAAACTTCGCTGTAAGAGGTATTCGTTAATGAGGAGTGGTCTTGACAAGATTGTTATGTCATGGAACACCATAAAATTTATTTGCTAAGCGGATTGCATTGTTAGGATGTTCGTTGTATAGAAGTTTGTTTGAATATGCCTCTGTAGTCTATGGCTTATATAAGTTAGCCCTGACAAAAAAGGAACGTTGCAAACTGGGTAAATTAAGATCTCAACACATGTGTAATAGAATGTTTGATGTCGTATGAACCTTTTACTGAAATAGGCAACGTTGGCCATGGATTATACAACATTGTTTCCAATTTCGCTGAAAAAGAGATGATATCAAGCAGAAAGCTCAGAGCTCGACTCAGATATACAGACGTACTTCTTTTGTCAACAGAAAATGTTAGTACTGCTTAAAATTAATATTCTTGTTCTCCTTATCCTTTTTATTTGATCTTCGTCTTCTTTTTCTCCACCTCCTTCTCTATGTCATTTTATATATATTTTTATGGGAGGATGAAGCCCACATAGGTCTGAGACCTGTGCGTGGGTAATGAATTGGATAATGGTGATTGATGAGTTGGACCTACAGGGGGTTCCGGTTTTAGGGGGTTCCGAACCACGGGGAAGTGATTTTAGAGCAGATAATTTATATTATGTGATTGTTTTGTATTTAAGTGCAAGAGTAGTCCAGTCGAAACTTTGCCAAATCAAACAAAAATAAATGAGAAAATAAGTATTCTTTTCTTTCTTTTTAGGAAAAAAATCGTATTACATTAAAAACATTGATACAGTACTGTTTATTTATCATCAAGCTCCATTGATGCACACAGTTCATATTTTTGTCACATTGTTTTCGTTATATTAAGGCGTTCATTTTAGATAATAAGTGATCCATCACTTCTACAAGCTGATCTAAGATCTCTACCCTTTATTGAATGTCCAGTCGTTCGATTTGATACAAGTGAAATCACTCGAACGATTCTGAGCACTGTGTAAAAGAAAAGCTTTTCACTTTCTATTCTTTCGTCAGATGAACAATTTGCGATCACAGGTCATTCACGTGCCATTGTTGTCTGCCGTGGATAAATCACTGCGATAAGGTTTTCTCAGTACCGTTCGTTATGCAATGCAGTCATATTTAGGCGTTTTTCGTGCAATTTTGGCGACGGACATGTTTGAAGTCTCAGTTCTCCTCCCTGTTCCTAATCAAGATTAATTAGAAACTCTTGAGACACGTTGCTTTATCGTTATCTATTTATAATTGTAAAATACGTACATATAAATATTATTTTCTTGGGAATACCAATGTAATTTCATTGGGAATGTCAGTTCTATTTGTGTTTCATTTGGCGTCAGTGATTATTATTATTATTTTTTTTTTGAGGATGAAGCCCACATAGGTCTGAGACCTGTGCGGATGATGGTGATTGATGAGTTGAACCTACAGTTTTAGGTGGGTTCCGAACCACCGGAAAGTGATTTTACAGCAGAGAACGTGTCTTTTTTGCTGGCCAATCTAATCGGTCACCGTTACAAACAGGACCAACGAGAACGCAGCTTAGCTCTATCTGATTGAACAGATACCTGCTACGGCTCGCGGCTATCACTTCCCTAAATTATTATGGAGTATTGATGCTCCATTGTGCAAGTACCGTGATGCGTGTTAACAGGCATGTCAGACCGAAAAGCCAGCATAAATGATGATCATTTTTCAAAATCTTTTTTTTTCTTGTATTTTTTTCCAAACTTTAATATTAAATTTGTTATGCGAAGGCGGAGTACCAGGCTAAACCAGCTTTTTTTAAAAATTAGGTAACCCCAACACAATTTTTTTACATGGGCGCCTTATATTTTTGCACCACAGTACACTAAAATCTTATCCTTATCATATCTGTTTTTGTCAATTGTATTTGTTTTATCAATTTTTTTTTCTCTTGAAATTTATTGAATCAAGTTTATTTTTTCATTTATATCATAATTAAGGTTACTGTGTGTATTATTTATTGTATGATGTTGTGTTGCAGAAATAAATTATTATTCTATTCATACACAACGATAGATAACAATAATCCAACTTTAACGTAAATTGACGCAGCACTGTCGTCTAAACAAGAAGTAAACTTCTAGTGAACCAGTTTGGAACAAGTATTTTCGGCGACACAAAAATTAGTTATGTTAACCAAATAGAAGTAGTGTTCTTTGTCACGTGAAATCGTTTTCCCAAACAAAATAATGACAACCTTAATGTTAACAATGGTACTTCTCTCTCAGACTGTCATTTTTTATTCTCACGATCGTTAATCGCTCTCTGTTTTTGTGGAAACGAACTGTTGCGAAAAGACCTTGGTCCTTGTACGCAGTGGTTTCCTTCCAGGACCTTGAGCTATCCATTGAAATTTCAAACTTTCCTCCAGAACTGCTTGTGCGTTCCACGCTCAATAGTCTGTAGACTTCCAATCTTATATTAATGCAGTCAATTTCATAGTACTCCATCTCTTTTTATTCTATTGTTCCAATATTAAAAAAATTGTGTTGCAAAGTTATTATTGTCGTTCATTTTATGGTGTTGGAATTCAGCAATATTATTGTGAAAAAATAATATTTGCTTTCACATAGGCTTGCTTACAGCGAACAAAATAAAATATATTTATTTATTCATCTAGATCTAGACTAAACTAAAATTCAATCTGAAGGAACAACAGGATAGTAGTTGTTAGTAGGCCTTATTCAGTGCTCCTGAGTTTTCAAATTTTAAATTTTCGGTTAGATAAACATTAAAACTCGTTAATTTACTGACCGTGGCAATATACCATGGCTCAAGCGGGTGCAATCGCATGCAATTGCATGTAAATAAATAATGAAATAATGATCTTATCGCGATAATTATTTATTGAGTATTTTTTATTATAATACAGTATATTGAGTTCTATTACTACTTCTTATATGTATAGTTTTATTTTATGTGGTAGGCCTACTAGTACTCAAGTACTGAAGTTTAAAATAATCAATACATATTTAAAGTTGGTTTTAGGTATATAAAATAACTCGAAAGACTATCTTTTTATCAATCAATTGAGTGACAATGATTTTCTTTGTAGTTATGTTAGGCCTATAAAAAATATTTTATAGACTAAAACTTCTCCTTTTTTTTAGAATCCACTTCTTTTATGCCCAGTTTACTGTAAAAAATGGCATTTATAAAAAAATACACATTTATGCACATGATATCTGTGAAACAGGTTCAATACTATTTCACTCCAATTACTCCAACCGAAATTGCGTCAATGCTAGAACTAAACAGTACTGGTTTAAAAAAAATCTCAACAGTTTCCTGGTGCAAAATCTTTGCTTTTGTGGGATTAAAAACGTGTTTTGCCACAGTGAACGTATTCCTAAATGCACCATAAGGGTTATACCATACCCTATCATTATTGCTATAATGGTGCCTCTAATAGGCTGAACGATCTTCTTACATTTTCTTTCGCTGTGCGCCCACTTGTTAGACTTCAAGCCTGGATCCTCTATGCTCCATAAATGCTCATTATTTATTGAGGCCA
Organism: Conomelus anceps; assembly: GCA_948455865.1. Classification (NCBI taxonomy): domain Eukaryota; kingdom Metazoa; phylum Arthropoda; class Insecta; order Hemiptera; family Delphacidae; genus Conomelus; species Conomelus anceps. Next base: position 20,565,730 of record OX418225.1, on the reverse strand, counting down.
GTTCTTTACTAGTATTTATAGACTGTTTCGAGACAGGTAAGGAAAGAGCTCTCTGCCGTCTATTTTCGTTCAAATTCATTGCCTCTCCTTATCTAATCTACTTTCTGAGCTTTTCTACTCTATTTCTTAATTTGCTCTCTTTTGGAAATGAGTGCGTCTTGTATGAACTATATTTTGACAAGTAGGCTGCTAACATGTGCTCCAAATTGTGTTTTTCCTTGAATCTTCTGCACGGGAAAAAGGTGAAAAATACTGTTGAGTGTTGAGACAAATATTATTGCGTCGAACAAATAATATTCCTGTACTTACCTGACTGATTGGAAATTCCAATTAATGAGCTTGTAGTTCAGAAAAAGAAACTCAGCCTCTGTGAATAGTATGAAAAAGAAAAACTCTTTATTAAAATGATCTTGGAAATTTATTTTTCTTGAAATTATTCGTATTGTATTTCAAACAAACTTTCTGTTCAGATATTTTTCATTGGACACTGCGAATAAAATGAATTTTGGTCTGTTCTAGTTTTATTTTTTACTTACATCTTTTTATTCGCTGAACTGCATTCAACGTTTTACAATTTTCACAATATTTCAATTTTTTATAAACTAGTTTGAATCGTTGTTGCCTAAACTAGTTGTGTATATTAATCTGTTCATCTTTAGTTTAGTAAATTCAATTTCAATTCAGTTCCTTAACTGAGAAATAAATAAATATTAATTGTTGTGAATATCCATTTCAGTGAACGGCAGTATAGCTATTAATATGAAGAATCTTGCTGTACAGAACTGAACTTTTTTGAGTCGCGGCGGACGCGTTTCAAACTATGTGGTTAGTTGCAGACTCCAACCAGTCTACAGTCTGTTCTAATTTCTCTGCAGTTTGCAGCCAAGCGCTGAAGAAGAACCAAATAGTTTGAAACGCGTCCGCCGCGACTCAAAAAGGTCATTTCTGCACAGCAAGATTCTACATATAATAATAGCCTATTATTAAATAAATAGTGCTGTAGGCTTTGTTTTATTATTTTCAAGTTTTGTTATTTTTATCGGATTGAAGCACGTTTTGAAGCCAGTCCAGGGAATTGTTATTGACATACATATTCAAAAATATACATTTATAGACATTTAGTCTTTATTTGTAAAGTTGTCACTAACCTCACTGTTATTTTTTTCAAATCCAGATTGCGCAAATTTGATAAATCATGTTCAGGCTAAAGTAGGACATGAAGCTTGCTCTAGGGACAATAGATTGATTTTATTTGTTTATGAAATCTACTGATTAGCATGAATATTCGCAAATAAATAGTGATAGCAATTCAATTGTTTTTGTAACAGATCGGTTCAATTGCAGATTCGAAGTATAGTGACATTGGAATTATTTTATTTTATATACTTTGCTTTCATGTGGTTGAAAATAAGGTTATTCTTCAGTTACCTGATTAATATTGGGATATCGAATTAAACTGTAATTAATTATTAATCTTCATTCTAAAAGAAAAAATAAGAATTTATAAGATTGCAAAGAATCGAATAGCTGAATCTCATATTATGATGAAATTGCAAACTAAAAATACAATTATTAGTGAAATTAGTTTGTAAATTTTTATGCAACAATATACAGGATTAAGTTTATGAATCAGGTAGTAGAATATTTGATGAAGGTGGGATAAAAACTTGGGGGTTAATTTAGTATGAGATGAAGATAAGCATTAGATCCAAGTGAAGACTTGTAGTTGGCTGTCCAAGTACTCTATGTTCAAACAATAAGAAGAATTAGTTTTTAATGAATAATAAGACGAAGTTTTCACAACCACAGTTATTAAAAATAGTGAGATACTAGTTTCGGTTGTTACACCATTATCAATATCAAACAAACAATTGTGGAGTTTGTTTGAGATTGATGATGGTGTAACAACTGAAACTAGTGTCTCACTATTTTTAATAAATGTGTTTGTGACAACTTCGTCTTATTCATTATGGATATCTTTCACAATATCACCTTCACCACTACAAAGAAAATTAGTTTTTATTTGCGCGGGGCTAAGGTCCATATTAATGAACTTTGAGAATTATTTAACTTAAGGGAGGCTTTTCAAGGGTTCCTTGAGTTGAGGAAGCCTCAAGGCAGGTTAATAAATATGGTTTTAAAAAATGATGAGTAGTATGTTTTTGGCGGTTCTGGCGCAACCTTGACCTTTGACCCCGGAAATGACCTTGAACTTGACCTCTAGGAACCGGATGTGGTCAGGAACCGGATGGGGGAGCAGGGACAGCGTGGGAACCTGGGGATCTGGCGCAGCGTGTGAACCGGAAGTTGTCCCCCCCCTCCCTGACCTACCCCCTCCCCCCCCACCCTAACCTGCCCCCCCCTCCTACCATCACCCAACAACCCCCCCCCCCCACCCTCCTACCATCACCAAAACAAACCCCCCCCCCAAAAAAGTTTCCCCTCACCCTAAAAAGTTTCCCCTCACCCTAAAAAATTTCCCCCTCACACTAATAACGTTACCCCTCACCCTGAAAAAGTTTCCCCTCACCCTAAAAAGTTTCCCCTCACCCTAAAAAATTTCCCCCTCACCCTAATAACGTTACCCCTCACCCTATTAACGTTTCCCCTCACCCTGAAAAATTCCCCCCTTACCCTAATAACGTTACCCCTCACCCTATTAACGTTTCCCCTTACCCTGAAAAATTCCCCCCTCACCCTATTAACGTTTCCCCTCACCCTGAAAAATTCCCCCCTCACCCTAATAACGTTCCCCCTCACCCTAAAACAACCCCCCCCCTAAAAAAAAACCCCCCCTAGTGCGACTTTTAAACCCAACTAACCTAACCCTACCTAACGTGATCAAACCTAACATGATCCAACCTAACCTAACCTAACCTAAACTAACCAAACTAACCTAACCTAACATGACCTATCTAACATACCCAACATGACCTAACAACTCAGGGACACCGCCCCAGTGCTCCCTGGTGCGCCCCTAGTGCTCCCCTAGTGTGCCCCCTAGTGCGCCCCTAGTGCTCCCTAGTGCGCCTCTAGTGCTCCCCTAGTGTGCCCCTAGTGCGCCCCTAGTGTTTCCCTAGTGCCCCACTTATTGCCCCTAGTGTTTCCCTAGTGCCCCACTTAATGCCCCTAGCGTTTCCCTAGTGCCCCACTTAATGCCCCTAGTGTTTCCCTAGTGCAACCCTTAATTCCCCTAGTGCTCCCCTAGTGTGCCCCTAGTGCGCCCCTAGTGTTTCCCTAGTGCACCCCTTAATTCCCCTAGTGCTCCCCTAGTGTGCCCCTAGTGCGCCCCTAGTGTTTCCCTAGTGCCCCACTTAATGCCCCTAGTGTTTCCCTAGTGCCCCACTTAATGCCCCTATGGTTCCCTAGCGCACCCCTTAATTCCCCTAGTGCTTCCCTAGTGCTTCCCTAGTGCGTCCCTAGTGCTCCCCTAGTGTGCCCCTAGTGCTCCCCTAGTGCGCCCCTAGTGCTCCCCTAGTGCTCCTCTAGTGCTCCTGCTAGTGCTCTAGAAGCTCTAATATGTAAGCACTCAAGCTAATTGCAAAAGCTCACACCCACTGTGAGCTCTTTTACTGTGCCACTGCACCCACTTACTGCACACTCCATGCTCCACTCAGTGCAGTAGTGCACACTCATCCACCATGTAGTGCCACTTTGGGCTAACTTGGTGTACCACTTTTATCCCTTATGGCTTACTTGGTGCTTAATTGGAGTAGCCTAAGCCAACAGCCAACACCCAACAGGTGACTTAGAGAAATATGTCTCAGATTAATCTTATTTATAAGGATAGGATTGTAGGAGTTTGTGAAAAAACGCCAAAGACAAATTCACAATAATTTCTCCATTTATTAATACAACATATAATAATACATTTTTCTATTTACAATGCAATGTATTAAATACAAAAAACAACTCTTTCCTTATTTCTACTGGGGGTATGCTTAAGGACATCCAACCTAATTCTAATTTTATAATTTAAATCTATGTTAGAGTTCTCAAATTCTTCCTCTAACCAATAATTCGAGACATACAATGCTTCTAGGTTCTCAAACTGTAAAATATACCGATTCTTATTTCTAGCCCATACTTGTTTAATTGCAACAATGACCAACTCTGTACCTTCTGCTAACTCTTCCAATCGTTTGCACTGTCCTACTTTTACTTTCCCTTTAATTTCCAGCATTGTAATGCTGTTGAATTGCTGCACTTCTAACTGTGTAAAAGATGTGTCTTCCAAGTTTTTCCATACATCTGACGAAAATTTGATTGATTCTATTCTTGGAAATGTGTTACCATTATAGCTTGCCATACCATTAACAGTAATTACACAAATGGTTTCCCCTCTTGGCAAGCATAATATATATCTTTCGTCATTGTAGGGGATTACAAAATAGCCCACTTTCTTAAGGTCCTCTATTGCTTTGTATGCATTGAGAAAAGCATTTTTATGGTACCCTTTTACAAAGTAAACCTGTTTCAAGCCATCTTTTTCCCCTAAAACCCCAACATATGTAAATTTTTCCTTATTATTCACAGTAAATGCAGTCACATGATACACCCCACTTGGTTCAAAATTCTTCCAATGTGAATAAAAATATGGTTCAAGCTGCTCTCTCAAATCTTTGATTTCGTTTTCATACTCTACTAGCTGTTTATGCTGTTTCTTTATGGACTCTGTAGCTTCTAAAAACTCAACTTTCCTACGTTTAAGCTCAATTTCGTCCAGCTCTAGCTTACGCTTCCTAGCAGATAGCACTGTAATTGGAGATAAGGGATCTATTTCTTTAACAGGATAGGGAGCAAGCTTAGAGGTTATGTTTGTTCTTTTTCTTAAAACTTGAGGTATAAGATTACTGGTTTTAACAAGACCTAGCTCATCTAGGTTGACCTCTTTGGCAATTGTAGAGAAAGTGGTGGTCGACTTGGAGAAATATGTCTCACCACTCTTAATATAACACTTTTGTGCAAAACTAATATTATCCCTGTTGTCTGTATCCTCGTGAATTTCGACATAATTAATGGGTAGTAAATTAAAGCTAAATGCAGAAATGACATAGGATATTATTTTATTTCGATGTTGTGGATTGGTGGGCAGCTTTACTTGTACTCCAGTCAATTTCTTGGTGTTGCTATTCCCCCAGTAAACATATTGTAAAAGATTGTTATAAACCAAGCAACAGCTATTCTTTAAACTATCTGTCAGTTTGGACCACATCTTAGACAAGGATACAGAATATATTGGAGCATTTTCAAAATAATTTTTACTGTCATTTAAGAGTGACAAGCTATCTTGAATAGGATCGAATTTCTTAGAGTTGGAGCTATTTCTTATGCTGTAGTTATAAATTGTTGCTTCCAAATGTGTAATGCCATGCATTCTAGCTAAATCAGAAGTAAAGGTTTCCCGTAATCTTGTATCTGGACAGGCAATAAAGTCTACAATATGGTTACCCAGCTGCTTATTAACACCAGGGCTTGTCATTTGACAAATAAACTTATTATAAATTTTGACTCTTACATTATTATTAACCCATGTCAAGCAATCAATCCCAACAGTTTTATCATTATCTACAATCACATTATAGTCTTCTTTATACTCTCCTTGGAAGCAAAAACAATGATTTGTAGTTAAAAAGTCACACATCCCACTCTTATTAAATATTCCAGCAAAGTCCTGTGTTATGTCCAAGTCCAGAAGATAGAAATGTTCCTTCCTAAGCTGTTCCAATAACTTTGGTAACTCCTCCATTAATGCGGCAATGGGAACATCAGCAAGCTCCACTTTGTAGGGTATCCCCACTAGATTCTGGTACTTTTGTTTCACTTCTTTATAGTTGTCTTCGTCAAGCACTTGTAGAATTTTTTTGGACATATCACTTCCATTGTCTAATAAGTATGGTAACTTTGCTTTAACTCCATGTTTAGCTGACACCATTTTGGAGAATTTTCCTCTCAAGTATAAATTGAATGCTCCACATATTTCTTTTTTTAGAATAAACCGTCTTATCCATTTCCTCACAGTCCTCCAAAGCACAAATTTTCACAAGCATTATATTGTCACAAAAGGTCTCTGTAATAGGCACAAGATTTGAATCAGCCCGCACCAACAGTTCTTCTCCAGCAGTGTAATTAATTTGTCCAATATCTGTAAGAAGGTTGTCATTGCACAGGTTTTCTGTTAGAAGCCACAAACCGAACCTCTCACTGGTAGGCTTCACTTTATTCCCACAGAGAATGGGGACATTAAAAACCTTGGAAGTATCCATGTTCACTGCTTCGTTGTCTTAATCAAACTGAACGAATGCAAACTATTGTGTGGTATTTATATGTGCTGGCCTGGTGGGTGGGGCCAGTGATTACATAATACAGACATGTTTTTTCCTGCATGGATATGACTCATAGCATTAAAATGTAGCAGTGACGTCATACAAACTAGTTTAAACTGGAATGTCAAGGCTGGTGGGCGGGGCCAGTGATGGAAGTAGAAGTGGGGCTATCTCTCTCTCTCTCTCTCTCTCTCTCTCTCTCTCTCTCTACCCTCTCTTTTTCGTTGAAACAGCCTTCGTTGAAGTAAAGTAAGGTGATTTCTTACCTATATGAGGGGAAACTTTTTTTTGGTGGTGGTGGGGGGGGGGGGTTTGTTTTGGTGATGGTAGGAGGGTGGGGGGGGGGGGGTTGTTGGGTGATGGTAGGAGGGGGGGGGCAGGTTATGGTGGGGGGGGGAGGTCAGGGTGGGAGGGGGGGGGGACAACTTCCGGTTCCCACGCTGCGCCAGATCCCCAGGTTCCCACGCTGTGCCAGCTCTGTCCATCCGGTTCCTAGAGGTCAAGTTCAAGGTCATTTCCGGGGTCAAAGGTCAAGGTTGCGCCAGAACCGCCAAAAACATACTACTATGATGTACTCTTCCAAATTCTTCCAACCAAGCCTAAAACTTTAAATATTCTTTCAAATTTTGTCCTTTCTAAAAACTACCTAGGCCTATCAACCAGTATAATTCGACTGTTTTATTTCTCTTTGCATAGATACAACTCTGTTACTAGTTCAGTTAGGTAGGCTAAGCAATCGAAAACTACCTCACTCCTCGTTTGCGTAGTACGCTCTTTGGACCAAAACATAATGTTGAGGTCTGAAGAGTCTTCTGCAGTCGAAATCAACTATGGTGCCATACATACAGACAGTTCTAGACTAGATTACGAATGGCGAATAAATTTCAGTGTCATCTTTGGAATTGCAGACCGTTCAATTGCCAACGATGTTTACTTTAGCTCTTGACATTTTTGTCAAGTGTCAAAATGTGCTTACAGTGTTAAACCAATGAATACAGATACAGATAGTATCTGTATTCATTGGTTGAACTCAAGTCGCGACAGACGATTTTCTTGTCTAGGGACGTTACTTTTTCACTCGAGCTTTTCGTTTTTTACCGTCAATTTTAGAAAGTTTTTCGATATTGTGCTGTCACGAATACTCGGAAACGTATTCGATTAATCTCAGACTTGTTAGCATATTAAATCGAGTGAAACTCGGGCTGAATGGGCGGTAGCCGTCACTTCCTTAGTTGGTGAACTGGACTGCATTTTGAGGACAGTCTCCAATTCTGTCTAGATTAGTTTACCTAGATTATTAGATGAGATGAAAGCTGGAGAAGAATTTTGATTAAGGCTTGATTGGATTACAAGAAAGGTGAAGAAGTATTCTGTGGCAGATGTGCAGCATCAAAAGTCTGTCTATGCTTCTTACAGATTAATATATAATTTTATTTAAACATTTTCAAATTATATGAGCATATGAGCGAGTTTGAAGCATACTTCAATAAATTAATCAATCATTTATTTAAAAAAATGGGTTCATTCAAAGGTTCCGCTGAACCTTATGTTTTACAGAAGGTGCTGCTTACAATAAGAATGAAATATTATAATTTTTGTAAAATTTAGCATTTTAATATCAAACTAAACTATATTAGTTATGATAATTACAAAAAGAAAAGGTTTGTGGAATTGAATGAAAAATAATCACGTAGGCTACATCTAAAATGTCTTTGGTTTGAAAGTATTTATACATTAAATGAAATTTTTAAGTACATTCCTTTTCAGGTTAGTAGATGTCCTTCCTAGGAGAAAAGTATATTCTTTCCAGCAATGAAGAGTTGGATGCGAAAAATATAAAATGAGAATACTGTGTAAGATTTAGAATTTTTGTCGAACTTTAGAAGTCCATTTGTATCACTGTTTATGATTTTAAATCGCTGTATTAATAAAAATGTCCCTTGTATAATACGTTTTGGAAGGTTTGTTGCTGTTGTTTAAAATATTTAAATTAATATCACATCATATTAAATTGGCAACTTTCTTACGTCAGTTGAACGTTTCCAATGACAGTTACTTGGCATCCAGAGTGATTGATTTTCTGTTCAAATCCCTCCAACTCTACAGGTTTGTTTTTCTTAGTTGAGAACTACACCGCATTGAAAAGTTTTTACGGAGGTAGGAACGTGATTGTATTTCTGTCTTGACATTGGGCCATGTGATGGATGGCATCTGCTGTTTTGTATTTAGCTCATTTTCTGCCAAGCTCTCTCAGACAGACCGATTTTATTTGGGTCAAGTTCAATGGTCCTATACCGCTATTTGAAAATAGTCAAGCTGGTTTGGTTTATGGTTTCGAATGATGTAGACGCTAACTCTATTTTAATGGCTCTTTTTCAAGTCATGAGAACTATTGATTAATTTCCTCAAGGTAATAATGCTGGTTAAATTGCCATGAGCATCAAGGTAGATTGTACATAAACTGCCAAAATTTGATTTTTTTAACATCAACCGTATTGTTCTTGAAAAGTAATTAAGTTATTTCTATACAAGAAGAATCATAGACGAATTTGTGATAATGATTTAGAGTTGCATTATCAACGTTGTGCCAATGGGTAACTTCACTGTAATTAGCCTACATGAAATCTTGAAATTAAAATTAAGAATAATTGGCTGATAAAAATATAGATGAAATATATTTTACAATAACAAATTAATAGTTACAACTGTCGTATAGTAGGTATAAAGTAATAGTAGTTTAGTTGGTTATGGCGCTTAACTTTGACTGACGGCCACTGCGGTGGTTGAGGGTTTGATTCCCGTGCAGCCTGGCATCTGTATCATCTTAACAAATGTTTTAAATAAGAATAGGTTCAAGATAGAACTGGATATGACTGGTTGGCGCTTAGGCCATTTTATTGTATAAACGAATTTTTTGAATGATGCATCTGGTGTATGGGTGATAATTTTTGTACGGATATTGTCAATTACCATGATGGTTATAGTGCAATAAAAATTATTATTTTTTATTTAATTATTTATCTTCTTCCACCACATCACCCACACTCACGTCTCAGACTAATTTGGACATCATTAGTAAAACAATTATTTGGGTGTGTGATTCTAAAATAAGTTATGGAAAAACAAGTTGAAGTCTCAATGCTCTTTAGATCATGAAAAGATACAGTCGGAAGGATTATGCTAGTTATTGATTGATTAATGACATTGAGAAGAACTCAATTCTTGAAGATTAACTTTGTCCAAGTCTTATTCCAAGTCACCAGGAAATTATAAATGTTATTAGCCTTATCTTGACTGAGGAATGTGTGGAATTTCGGGTCTAAAAGCTAGTGAAAGTAAACAGCCAATCGGCATTGTTTGATTTCTAGCTATTCAGTATTTCCCAGTTGCAGAGCTTTTGATTATAATTTAAACATATTGTTACGGGTTCTATCTATCACTAACATAATGCTGGCAACACGCACTTTATTTACTCAAATTATCCACAACACGCACTAATCAGTTGTCACACAAGATAAACCAATCTGAAACGAATGAATCAATAATTTTCAGCTAATAAAGAGTTTCCTATATTACTGTACAAAAATTAATCACTAACTGTTGAAAGGCCGATCAAATATTAAATAATAACTGTTCAATAATTCAAGAAGAGATGTCTAAAAATAATTAAAACTTACATAGCACAATTCTGTCACCGTATTACAATAATAGCACTGAGTATGTGTCCACTTCTATAAAATGTAAAGGAAGTCTCACTAATACAGTCACAATATACTTCGGTTATCACATTAACACGTTAACGTTCGTATATGAACAGAACTGCTACTTGTTATGTCAACGAAATTCAAGCAATGAATGAAACTGGTGTTTACATGGGCAACCGCTTTATATACGTTTTTCACATTCCAGAAAGAACTAGAGAAAATTAATTGTCTTTCGAGATTATTCTACAAAATTCTAATGTAAACAGATAATACCATTCAGGAACTTTCTAGATGATTACAAGGCGAGGGGCGATCAGGGGGAGCAAACAAAACATGCTGCTTATCGCTAACCGGAATACGTATTGACAGCTGTAATTGTACTTCTTTCTTCTTCCTAGCATTTCTTGACAATATTATGTTAAATCATAATTCTGGAAATCCTACAATTGTCCTACCGTATAATTTTCCCCTCAACTGGGTTATTATTTTATTGATTGTTCTTGTTTGGCCATAAATGGCTTTAAAAGCCCTGGCTACATAGCAAGCCTCCACTTTGATCATGTTCATCTCATACTTTACATCCTACTCTGGTATCCCATATTTATCAAATCTTTTGCCTCCTGAATTCCAGCTAATCCTGAACATCCCTTGTTTCAATACTTCTTTGAACAAAAGTAGATGGCTTGGAACGTTTTGACATTAATGACACATTTTTACCATATGAATTGTCATTTATTTGAGTCTCAGCAATCTTATAGTCTTGAATAAGTTATTATGTTTTAGGAATTCCATGACAGTTCACTATTATATCAGTATTATGTTATTAATACAGTAAGTTGTTATTCATCAAACATTCTTATTAGTTTTGAATATTTATATTTCTTTTCATCTCATCAGCTGCCTAAGTATAAACTACTTACAATCAATTTTTGAAGGATTCGAAATATTGTATTTCGGTTGTGAAATCGGGATTGCATTTCTTATTATTTTTTAAAGATTGTGTCTTGAATCTTTAGAAATAGTGTAAGATAAGTCAGGTGTGCCAAGCTTTCTAAATCACGCACCTTCAAATTTCGGCTTCAGTGTTAGCTATAGAATGATAATATGTAATAGGAATAGGTTCCTATGTAATAGGAATAGTTTTTTCACTGAGTTCAGGAATTATTTTTTACATTGCTCTCTGTTTTCTTTGATAAGTAAGCGCCAGTAGTTACGACATTAAATTGTCATTTGAGCCATTTGCCAATTTGAGTCATTGTCATTTGATCCTAACTGTTTTTGGAAAATTAATTAGTCAATTTTAAGATTTTGGCACATTGATTGGAAATATTTTAGATTTTCAATGCCAAATTGTTGATGAAGCTATTTCAGCCAGAATGTATTAAATTTTAGTGTGCATTCAAGGAAATATCAAACCTTGCTGTAATTCAGCTTAATTTGTATCATACACACTAGTCCTACGTGGGTTTGATTGACTGGCACATGTCGAACTAATAGCACCTGTCATTTCCACCTTTAAGGCTGACTGCAACAATAATTATTGTTGCAGAAACTCCTTTTTCCATTGTAATACAATTATTTTTGTACTAACAGCCAGGGAAAAAATACCGCACCCCCCTCCCCACGGAAATTCTCAACTGCCACTAAAAAAAAACTTTATTTGTGTATTTTATTGCGATGAGGACTTTTTTGTTTTTATATAGGTAACATCCCCCCGAAAAACCTTTCTCAGTTGTTCCCTTCCGAATTTTTTTTGTCCTTGCTTCCTCTATTGATTCTTTCAAATCTTTTTAGTCTACCACTTGTGTATTTGAATATCTCAATCCAACGCCGGCATGCCTCTTCTGTGATTCAGATTTTATCAGTTGGTCAGTGTATGAGTCATAATTATTGTCGGTTTGTTCTGTTGATGTCACAACACAAGTGTTTATTTCTTGGACGGTATTCAAATAAGATTTGTCTTATGAAAGTTTGAGTCAATAGTAAATTTCTTCTCACATTTTTCTCTGAGTGGAGCGATGTCTTTGTTTTTACTGGTTAGTCACATAATATTTCAATGATTATTTCTTTTGTTGTATCGACTCGGTTGTAGCGTGCATAACAATATTTTTTTTTCGTGAATGAAGCCCACATAGGTCTGAGACCTGTGCGTGGGTAATGAATTGGATGATGGTAATTGATGAGTTGGACCTACAGTTTTAGGTGGGTTCCGAACCACCGGGAAGTGATTTTATAGCAGAGAACAGAGTCTTTTTTGCTGGCCAATCCAATCGGACACCCTTACAAAGAGCGCACAGGAGTTTCGTAGCTTATCTGATTCAACAGAGAACAGTCTTGACGAATCCTAATGCTTATTTTTTTTTTTTTTTTTGGCCAAGTAGCATGGAGAATTGAGGTTTATAATATAGAGGTTTAGAGGTTTAGAATAGGGCTAGAATAACGTAACAATAAGATATGAAGAGCAAAATAATAAAATGGAAACAAAGAATCATATATTGGGAAAGCAACTCACTAATCAATAATAATGTATTTTTAAATTTGTAGTACATTGATGCAGTTGACTGCACTTCCAAACAAGCTGAATTTCACAATAAACTAGTAGTTCTGTGAACAGTAGACGTCCATCACTCCCCCCAACACTCTTCATTCAAAAGAGGATTTTTTTGAAAGTTCAGGAGCACTTTCGACTCAATTTTTATTGTTTAATTTTTCATTGGTGATAGAAACTGCAAAAACAATATTTGAAAAGTCAATAATTTTTGACGCCCCTCGAAATTACCGCTTATACATAAATAAAGTCATTTTTAGCAGCTCTTAATATTAACCCCCAATCATAAAAATGATCCAACAGAAAAGTTCAAAAATTTGTTCACCCCCCAAATTTTCTAGTGAAATTTAGATTTCCGCCCCTAGCTTCAAGGGGGATTATTTTTACAAAATTTTCGAATGGAAGCCTCAATAGTTTTTATGCTCTACGTGGTGAGAAGAATTTCCCAATTATCTCAATATTTTGAGTTTCTTATATTTTCTCTCACCCCCTTCTAATATTTGAAGATTAGTTCAGTTATTCAGTGTCAACGTTTTTCATATTGAGTTATCTTTCACTTCCAATCGAAAAAAGCAGAAATTGTCCACAAAATGCGTTTTAAAAGTAAATTTTCTCCACCCAACGCTCAATTAGTATGGATAGGGTCGAATTGCGCATGTGGTCAAGAAATTACTAAGCGGATTATTCCTAACCTAACCTAACCTAGCCTCTGGAGTTCCACCATATGAATTCTGAGAACGACCGTGCGCTGTTCGCACCCAATTAGTATACCATTCTACTCAGCTCAAAAAGCCCAAACAAAACAAAACAAAACGGAAAAATCTTAATATTGAAGATTTTAAAGATTTTGAGTGATTCCCCACTGGGGCTGTCGATTTTTTGTCCCTCTTAAATCGTCTTAATTCGATTTTGTCCAAATCAGACACTCCAATAATCGGAGGTAAATTGGGTCACCTAAAAGGGATGGTGGTGGGGGGGGGGGGGGGTTTAAAAAAAAAAACCGTATAGATACATTGCTCGGCCTAGGGATAAGGAACATTTATGCAACATTTTATGACAATTGATCAAGGCGTTTCGCCGTAATCGTAACAGACAGACGGACAGACGAGATGCCGATTAGTTGTAGCAATACATTCATGTGAAAATATGTTTAATAATGTATAATTGGCCTTTTTCAAATAAATATACAGTAGTTGATTTTGCAATCATACGAATTCACAAGGAATTATTATTAGTAGGCGGCCTAGTAAATGAATATTCATAAAATTTAAGGGTGCAACCACTTTGTGTGCTGTCTTGGGCACATTGCTCATCCGAGCATGATAACCAACTACTGTTTTTTTGTGCTCACGCTCATGTTTTTTACATTCTCAATGTGATAATCGAAAAGGGAAGGTTCCCACGTCATGACTGCGACCACAGAAGTTCGGCTGCTATGCTCCAATAAGCAAAATGCTCAAACCTACTCATCACATGACTTCATCTTGGCGATGATATTCATCTATCAAATTTTTAGTGATTCCATTTTCCTTAATACACGCTTTTGAAGGATTTTTCCTCTTCTCTTCTAGTCTGTGTCCAGTTGTGGAAAAGTGTCTTAGATCATTCTTATTCAAATTCGTAATTTTATATCATACTCATAATTAATTTTTACTTGTAATTTGTACTTGCTTTGGCAGTACATATACTAAAATTGGAACAATACAGGGAAGATTAGCATGGCCCCTGCGCAAGGATGACATGCAAAATAGTGTTTTTTATTTTAAATCTATAACACTAGTTTCAAGGCCGATCAAAACTATGCCACTAGTTGCCCATAAAGTGCTCTTGAAAAACAATCTAGTTTCTTGTAGAGTCCAGCATGTGTGTAGATTGCTGAGAGTACTTTTGTCTCTCTCAAGAACATTAAAAGATAGAGTGTTTCTCAGCAAAGTTTTACACAGTTCTACAGAGCATACAACTTTTAAAAGGTAGGTAATAGTGTATTACGTTACAAGTGCGGGAAATGGTGTATACCGTAAGAGTATGATAAGTTGACGCACGAGACAAAGTCGAGCGCGGTATTATCATACGAGTACGGTAAACATCTTCCCGGACGAGTTACGTACGATATTTTTCGTCACACTAGTCTAAAATATAGAAAAAGTTAAACTTTGAGCTAGTACAACAAGCATCATCAAACATAACCTCAAAATCCATCGCAGCGGTAAAATACTAAAAATACTTCTGAGCTTCTGAGATCAGCTGTTTTCATGTTCTCGATCAGCTGGAATGCGGTAAAATCCATTACCGCACTGAAAACGGATACGGTAATGAAAATCAGCTGTTCTTTCTGTAAACAGCCGTTTACTGACTCGATTCAATACTCGGTAAAGTGGTGAAAATGTACGAGTATGACGAAAACGTAGTTTAAAACAATAGGGAAGTCAGTATGATAGGTATAATATAATAATAATATTGTGTGACCTGGCTGGCTCAGGTCTGGTGTCAGAGTTATCAGGTCGCACCTGAATAAGTTCAGGGCCTCTGACGTGACTTAACGACTGCTTTTTAGGCAGCCGGGACCGACAGCTTAACGTGGCCTCCGAAACACGGGAGTGGCCCGAGGTAATTATGATAGGTGAATCAGTATAACTCATTTCCAGTCAAGAAATCAAGTCTAGCAATCAATCTCTCTCCATCCTCATTCCTTGCTCCATGACCAAAACAATGTACATTAAACCCTCTTTCTAACGAATTATTATGGGACCCTATGACCTTTTATCATTGAATTCCTGCCCAGAATAAATTTTTCGTCCTAATACATTTCGCAAGGTAAAGATGTCCAAATTTATAAAGGAACGCACTGGATTTTTAAGTGAGTACTGTGTCAGGAATAGGTATTGTATAGGCCTACATATGAATTGTGGATTATGCGACCATAATCTTTCACCATAAAATATCTTTTAATAACTGAACGGAAGTATTTCAGTGTAGTCCCAGTAAGCTTAGAGAAAGTTCTTCAAGCAGCAGGAAGGTTATTAAAATTTTATTGCTCAAAGTTGTAGAGTCGTAGATGGTTTTCCACCTGACGTGAGTAGTAAGTGCTGCTTCTCTCAAGATCAACAGATGTAAAAGCAAATGTTGAAAAAATTATGCCTTTCAAGTGGAGTCACCCTTTATTTGTTTTAATGGTTTCCGTTTGAGTGTCGTGCTCTCTTTTTCGAGTACCACTTTCGTTTTTCCAAGGTAATTTTTCAGCTTTTCCATTCGTGCACACTATTAACGTTTCTCAGGGTCTTTTTCAATATTAACATTTTGAGATTTGAATTTGTTCTCATTGATATTGATTGTTGGTTGACTTACTTGGAAGTATTCAAGCTCCTGTTGTTTTTTCGGCTGCTCTTTATTCATTTAATGACTATTTCAACTTCAAAATTTAATGACTATTCATTTAATGACTATTTCAACTTCAAAATTTCTAATAGATTCTAGATTCTATTAAGATAATTAGTAAACTAACTTTTCTAGTTACCTTAAGCCGCGTCTCCACCAACCGAATATACTCGGCGAACAGTGTTCGCTGGAATCATCTGATGTCACCGAACATTGTTTGGAGTTGGTTTGGTGTGGACGCCTTCTCAAACATTATGATCGGTGTAGTGGGGAACATTTCAATTGAACTTACGAACATGTTCGGTGACCCATATGTTTAATGCTTCTCCGTTTTTTGTATTCGCCAACAATGTTCGGTAGACATGTTTGGTTGGTGGAGACGCGGCTTTAGGTTTTACCTACATATTTGGAGGTAGAATATTAGGTTTTATAAATAAACCTAGTATTAATTAAGTTGCAAAGTTTTTAATATAGTCTATTAATGTAATTAGTAAACTGTATCCTATTCTACCTTAGTAGTAGGTACAATTTTAGAGCTTACAGTTAGTACTAATTAATTTTTTATTGATTCAACCTATTTGAGTGAATCTTTTTGCATAATCATCATCATCATCATCATCATTATTCTATAGTTGAAACACTATTCTTTCAATAGAGCATTACTTATTATTTTTATTTATTTTTTTGTTTATCAGTACTACCTATTCTTTTAAAATTCATTTCAGCCTACCTACCCTTTGAATACTGTACAATCAGAAAATTTGCTGTTCACTTTTTTGTTGCGATTTTCTAGCTTTTGTCAATTTCTTTTAAAATGTTGATCGGTGTAGTGGGGAACATTTCAATTGAACTTACGAACATGTTCGGTGACCCATATGTTTAATGCTTCTCCGTTTTTTGTATTCGCCAACAATGTTCGGTAGACATGTTTGGTTGGTGGAGACGCGGCTTTAGGTTTTACCTACATATTTGGAGGTAGAATATTAGGTTTTATGAATAAACCTAGTATTAATTAAGTTGCAAAGTTTTTAATATAGTCTATTAATGTAATTAGTAAACTGTATCCTATTCTACCTTAGTAGTAGGTACAATTTTAGAGCTTACAGTTAGTACTAATTAATTTTTTATTGATTCAACCTATTTGAGTGAATCTTTTTGCATAATCATCATCATCATCATCATCATCATTATTCTATAGTTGAAACACTATTCTTTCAATAGAGCATTACTTATTATTTTTATTTATTTTTTTGTTTATCAGTACTACCTATTCTTTTAAAATTCATTTCAGCCTACCCTTTGAATACTGTACAATCAGAAAATTTGCTGTTCACTTTTTTGTTGCGATTTTCTAGCTTTTGTCAATTTCTTTTAAAATGTTGATGCTGTAGCCGATGTGCTTCCTTGCTGAAAAGCTTTTTGCCTATAGCTAGGTGTTTTGTAAATTTTGAAAGATTTGGTTTCAATTTTTTCCCACAAACATCCTACAATATAAGCTTCTGCTTTGGCAAATTTCAAATTTTATTAAACTTTTTTACTAAAATCATTCATAGAGCCATGGAGTGTCAAAAGAATTTTATTTATTCAACTTTTGATTTCAAAGTATTCTTTCAATTTTTTATCAATTATTATCAAATGTTCTCAAATTCCACTATTATTGTGATCATTGTTATTCAGTTTGCATTAATTGTACATTTAGTAACTCTATTTGGGAGAAAGAGAATTTATTTAAAGGAGGATTACCTCTAATAAATTTCGAAATGTATTTAAGAATGCTCATAATTAATAATTATGCGTCATAATTTTAGTTGATTGATATTTTTTGTGGGTACTATTTAAGCATTTTGCATTCATGATTTTTATGAAAAAAATAAATAATGAAAAAGCATAGCCTAATTGATTTTATTTACATTCTGTATAAATTAACTTAATTGACATCTTCTATTTAGCTGATTATATAAATTTTATTTTACAGATTATGAAAATATGTGAAACATGAATTCTCCACTTCAGTTTATTAATGCATTATTCATAAACTTTACATTTGAAAGCATGCTTTTAATTTTTTATTAACTGAGTTCAAATTTTCTCAGTATCCCGAAGTTTTACATTTTATTTATTATAATCAAGATTTATATATTCTAAAATGAAAAGGAAAATAACTAATATAATTAGTAGTATAGTAACTATATTATTTTATAATTTATGATAACTAATTTATGATTGTAACTAATATAAAATAGAAAGACAGAGAAAAAAGGAGAGAAAGGTTGACGTTAAAAGCTAAGATTAAAAAAAATATATATACAGGGTGTCCCACGAGGAACCCGACAAACTTCTAGGGCGGTTTCCTCTCATCAAAATAATGAAAATAAATTTTTTAAACTTTCTGATTGTTTATTATAAATCTATTTTACACCATTCTCTTTAGAATTAAATTTACTACAATTTTTTTTGCATAAAGTTTCTGTGTTTATTACCCATTTAACGAAGTTAATGTGGATCAAATCTAAATGAAGCATGTTTTTCGTGACCGAATTTTGCATATTTTGTCTGATATCTCAAATATGGGTGATTCTAGAGGTCTGGGACGTGTTTTATTCAATTTTTCAGTTCATTTTACATAAAATCCAATAGATGTAACACCTAACTTAACGCCATAAAAAAAATCAGTTTGGCTTTATTTCCATCCTTTCCTAGAGAATCGGGGGAAATCTTTCACTAGTCATAACTCCCTAACAAAGCATTTCCGGACATATGTTTATATGAACTTTTTTCATTATTTTGATGAGAGGAAACCGCCCTAGAAGTTTGTCGGGTTCCTCATGGGACACCCTGTATATAAACCAATACATGTAGTTACATGCAGTGATAACTTATCTATTGGAACGGTAATTACACTTCAAAGTACCAATGAACCACTTTCTAAATAATAGCTATTGTGATGTCAAGTATTACACAGCAGACCAATAACATTCCAAGTACAAGAGCAAGCAACCCGTCCATTATGTTCATTTTTATGGATTGTCTGACCACGCCCGGTTGTATAAGGTTAGTGTAAAAGTGTCCGCTCTCATCTTCTTTTGTGCTTTTCCATTATCCAAATGAATTGGCGAATTCGGTCTGAGCAAGTGCTCATAATGCTAGTAAGTAATCACTTTCAGTTTGCAGAAGCAAAAACTAACCGGCTGAATTTCATTAGGTAAAGTGTGTGATGAGGCTAATATCGATATTACTTTATTTGCCGACTCACGTTCCTATGTTGGCCATCTTGATGGGAGGTACGATTATTGGTTAGATCTGGTTATTTATTGAATGGTTTTTCAAACCCTTTGTTCAGTGGAAATCATAATGGAATGTGATGTAGAACTCCTTCTAATTAATATCAACAAGTGTTTCTTTTCAAGTGGAAATCATGAGTGTAACTTTCCAGATTGCACATAACCATAAACAATTTGGGTGTAAAGCTTGTCATGGCACATAATATTCTCACCGCTTTTAACCTAAAAATCTGTCTAAAAACAATAACTTACCACCAGTCAATTATATTGGGGATCCATTATTTGATTATCAACTTACCATAAATAATGTACATTAAATCAACTAAATGAATAATTGTTTCCAATGAAAATATGAAAGTAAAGAAAAATAAATAAAGCAAAAATATATTACAATAAGTAGTCTAGCATTTAAATAAAATAAGATCCTCTGAAATAGATAGATTTCCATCCTCTTCCCCATGAACTGCTGAATCTGGGACTCAGTCGATCCACATTATATTGCCTGCTAAATTTGAATCAACTCTCAAATACCGCCAGAGCTCAGCAGCCAATCAGGAAGCAGCCTCAGTTACCGGCAAATGAAAAAACGCCGGCTTATCCTGAAGGATTTTAAGAGGACGAAAGAGGATCAAGGGTCAATGCTAGAGGACGAAAGAGGTCAAGAGAGCAGAAGAAACTTTTACTACGTGCAGGGGGCTGAATTTTTATATCCTTAATTATTAGTAATTTGTTCAATTTCTCAAAAAATCATCAAAGTATTAAATGTCGCCATCAGACCCCCTCACCTAACAAAGCCGTCAACCAGCCATCCAGTACCTCTGAGGAGACCTGATAGTCTCATAAAGACGCCGCCAACCAAATATTTGAAATCCTAGCCTGTTCGCCAACTTTGGAGTGAGTAGGAGACCACCTATAATCCGGAGGAAAGGTAGGATCTATAGACCTTCCACTACCACTACACCGCGAATCATCAGGTGATGAATATTTCAATAATATTATTCAGTGCGTTACTAAATAGGCCTACGCGAGTGCATAACTTTGAGTGCTATATTCCTAGATCAGGGTACTGACCCAGACTGGTCTATATATAGAAAATGTCAGTGCTGCTTGGCCAAGCATAGGTTTATTTCATTTTTCAGTCTCATTCGTTTTCTCATGTTTTGGATGTGGCTAACCCACACCTAGTCGGACTTATAAATTTTGTTCCATCATTCTATGTCTAAGTTTGCTGCTCACACATTGAGTGAGATACATTATTTCTTTTTGCGTATCTGCCTAATTGGGCAATAATAATAAATCTGTGTAATTTCACCACCAGGTTTTTATTCAATAAACTACCTATAAATCATTGCAGCAAATCTGGGGATTGTGAGTGTGCCAGTACTTAGGGTATGTTTGACTGTCACCGCCCAGTACTCTTGGAAACAATACCTTGAATTAGATGGTTCATGGCGCCCATATTTCATATTTCCACGATATAATAAATACGTTCATGGTAAAGCAAACCATAACAAATGACACCCAACTTGCGGGCCACACTAAACGTGAGGGAGCGAATGGGATTGGAAATTATTGAAATTGTCAAAACTGTAGTAGGCTAGTAAATTTAGTCAAGTTGAAACATTTTTGAGAATTTTCGTCACACTCAAGTCAACATTGTGCTTTAACAAATAATAAATTCTATGAAAGTCACTGAAGATAATGTGCATATAATATCCAGTGAGGGCAAATTTATTCACTCACTTGGACGAGTAACTCTTGATTAATTCTACTGAAGTTTCGAGTGACAAATTTAAGCACTAGTACAATGTCATATTTTATAGTCAAGTTTGGCTTAATCAATGCCAACGAATATTCATAACATTAGCCCATAAGCTATACAGCACACATAAGTGCGCACCATATGTAATATTGTTTAAAAACATTTATTTTTTTTTATTATTGAATAGTAGGCTATAATTATCATATTCAACTAGTATACAGTATATAACCTACCTGCTCTTCAACTTATGTTTATTGTTATTTGTATGTCACTCTTGTTTTGTATTTGTGTTGATGCAAGCTGTTGCCCAATTCCATTGAATTGCTTCATCTGATTGTTATTTCGTCTTGATAGTTCCAAATATTGTGGGATTATATTTCGTTCGTGCATCCCCAGATACTGACCTAAACAACATGGATAATCGACCTGATGCACAAGAATCGCCTACTCGATTGTCTGATAGTCCTTCAACAACGGAAATGTCACATTCACATGAAAGGAGCAGTATAACAGCTGCGAATTTTCGACCAGAGAATTTAGCACATTTATCTTCTACCCATGTTGGAGAAGAACCTACCAATCATCAACCAAAACCAACTGGCCAGAGCTCACCAATGTCGCCCTCAATACTCTCCCAGATACCTAATCTAACAAATAATCCTACATTAAGCGATATACTTTCTATTCTATCAACAATTAGAACAGAACAAACGTTGAGCATCTCGGCATTAAAGGATGAATTGAAAGGTGGACTTACCGAATTCAGATCCGATATGGGTAACATAATAGGGCATGTTGATGAAATTGGTGAAAAGATGAATGCAGTAAAGGTTGAGATTCATGCAAAATTGGATTCAGTAACAGACGACATTAATAAAAGAATTTATGACTGCAGTCAAAGGATACAAGCCGTCTCTACTGAATTAAACCAGCGCACACAGCAGACAGAACAGAAAATCAATGAAAACCATAAGGAAATAAGGAAGGAACTGTCTGACAACATTGATAGAATTCAGGGAAAAATAACTGAATGGAAAAAATCTGTAGCAACCGAAATAGGTCAAGTAAGCAACCAACAAGTTCGAGTTGAAAAGAAATATACTGAGCTAGACACAACAGTTAAGTCTAATCACACAGGCGTCACCACGGAATTAAAGAATTTACAAGGACAGATTGATTCAACTAATGCCAGTCTAGTCTCTGTAAAAAACAAGATGGACAGTATAAGTTATACTGAGCGCATCTCATCTTCTGAACATAGTGTGCCTAACCTATTCAATACGCTAGCCCAGTTTGACAATACAACAAAGACTGTTCACCCCAAGGAATTTGTCAGACAAATACAAACCATAAATGACCTTCAAGCCATACCTTGGCGAATCTGGCAACTTATTTTAGCCACTCACCTGCAAGGTGAAGCCCTCATTATTTTTCGAAATCGTTTGTGTCAAGTAGATAACCTCAATGAATTCATAACACTGTTCCTGAAAACATTTTGGAACCTACCTAAACAACAAATATTATTATCACAAATAATTTGCTGTCAATATAATGCCAACAGAGATCACTCTTTACCCTCATTTGCAGCCGACATCCGTTATAAAAACAGCTTCCTGGATAATTCACTGGACGAATTAAGCCTCATCCATATAATTTTGAAAAAGCTACCATCAGTTGTCCAGTTAGCATGCACTTCGAACGCTATAAATAATTTCGACGAATTTGAAGAATATCTGCAAAGAATAGAATCTGCAGGAATAATAGACAAAAATATGAGCTTTATTAATAATAATAATAATAATAATAACAGCTACAAAAAGAATGGTAAGCATAATGAAGTGAATAGAACTGATGAGATCCAAATAAATAAATCCAGTGAAATTACGTCCAGTCAGTCTGCCGAAAATAACAATGTCAACACTGTGCCATCTAGATCAGGGGAACATAACCGCAACAACCAGCCCAACCGCGAAAGAAGGCCTTGGCAACACACGACCAACAACTCGTCAGGCCGCGAGCCGCAAGAACGGGCATTACGTTACGCTAGGGGTAGCAATGAGGCATTGCAGGCAAAATCACCTGCTACTGCCGCGGATAGTAGACACATTCCGGCGCAAAACCAAGCGACGACATCCAACAAGAACACTAGTGGAAACAGAAATGAATGACAATTACCTGCCACAACTGATGAAAGATCTCCCACTTATGTGAAAGCATTATGTGTGAAGGCCTCATACCGCACTGGGAGACGTTTTTCACACAAATATCATCGTGGGAGAATGAAAACAGTATCAGTTGCGGAACAGGACTCAAACCAGTTGGAAACGTTTCAAAACCCAAAAAAGGAAAATGGTCTAAACAACCTTTTTGAGTATTCTAGTGCATATCAGAAAGTATCTCCTGACTTGCAGACTTGGTCGATTTTTAGAACCGATATGATGGAGACATTATTAGAGGAGAATGATTCTATCCCCCAACAGGATGTTGGTCAGTGCCAGGCATATATAAATGTCAATTTATATGGCCTAGAGCTTCGTGCCATGGTGGACACAGGAGCACAATGTTGCTTAATACAAGCTGATCTATTCTCTAGAATCCAGAAGCCTAATAAAGTGCCCACTCTACCGCTGACAACCACATTTGTACAAGGTATAAATTCTAGCCGTAGAGTGAGGATATCCACGCAGTGCTTACTTGAGACAGAAATAGAGGGCAAAAAATTTGCACATGCATTCTTAGTGTTGCCTATTGCTGGACCACTCCTCATCCTCGGATTGGATTTTCTTCACTTCTTCCAGTGTGTTATCAACCTCCAAACTACCAATCCCTTGTTAACATTGGAGCATGAAGGTATACATGTCTCAACATCCATCACTCTTGAAAATCAAACAGGACCAATCAAAAAATCTTTGCTGGCCAAAAATTACATTGATGACATTCCCCGGCAAATGAATGTGCAAGAAATGGAAGAGACTCTGAATGAATTTAGTACTCTCTGTCACCTTGAATCTGAGCATATGGAAGATCACTCAGAAAAAATATTTCAGACAACAATAGCCACTATAGAACAGCGAGCTGATTGGAGCTCAGAAGAGAAAGAGATGGTCATGAAAATGTTGATGGACCACCACCAGGTATTCTCTGAATTACCTGGAAAAGCTACCCACTTTGAGTGTCACCTGGAGGTCAAACCACACACCAAGTTCTTCAGAAAATCCTACCCCATACCCTTTGCTAAGCTACATGCTGCCACCAAAGAAATCAAGCGCATGGAGGACATGGGTATTATTGAGCCTTCCTCTTCACCATATAGTCTTCCCATAGTATGTGTGACAAAAAAGGATGGGTCTGTCCGGCTATGTCTTGATGCCCGCCAACTGAACCACATATTGGAGAATGATCGTGAAGGACCAGCTCAAATAGATGAGGTGTTGCAAACCTTCTATGGGAAGAAAATATACTCTACATTTGATTTAAGCTCTGGCTACTGGCAGGTGCAAGTTAATGAAGACTCACATGACTATCTGTCTTTCCTATTCAATGGCCGAAACTTCCGCTTCACACGCTTGGCCTTTGGAGTCAGAAATGCAATGGCAATATTTATCAAGTGCCTCAGGCAAGCATTAGGAGAGGACATCAATGATTATTGTACCCTATATGTTGATGATGGCATCATTTCATCCACCAACCTTCAAGAGCATTGTCAACACCTGGGAACAATCTTCAAGAGACTCCTCACATGTGGATTGAAACTCCGACTATCAAAATGCTGTCTATTCCAATCACAAGTTAAGTTCCTGGGCCACCAGATAACACCTGAAGGCATCACTCAGGACGAGGACAAACTGCTAGCTATCCAACAGTTCCCTTCCCCAATAAACCGCCGGCAGCTCCAGAAGTTCATTGGATTCTTGCAATTTTATAGAAGGTTTAGCCCACAGTTATCTCATTATACAGCACAACTCAGCCATGTTCTGTCTTCTACCAAGCCCTGGGCATGGGGGCCACATGAGGAAAAAATCTTTCAGGAAATCAAGGAGAGGTTTTTGGAGGTGGTCATGCTGAAGCACCCAAAACTTGGACAACCTTTCTACATTAACTCTGATGCATCCCAATATGCACTCGGTGCAGAGATATTTCAATTGGATGATGATGGAGAAAAGCAAGTCCTTGCTTTCTTCAGTAAATCACTAACTGCTTCTCAACGTCGATATTCAACCACTGAGAAGGAACTCCTCAGCATTTTAGAGGTTTGTCTCCGATACAGAACCCTTCTGCTGGGACAAGAAATATTGGTGAATACTGACCACAAAGCTCTCACATTCTTTAAGACGGCTAAGCTCACAAACAACCGCATATCACGTTGGTTCTTAGCTCTGCAAGAGTTCAATTTACAACTGACACACTTGCCTGGACGCTACAATCAAACCGCAGATTTCTTGTCTCGTGAGATAGATGCCACCTATAATAGTGAGACCACCTTCAGATGCCATCCTGCTGATGTTACACAAGGTGTGCCTTTTCCCAAAGGGATAAAGCCCCTAATATACCAGCAGCAACTGACCACAGACCAATTAACAACAGCTCAGCAAGCAGACCCTGCCATCAAGAAAATTGTGGACCTCATGCAAAGTGGGGCAGATGTCTCTCAAGCACTATATTTACAACACTACCGCATTCACAATGGTTTATTATTCTATCGAGGCCACACTGGTTACCACCGCTGGAGACTTGTCATTCCATCATCTCTGATCCCTGCCATTATATTGGAGATACATGAAAGATTGGGTCACTTTGGTACCAGGAAAATGTACAATGCACTGAGGGCCATCTGCTACTTTAAAGGAATGTATAGGAGAGTGGCAAAAATAATAACAACCTGTGACATCTGCCAAAAGACAAAGCATGACCGGCATACCATTCGGGGCAAGTTATTACCCATACTGCCAACTGCTCCATTGGAGATGTTATCAACTGACATTTATGGTCCTCTACCTACCGCTGCAGGCCGACATAAATATGTGTTTGTGGTTACCTGTATATTTTCAAAATATACAATGTTCTTTCCTGTCACTAAAATGTCTGGTGACAAATTAGCAAGCTGTATCTTAGAAAAATGGTGTAAGAAAGTTGGCAAACCAAGTAAGATTCTGTCAGACAATGCAACATATTTTTGCAGTCCAAAATGGAAGCGACCCCTTCAAGAAGCAGGCATTGAGACTCATCACACTTCACGATATACTCCCAGTGCCAATCCTGTTGAAAGGAAAATGGCTGAGATATCTAGGTTCATGAGGGCATACTCAAGCCATGCACATAGCCATTGGGTGAGATACTTACCATTTCTGGAGTCATGTATGAATCATACTCACAATGAGACTACAGGTTACACTCCACATGAGATCATCTTTGGTGAGTCCAGTACAATGTTTCTCCAACAGCTGGTTGAGTACCCCAAAAACCCACCTATTGACCAAGGTGAGATAATAAGAATGGTGCGAATCAATTTAAAAAGGGCAGCTGAGCGTCGGAAGGAACGTTTTGATGCCAAGATCACCACTTTCCAGTACCAGGTTGGACAAGAGGTCCTGGTGCGCTCCCACTACCTCTCTGATGCACTGGGAAAGGTGACTAGGAAGTTTTTCCACATCTACACTGGTCCGTTCATCATAGAATCTCTGACTGGATACAACACTGTTTCACTGGTGAATCCCATCAACAAGCAAGTAATAGGGACAGAAAATGTGAGAAATATCAAACCATATTGACGACTCCATCCCAATGAAGTCCATGTGTACAATCTGCCAAAAGAAGCTGATGTTGATGACATGGCCTCTTAATGATTTTTTCTGTTTTCTTCTGTTGGTTAGGCTTGCATCAACATGAAGACTTGTTATATGTTTGTGTGTTATTATGATAATATTTCCATATGCCTATCATTAATTATATTCTTGTATTACTTAGCTGTTACTCTTGTATTCTTAGGTTAGCATGTTTTCAAATTTTTACATACCCTTATCTAAATGGCATGCCCTTATCTAATGCTCCAAAATGCCTTTGCTAACAAGGGAAATATGTCAAACATTATTTGTATAATCATTGATTGTATGTATTATCCTAAATGTTCAGTAATTAATATATCATAAAGCAAATTTAAGTAGAACCAAGCTTTCAGTTTAAACATGAAAAATCATATCTGTTGTAGCATGAGATTTATTAATACCTCAATCATAATTTATAATCAATTTCTGTGCCCGAAATCAATTATAAAGAGGGCATTTGTCATGGCACATAATATTCTCACCGCTTTTAACCTAAAAATCTGTCTAAAAACAATAACTTACCACCAGTCAATTATATTGGGGATCCATTATTTGATTATCAACTTACCATAAATAATGTACATTAAATCAACTAAATGAATAATTGTTTCCAATGAAAATATGAAAGTAAAGAAAAATAAATAAAGCAAAAATATATTACAATAAGTAGTCTAGCATTTAAATAAAATAAGATCCTCTGAAATAGATAGATTTCCATCCTCTTCCCCATGAACTGCTGAATCTGGGACTCAGTCGATCCACATTATATTGCCTGCTAAATTTGAATCAACTCTCAAATACCGCCAGAGCTCAGCAGCCAATCAGGAAGCAGCCTCAGTTACCGGCAAATGAAAAAACGCCGGCTTATCCTGAAGGATTTTAAGAGGACGAAAGAGGATCAAGGGTCAATGCTAGAGGACGAAAGAGGTCAAGAGAGCAGAAGAAACTTTTACTATGTGCAGGGGGCTGAATTTTTATATCCTTAATTATTAGTAATTTGTTCAATTTCTCAAAAAATCATCAAAGTGTTAAATGTCGCCATCAGACCCCCTCACCTAACAAAGCCGTCAACCAGCCATCCAGTACCTCTGAGGAGACCTGATAGTCTCATAAAGACGCCGCCAACCAAATATTTGAAATCCTAGCCTGTTCGCCAACTTTGGAGTGAGTAGGAGACCACCTATAATCCGGAGGAAAGGTAGGATCTATAGACCTTCCACTACCACTACACCGCGAATCATCAGGTGATGAATATTTCAATAATATTATTCAGTGCGTTACTAAATAGGCCTACGCGAGTGCATAACTTTGAGCGCTATATTCCTAGATCAGGGTACTGACCCAGACTGGTCTATATATAGAAAATGTCAGTGCTGCTTGGCCAAGCATAGGTTTATTTCATTTTTCAGTCTCATTCGTTTTCTCATGTTTTGGATGTGGCTAACCCACACCTAGTCGGACTTATAAATTTTGTTCCATCATTCTATGTCTAAGTTTGCTGCTCACACATTGAGTGAGATACATTATTTCTTTTTGCGTATCTGCCTAATTGGGCAATAATAATAAATCTGTGTAATTTCACCACCAGGTTTTTATTCAATAAACTACCTATAAATCATTGCAGCAAATCTGGGGATTGTGAGTGTGCCAGTACTTAGGGTATGTTTGACTGTCACCGCCCAGTACTCTTGGAAACAATACCTTGAATTAGATGGTTCATGGCGCCCATATTTCATATTTCCACGATATAATAAATACGTTCATGGTAAAGCAAACCATAACAAGCTGTAATAGTATATTACATAACAAGGATGGTAAGACGGTGTTTACCGTACGAGTATGATAGTTTATGCATGAGACGAAGTCGAGTGCAGAATTATCATAAGAGTACGGTAAACACCTTACCAGACGTGTTATGTACGTTATTTTTTGTCATTCAAATCTAAAAAAGTTGAAATAAGAAACAACATTGTTATCAACACACCAAATCACAGCAACTCTTGGTGAAATGGACAATAATGTTCCTAGATCAGCTGATCTAGCTTTCGGAAAAATGGTTTTTCAGTGAAATAGTAGCCATTAAGCTGGGCATTCACGTTCCAACTTGCAGTACCACTTGCAGTACTGCTATAAATAGTCGATTACATTGGGATAGTTACTCGCTAAGCGAGTAGCGAGTAGGACGTTACTAACCGACCGTGCTACAGCAGCTCAGCATACCAAGCCAAATTATATTAAAAATTTAATTTCCAGAATCGCCCTCATACTATGGAATTTCAAAGACAATAAACAATTTAGTTTGAAGTGACTGACAATTGAATAAACTGACAAATATACATATACAGAATTTATTAATTTCGAATTCCTTTAATTGCTATTACTTTATACTGAAGACTTCCGCAATGGCGGATATTGTCAATATCCGCCATTGCAGAAGTCTTCAGTGTAAAGTAATAGCAATTAAAGGAATTCGAAATTAATAAAATTCTGTTTACGTATATTTGTCAGTTTATTCAATTGTCAGTCACTTCAAACTAAATTGTTTATTGTCTTTGAAATTCCATAGTATGAGGGCGATTCTGGAAATTAAATTTTTAATATAATTTGGCTTGGTATGCTGAGCTGCTGTAGCACGGTCGGTTAGTAACGTCCTACTCGCTACTCGCTTAGTGAGTAACTATCCCAATGTAATCGACTATTTATAGCAGTACTGCAAGTGGTACTGCAAGTTGGAACGTGAATGGCCGGCCTTAGCCACCCATAAGCGTGAGGTAATATTAATTTGATGATCTTTACTACACAGTGTGCGTTAATAATCATCAAATGGCATCAGCTGTTTTTTATTTCTGTAAACAGCTGTTTACCACATTGATTCCTTGACTGGTAAACTGTCCATAACGTACAAGAATGATGAAAAGGTAGTTGCCTCCTGAATGCACCATGAGATGACAAATAAGGCGGTCAGACTAGCCACTGGCTCTCCTCACTCACCAGACCATAATAAACCAAGTTTGAATGCGACTTGCAGCCATGAGATGAATAAATTTATGAAATAAATTCTGGGAATAAAGTGAATATGTTCAGCAAGTGAGATTACTCTCTATGTTAAATTGATCGCATTTATTTACAAGTCTATCAGTTCCTCATATATTTTCTTCACATCAGCCGGGGTGATTCGTCAGGTGGTGAACGTGATATCCGCGCGGTCATGATGTTCAATCACGAGTGCTCGGGGCCGCGCTTGGAAGGGTGACCGTGCTACTATGACTTGATGTATAAAATGTTTATCATCACTCATCAGGTGGTTCGGAACATATCTAAAATTTTAGGTACACTATGTTCCCCTTAACTTGACTCAAACGGTGAGGTGGAACTACCTGTGAAGTGTCTCCCCACCAATAAAAGCCCCATACGCTTATTTTCCTTTTGCTATAATTAAAAGAGACCAATAATTTAACTCCACACAACGACAATGTATTTCGGTCAAATTGAGGTAGGTCAATGATAAGTGACAGCTTCAGTAGTGCGATCAGACATATGCATTATCATGATAGCGTGCGTCTGTGTATAGGTGATATATAGTTGTCCATGTCTGTCCATATATACAGTAGATATACAGGTCTATTCCTTTCTCACTCTACTCCCCTCGAATTCGGGTCGGTAATTTGCGCCGTCTGGCCTTCCTTCTCTGTTTCTCTTTGACTTTTGTATATCTCTCTCTGCCTCCTTCTCCATTCCACCTTGACATTATCTTTCTCAGTCGCTCTCTCATCAATCACAGTTTGCAAATCCTTGTTTCTCTTTCTTTTGCAGTAGTCTCGTTGTTGACTCATTCTTTTCTCCTTCCAATTTATTCTCCACCTATTAACTGATCTCTGCCTGTGCTTTAGCGTTCTGTTCCGGTCTTGAACAAATCGCTCTTTTCCGCTTCTATTTTGTTGCTGCTCGATGTGAATCGCTTTTCCGGGCTAGGCTTTTCTTGTAGCTGCTTTCCACTCGAGGAGTTTTCCAGTATAACAGACAAACTGAATGTTTTCATCAGGAGCGTTTCTGTTGTTGGACGTCGATGTTTTCTGTACTGTACATCAATATTAAAGATACTTTGCTTGTAGTAGTAGTTTTGATATAGAAAGTGTGGCCGGCAAAAAATAACTTTACGTTGCTGTATCGGTCTCACGAATTTAGCCATGGCCAATTCTCCCCTTCTCCTGTAACTGTCCGCTACTGTGCGTTGCAATGACATTAGCCCTAGACACAACTAGGCTAGTTGAAGCTGGCAGAAAACCTGTTTGAATGTGGCCGTAGTTTTCAGATTAGGAATACACCTATAGAGCATGCGCAGTTGACTTCCTACTAACGCCGCCCGCTCCCGTACCGAAAAACTAGGGATTAACTCGTGAGTCCAATACCGTACTTGTTTTATTATGACTTACTTGGTTGTTCGGAGATCACATAAAACTGTAGGTCCACCATTCATAACGATTCACTCATTACCCTCGTACAAGTCTCAGACTCGTGTGGACATCATCAAAGCACGATAAAAAATATGTTTTATTACAGAAGTAAAGGCAATGTTACCATGAAAATTCCCTTCATACATTGGTAATAATATGTAGGAGTGAATTTTCCAACAGATTTTATTTATTAAATATTAAAGACCCGACAGGGCCTTATTGAAATTGTGCTGTTTGTCCGTACGTGCTCTAGCTTTTGAAAGAAATATTTTAGGCTCTTGCCTACTTGCAACTTGGTGTATAGTTTTCTCATAGTCCAAGTAAGATCGCTATTATTTGCATAATCGTAAGTAAGAAGCTTATTATGATGTTTATAAAAATCAAAGAAGTTAAATAAGCCTATCAGCACTACTACTACTGATAATAATAATTATTATTTCATGTAAATTCGTAGGGTCCTCGGATACTCCGTTCTTTTGGTTTATCGATTATTATAAAGATTGGTAATTAGTAAGTGTACGGCTGGTACGGTAATTCTACGGGGACACTTATTGTCACAGAGCGTTAGCATAGAGTAGATAGATGTTGTCTAGACGAGCTGTGACAGCTTGTACAACAATAGTTTACATTGAAATATTTGCTCTATGTCTTTGTCTCCATCTGGAACATCCTTTAAAAACTGGAAATATGATTTTCTTCAAATCCAATTTGAGAAAGTAAATTCTACTCGACAGTATTCAAACTATACTTTGTAGGTTCAGAAACTTATTTTACAATTTATTGAAATGTAAATATAAGTTTTTTACTTTGAGAAATTTTAGTCAATTAAGTAATTTGCCAAGTCATTTAATTGAACTCATTTTATCGTACAGAATATATTGTATTTATGACTCATACAGTGTATTATGCCAGTGGTATACATCATTCTTATATATACATATTTTCCCTCAATATACATTGTTATTTAATTGAACTCGATACTTGTTCTTTCCATGATTTAACTAGCCTGCTCGCAGAGATGAGATAAAACGTATTTTATCAATTATTTTTTATAGTACCTTCTCTTATCTCATTATCATCTCACTTATTTGAAACTGTCTCATGAAAATCCTCAATTAATCCTTGTCCTAAAATTGAAGATGAAATTTTGGAGAGAATTTCGTTATTTTATTTTATCTCACCACTTGAAGAAAATCTAGTAGAGAAATTGACCTTTTTATTTTTCGTATTATCCAGATATGTGGTGGTGCTCACCATCGTCCTTTATGAAACATTCGTTCAAATTGATGATGTCCATCATCATTCTCCTATTATATTCTACTTTATTATAATATTATGTTGATAGCCGAGTGCCGTATCTGTTGAATCAGAGATAAGCAACGAAACTCCTGGGCGCTCTTTGTAAGGGTGACCGATTGGATTGGCCAGCAAAAAGAACTCTGTTCTCTGCTGTAAAATCACTTCCCGGTGGTTCGGAACCCACCTAAAACTGTCCAACTCATCAATCACCATCATCCAATTCATTACCCACGCACAGGTCTCAGACCTATGTGGGATTCATCCTCCAAAATAAAATTTGGGCAAAATAAGGTCACACGCACGCGTTTACACAGTAGTGGTGCGCCGTTGATGAAAAGGTGGGTGGGGTTGGCTCCTGGCATTACCAGTAGAAGTGGTGAGGGTAAAATAAAGTGAAGAGCGTCGTTAGTTGGTTGGTCTCTTGACTCTTGACCCACTTTATCTCTATTGCTGTGACCCTGGACCGTTTCATCGTACGCACAGCTCCACTTCCCTTTCATTCATCAACTACTCATCTCCTCATCTGCCATGTCTTGAAACAGGTCACTTACATGTCGTGGAAAATTTGTCAAAAATGTATATTCGAAAATCTGAGCTATTATTCGGGAGCATTTTACAGGAGAACTAGTTGCAGACCTCTATTCAGAAAATTAGGAATCTTAACAGTTATAAGTTTATAAATAAATACTGGAAACACGTACATCAGTCCACAGAAATAAAAACGTCTAGAATATAATTCTTTGTCATAATCACAACACACGTGGCATACAACAGTATAGGTATCCGGTTCACAGGTTGCAGATTTATGAGAGAAGTCCTCAATATGCAGGAACTGTCACAGTCAATTAATAATTTAGAAATTGGAAGATTCAAGGAAAGAATAAAAATGCGTTTCATAAATAGGGTTTACTATAAATTGGATGAGTACTTGTGAGATTCATTGACTGACCTGTGATACAAATATTTTTAAATTTTTAATATATTTTTCTTTTTCTTGATTTATTAGTTTAGTTTATCATTAGAACAATTTGACGCGACATTAGCAACAGTTTTTTTTTCTGTAATTCTGGCGTTTTATGTCAATAAAGATATTTATTTATTCATATCTTGTGATTTTGTCATGCTCGGGCTTCTTTTTTAGTAGGATGATGCTCGTATGAGCCTTGAGATTTGGGTGGGGATAATAAGGAGTGACTGCACAAAATATCCAAAGGCGAACGATTATCATGATCATGATAATATCATATCATGAACAGAGTCATATCAGAAACAAGCACTCCTAATGATTGCGCTACCGTGGTCGCCATTGAAGGAGTCACATATCATATATTATGTTATGATTATATTATTATGATTAATAACATTATTATATTTATCATTAATATCATTATTATAATGGCGCCACCATGGCCGCCATTGATGGAGACACATATTATGTATTATGTTACGATTATATTTTATTATGATTGATATCAGCAATAGGTATTCAAATACTTGGGACTTCCGATCCCAATAATATTTAGAATCGTGCCTTAACTATGGTAACTAGTGTAGATTTCTGGCTCAATAATCTCTAAATTCCAAATTATATCAACTTTTTTTGGACTGTGAGTGCTTTGTTAAGAATGAAATCAAAAATTAATATTATTTTCCTGTAAGAAACTTGTGAACTATTGTGCTCCGAGGTGAACTTTCTAAGTGAAAGAGACCTAACCTAAAATTTTGATTCTATTCTGAAATTTTGTGAGAATCAATTTTGGGCAATAGCCTGTTGTATTCACATTGATTGTTAGTTACACAAATAAATAAATAAAATAAACATGCTTGAAATACCTAAAAATAAAATTCCTATAAGTGTTCTATTTTTGTCCTTTCTAATGTTCTATATTATGATTGCCTATTCAAGATTCAGGAGCTAGTACATCAATTATTATCATAATAATATCGCGGTAAAACGGAAAATACCACTTTGTCCGAATCCTTATTTCTTTTAATGTTTAGGTCAGCAAGAATTGAAGTGGTAGCAAGCATTTATCTTATTCAAATTCAAGATTGAAGTGGGTCTGGAATTATTGTAAGAGAATGAACAAATTTCCATTTATCCAAATAAATACAGTAATTCAAATTAATTACAAACTAATCCAAATTAATTACGGTACTGTTACTGCACTGTAAAATCAACTGTAGTACGGTGTAATTGGGCAATCGATTCATAAATTCTCTTTCAAAGTGAGATATCATAATCTAAAAGCCAAAGAATTTCAGAATGACGAAGAAATATTTTGAAAAAATAATTGAATAATATAAAGAATTAATAATAGAAATAATTTTAAAAAGTAGTGCAAGTGAATGAGTGACATGTCTGTAAATAGGTGTTTTATCTTTAGTAGCTCTATTATATTGTCCAAGATTAAAATTGATATTTAAATAGGGAACTAGCCTTTGATTCATGTCAAAAGAAGATTTACTAATACACTATATTACAAAGTATATTGCTCGCACTTAATCAACATTTTTTTTTAATTTTTTAAATGCCTTTCAACAAGGCTATTAATTATTTTGAGTGATTTGAGTTACTTTCAAGAACTCTTGAATTCAAATCAGTCAAACATTCCGTACGATGGTGCAATTCATTCATTCAAGGTAGCAAATTATTATAATATGTGCAGGCATGATCATAAATAGATGTAAACAATAGGCCTGCACACATGAGCATGTGCAGAATGAAGACTAACAACCTTGAGTGGTGGCACATGACGAGGCTTTTTGCCCCGAAAGCCTTGCCAAATGGCCTTGCCTGTTGGTAGTGTCTCAGCGTCTGAGCAAAGTAATCCCAAATCATAAAGTGCTTTACAGAAAAATAACTGTGATAAAGTGTTATATGACCACAGACACTTGACCTCTTAGATGCTATAAAACAATAAATTTTGACTAGATAAGCGTCTGGTTTTGGAAGTTACTACAATAGAATAATTAAATTTCCTTGATTTTTGTCAGCTATGAATTCTTTAATTTATTCCATTATATAATCCTTACATAATTTATATTGGAGGGAAAATTCCATTTCTTCCACTAAATTTTCATCGGATGGAAATTTTATTTCTTGAAATGAATAATTCCTGTCATTTTGTAATTCAATCCGTTATTTTAAACATGTATGTCAACTTTATACAATTCAAAAAAAGCTCATACTGCTAATTCCTTTTTTTAATGCTTTTATTTATTGAATTGATCTTTATATCAAAATTTATGCTAAACATGCAGTAATAAAATACTTTTTTTGCAAGATGTATAAAAATCAAATTAAATATTTATTATAAACTAATGAATAGTTTGTGCTATGTTAGCTGATGATTGATGGGAAATTTGACGATATGAAATTACTGTATATCGATATTATAAGTTATTCCAATTAAATTGCCTTGCGACTAACTTTAACTGCATTGTATCAAGTGATCATTGCCATAAAGTGGCAACAATGTAACTCTATCCATTTATCTATCAATTTGGCTAAGATGATTTTAATTAAGAGTCTTCAATGATTTAAATAGCCTTGCCTTACCTTACGTGTAACCAGCCCTGTTAACGCACTAAGGCCTAATTGATTTTTTGCCAAAATCCTTCTTTTGCGACATTCACGTTTACCCCTTCTCTTGAAACAAAATCCTCAACATCAGTATATAACTATTTGGTAAAGTAAAGTAAATTCGTATGGCTTTTCGTGGTGGGGAGACCCTTACGGGTAGTTCCACCTCACCGCTATTTGGTGGCTGTTCAAGAATCTGAAATTCCGAAATACGGAAATATTTGTAGGGTGAAACACATGAGGTTTACTACAGCTGTTAGGATTAGTTCAATTTGTTGCCTTGACTTTTGAGAAGTTTTTAACATAAAGAAGTTATTTTTGTTGATAGGGAATATTTTGAATTCATTAAAAAATTGAAGCATAATCCAGAGATATGCTTATTAATTATATCCATTCTATTTCTATTGCACAATGGTAAATATTGCTAAGTGAAAAATGGCGTCCAAAAATTAAAATACAGTAAATATTTCAAATAATAATGCTAATTTTCTTCTTACATTTTTCAAAACTAGGCCTATTCACCTGGGCCTGTTGCACACAATTTTGAAATATCAAGTACAATCCACAAACAAAAATTTCCATGAGATTTTTCAGGAACTACAAACTTAAAGGTACTAATAGCATAAGTTTGTACATTTTTACTCCACAGGTCCCTGGACTAATCATTAATTTTGTTCTATATTCGTAGAAACTAGAATAATTATTTTAAAATGCTACAAATACAGTCATCGAAAAAATACCTGTATTTAAAAAATCCCCAATCCGACTAGAATGAACATATATACAATCGCTTTTGGTCTTAAAAAAAGGTAAAGGTTGGGACTTTTTTACATGCCTTAATTAGTTTCGATATGTGCTCCATTACTTGCACGGCAAACATCGAGTCGGTAGTCAATTTTGCACCTCGTACGTTGGAGCATTTCTGGAGTTACAGTTGCCATAGCAGCAGTAATCCTATCTCTGAGATTCACTACGTCATGAACCTTTTCACCATAAACAATGTATCCCCTCAGGAATTCCATCGGAGTGAGGTCTGGGCTTCTTGGCGGCCAAGAAATTGGGCCACCTCTACCAACCCAACCATTCAGAAACTTGGCATTCAGTGCTTTGCGTAAGTTAATTTTATAATGCGGTGGCGCCCCATCTTGCATTAAATTTTTTTTTCGGAGAATGAAGCCCACATAGGTCTGAGACCTGTGCGTAGGTAATGAATTGGATGATGGTGATTGATGAGTTGGACCTACAGTTTTAGGTAGGTTCCGAATCCCCGGGAAGTAATTTTACAGCAGAGAACAGAGTCTTTTTTGCTGGACAATCCAATCGGCCACCCTTACAAAGAGCGCCCAGGAGTTTCGTAGCTTATCTCTGATTGAACTGATACCTGCTACGGCTTTCGGCTATCACTTCCCCAAAAACTCCCAACCTTTACCTTTTTTTTAATACCGTAATCAAATCTATAAGTTTATTCTAGTCGGAGTAGTTATTTTTTTAAATTCGGGTATTGTTTTTCGATGACTCTGTATTATGAACCAATAAAAGTTTTGCAAAATGACTTCTTCCCAACTTTTTTCAAAATGATCATTATTCTAATTAGTTGTAGTTACTAATGATATTACTGACTACAATAATTAGATTGTTATATTTATCACTCACTAATTCCCCATTTACAGGGCTCGTCTATTTATAGGTATAGTCTGTTCTACTATGGAAAACTGAGAGCAATAGCACTTTTTCGGGAGTAGTTTTCAAGTCTTGCCAATTCACTTTACTCTATTTGTGCAAACGCATCACCCCAAAGTGCAAGAAGCAGTTAGGGAGTTCACATACGCTTCACTACCCTGACGCACAGCAACATTTAACAGGATCTTGAAGACCCTTGTTTCCTTCCTAATAGGGTAAGCGATACACATGGTTGCGTACAAGTTCCCAAGGGGGATCCAAGAAGGCGCTTCCCCTTGTATAAAAGCATAGAAGGAAATGCTCGCAAGTAATATCACACTTTTAGTACTGCACTCATATGTTTACACAATTGGGAACTATCGATACTTAACGTTATATTACTTGACTATCCTCGATTTGTCACTGCTTGAATTGGTTGTAGGTGGTAGGTGAGATATCAAGTTCTTCTTTTGACTTGGTATCATAGTTCATTTTTCAATTCGTGTACGCGAAATGGCTGGAGTTTGAAGAACGTTCTCTTTAATTTCCTGTTGGCTACTTTCTCTCCTGGTTTCTTCCTGTACCAAAATATTTTGTATCGAATTTCTTTATTAAAAAAC
Organism: Conomelus anceps; assembly: GCA_948455865.1. Taxonomy (NCBI): domain Eukaryota; kingdom Metazoa; phylum Arthropoda; class Insecta; order Hemiptera; family Delphacidae; genus Conomelus; species Conomelus anceps. The sequence goes on along the minus strand of OX418225.1, from coordinate 20,527,294 downwards.
TTCTAAGAAGTAATTTATGCTGATCGAAATAAAGAACTTGTGAAAAAAATGTATTGTTGATAAGGTTGTGAGATAAGATAGTGATTTTCCTAACGATTTCGTTCATTAATATGAAAGACAGGTTAAATTGATGTATTGATTTCCATTCGAAAATTTGTGTATACGGGTCTGGGTAATCAATGATATCAGTGAGTGCTATTGTATTATTAGATTAATAATAGACGAATTGATGAATTAATTGAAGAGATTGGTGTATCTTTGAAACTGTAAGTTGTATTTCTGTGAGTACTGTTGGTTCCTCTCTGTTGGATGGTGTGCTTTGACTCAGGTGAAATAGACTAGGTTGACTAATTACTACTCTGTTCCGATGTCATTAGAAATCCGTTGGTGTCTGTGCAGGCTACTGTTTCTTCTAAGTAGATTTTATGAAGTAATGGTGACAATGTTCATCAGTATTTCTATATTGGAGTTTCTAGAACGATTTGTATTTAACACTATGTATACAACAGTATATAGTTTTTTTTTAGAAGTATAGAACTTTAAGTTGGCAGCACTGCTTCCAGTGGCAAACATTTTGTCAACTAACAGCTGATTTGTGTTCAGTATTATTTGCCATTTATCATGAATAGAGTGACACTTGAACAACGCTTGCAAATTGTGCAGATTTTCTTTGAAAATCATGGTTCCATTCATGGCACTATGTCCATTTTATGGTCAACATAATTGTCCATCAGAACAATTAATTCGATTAACAATGGAACGATTGGCATCATGTGTAGTTTAAATGATAATACGCATCCGTTTTGATGCATAACATCTTGATAAAATGGCAAACAATACTGAACACAAATCAGCTGACAAAATGTTTGTCACTGGAAGCAGTGCTGCCAACCTAGTTCTATACCTCTCAAAGAACACTCTATATACGCAATATGTCTCGATATAAATGTCCAATAATCAAGTTAGATTTGTTAGTTTTCAAAATATTATCGTTGATGATTGAGAATGAAGTTTTAAAACGATCTCATCATCAGTTACTAATATGATTCGGATTATCATCCAGCTAAATTCGTGTGTTGCGTGTCTCCATCAACCTAATAACCCTTTGAATAACTGCTCTATCATTCTGGTCGCGTTCGGTATGCACCAGCTTACTGATTAATGATTGTCATTTACTGAGTGTAGTCCGTTCCCATTGTAGTCAATTGATGTTAATCGCCAATTGAATCTAATTAACGTTTTTTGTCTAATTTTTCCCCTGCTGCCAACATACTGCCCGTTGGTCATTTCATTGGCCTTGGCATCAATTCGGATCGGAATGTTCAGATTCGTACACATCACTTACTGTTAGTTCAGAGTTTTTCCTAGTAACTTTATTCAAGTTACTAGAAATACTAACTTATATTCAAGTTATAGAGTAATAGAAAGTAAGGGAATGTTATTTTTATGTTAAATCAATTTCTTTATTCAGAACATACATATAATGTACATGAATGCGTCAGTAAGGGAAATTTTTGGAACTAAAAAGTTTTTATCATCAATAATTAATATAGTGTTTGCACTATTCTTAATTCTAACTAAAACTCAACAAGGGTGCTTTGTAGAACTGCTCAAAATTATAAAATATCAAGCGTGTTAAATACCTTTTTAATTCATTTTTGAATTTAACACTATCATGTTTAGTATAAAATGATAAAAACAGTTTCTTCACTAGTTTAAGAGTACTCGTGCTTTTAATACACGTTGTTCTGTGGCAGATTTACTAAAGTTGTTCTATTGCGGATTTAAAGTAATAATGAATCTATTCTATGTACACTGTAAATAAATAATAACATCAATTCGTTGTAATGTATACATTTTTGAACAAAATAAATCACAAACCAATCACATTTATCAATGTTGTAAGAATTGTAGAACGAACTGTTGAAATTGATATCTTTGTTTACAATGGCGAAATTGCAACAACACTTGACAAATTATATAAATTCAATCATTTAATAAAATCAGTAATGAAGCTTTTTAAAGGAAAGGATTTTGATAATAAATTATTATCAGTAATAATCGTTATTATTGATTTCTACAGAGCATATCCTAATAAGGTGTTGGAAAAACTGTTTTCCAAGCTTATTCAATAATTTTTTTCAGAGGATGAAAAAATGAAGCGCATATAGGTCTGAGGCTTGTGTGTGGGTAATGAATTGGATGATGGTGATTGATGAGTTGGGCCAGGATTGATATAGTTTTAGGTGGGTTCCGAACCACCGGGAAGTGATTTTAATACAGGGAACAGAGTCTCTGAATTCAAGAATTTATGAATTTATTTGCGTAACAATGGAAATGAGTAGAAAATTTTGTAAACAATTATGTAAAATCATGTATGTCTACTATCCTCAATCATTCACTATTCCCAATTTCATTGTGTTTTCTCCAGTTGAACATATACAAGATACAATACTGTACATCTCTATTTTTGTGTTTGTGATTTTTGTCAACTAATAATATGAGTAATTATGAACATTCCCATTGAAACCTTGAAGCAAAACTTTGTCTTGAGAAACGATTATTGTCTATATCCCAACTCTGGAAAATTGCCAATTTCTGTCTACTAAACTAATTTGCCTCAAATTTAGTCATTCAGCATTTATGCACGAAAATCCTCCAAACTTTTCAACAACAGCAATCATTATAGCAACACAAATATTTTGGAGTAACTGTACTAAGTATAAGAACCACTTAATCGATTCCATTCTAATAGTACACTATTATAACAATTTTGGAAGCTCTCAATATCCCACTTGGAGAATTACTATACTAATAGTGCAGTTGATAACGTGTTAGTTTTCAAATGAATTTCCCAGCACTTATAATGTGAACTATTAGTAGCTAAGAATGAAAACTCCGGTAGTAATAATATTTGAGAGACTCAACACTTATTGAGAGACTTAGTGGAGGGGGGGGGGGGGTGAGTTTGCAGTGGTATTTTGTGAGTATATTTGTGTAAAGAGGAGTCAATAGTTGATGCCATCCTCTGCTGTCGCCTGAGACTCAGGGGGATAGGACAGGGCATTGTCCCTATTGGCACTATTGGCTTATGTTATTCTCCACGCCAACTTCGTCTCTAGTTCAATATAAGAGAGTTGAGCTTTTCTTTCAGCCATTGTAACGCTGCAATGCAGGCTTGGGCTAAAGCCAAATGACAGACACTAAACCAATGGCTAATAGGTGCTTATCTATGATAATAATGGCACTGGTCACTGATAAGATTTCCGTCATGTTTGTCCAGAATGACTGTATTTATTGATCGTCGTGCAAGATATTGTCTGGAAGAGATAAAAAGCTTGATAAAAAGGCTGGAGTAATGTTTAATTTCATTTTCCTTGGTAATTTCTGATAGTTTGTCCAGAGAGTAGTAATTGTTTGAAAGATTGAGCTTTGTTTTGAAAGGCTAAATATTTGAATATACGTAACTGCAATTACACATAATTTACACATAGAATAGAACTTTATTTATAAAAATCAGCAATTATCTGTAAAGACATAAAAAGCTCTTTGAGTTCAGTCAAAGCCGTCCCTCAAAGTGACAAATTATTTTAACTTAAGCTGCAAAACCTCAGAACATAACTCTCTATTAATAGAAACTCCCATTACTAATTTAATTAGTCAGTAAATTGTTATGAAATAGGCATATGATGTAAGATTTTCATGTAGAATAAGGAGTTAGGACGAGTTTCTGTTTCAGAAAACATTGTTTTTATAAGAAAAATCTAAGTCAATACCTCTTGAGAAGAGAAATTGATTTTTTCCATGTAACAGTGTATAGTCTGAGTTTATTGAATAAAAATATGTATAAAATAAATCCATATAAAAGAAATGTTTAGGCCATAAAGAACCTTTTTAACAATGACTTGTCTATTGATTGATCATCATTTCAAATCAAATTCCTTATTTATTCCCAAAAACAGAACAGTACAATGAAAGTAAAAGAAAATTGACACAGCAGGAATAAGACTACGTCTGTGTGTAGGGGTGAGTTCTGCAGATGCCTTACATACTATATTTCTACTTCATTATTTAAAACTTCATTTACAAGTTTCATGTAAACAATATTTTAAAATACATTTTGCTAATGTAAATGTAATTTGAAAAGAACTTGAAGAACCAGGATACCTGAAGCTGTAACTAATGAGACGTAATGTAACTAACGATTTCCGGCTCATGCAGTTGGTATGTACAATGAGTTCAGTTCTCGAGGTCTCTATGCATGAATAGAAATACAGTACATTGGCGTGATTCGGAGCAGTTGCGACGTAATCCTGCTGTTTCTATTTTCGCAGTGAACTGAACTTATATTAAGTTGGCCACATGCAAATACTGCTATGAAATTGGCGAATTTAACAGAGACATTCGATATCGTTCAACAGGACCTTGACATACTGGCTTAATCATTGTTGTTTACGACCTTGCCCGTGTATTGTAGCATGTTTTCGTGTTTACTCACAGATCATTATATAGTAGTTGAATGTATTGAGTTGTTACCTTTGCTCACAGAGCTGGCGGTTGTAAACGCTTGTCTTGTCAATGGGCTTGCTGGAAATTGGGGCCCGGTTGATATCTTCTTCGTGAGTTGGCACAGCTCAGACCTAAATAATGCTTTTGATAGAGCAAAGCGAGGCTAATGCGTCGTCTTGTAATGCTGAACAGTTATTTAGGTTGTGTGTTGCCGGATCGGCCTGTTGCTGTGAGATTTCAATAACATTGAAGAGGTGAAATTGAAAAGAAATCCATAGTATCTGCTATCTAATATTTATTTTTCAAATATAATGAATTTGTATTTCAAGTATTTGTTATCTTGTATTATAGCATAATGCTATGCCCCTTAGTCATCAGTTTTGCCCCTTAATCATGACATCTAATAGTAAAGTATGATTAAAAGCAAAATTAAAGTGTGGCTATATTCTCTTACACCCGACTGCATAGAAGTTTTGTTCCAGATCGTTTTTTGAGCTTGTGGATTGAGCAATTCCATTTGAATTCTAAATAAGTGCATACTTTTATTTCAAGTTTATATTTGATGATAATCTCTTATGGTTGTGCATCAACTTATCTGCAAACCCTTCCAATGTTATTTCTATCCTACTTACTTAGTAAATCCTTTTTAAACCCGAAAATAAGCTAAATCCTCTTTCCAGGTGGAATTTTTCCTCTGTTAAACTTCTATGATCACTTTTTGTAACTTGCTTCTTTTTTTCTTCTTCCAACTTCCAACTTCTTCCAACCAATTATTTCAAGATATATAACTACTTTAACACCAGGATATTGCATAAATAATTTTTTTCAGTTTTTCTTCTTTTCTTTTTATCTCTTTCATTGTAAAATAGGTTTATTTTATAGACTCCCTCCAGCGGTCCACAGTTTGCATCTTGTGTGCTGGATTGTATATTCTCGTTAAAATTTTTTGAATTTTATATTGTCTTTCATAAATTATATTTTTGTATCGAACATAGTTTTTCTGTAGAAAAGAAAAAACACTGTATATTGCTAGTTTTCTTTTGAGAATAAAATCTATCTATTTGAAATATAATTAATTATCTTCAAAATAAATAAATGGCAATAGGGCACAAGTGTGCAGTATGAATTGAATTAATTATAGCATGGTAATCTGGGAAATGAAACACTATTAGAATGACACCTCCAATTTACATTTTTTTTTTTTTTTTTTGTAACATTTTATTTCTTGTAGATGATAACTTAGTTAAGTTGAACTAAAGGATGGGCACACTCCTAGTCACTAGAGCTTTCAGGAGCAGCCCATCAGCAACTCTTGAAGTTGCTCTTGGCTTGCTGCCCTTGGATATTTTTATCAAGGCAGAAGCACGAAAATCAGCCTATCGATTGAAAGTCGCAGGCCAATGGAGGGAAGGCCTGTCTGGAACAGGCCATTGCACAATCACCAAAGCTGTTGCTCATAGCCCTGTGCTTGAAATGACTTCAGATGTCATGAGTATGGAGATGGTTTTCACTAAACCTTTTTCTGTTAAATTCTGCTCTAGAGAGGAGTGGAGGTCTGAGGAAGGGCCCTATATCAGGAGAGGTAGCCTTGTCTGGTACACAGACGGCTCTCTTATTGAAGGGAAATCTGGCTATGGGGTGTACAGTGAATCACCCAGAACAGAAATCTGTGCAAGTCTGGGACAATACTGTACTATCTTTCAAGCAGAAATTTGGGGCATCATGGCTTGTGCCAATATAGGCATTGCCAGACGCTATTGCGACAAGCATATAGTAATCTTGTCAGATTGTCAGGCAGCCCTCAAGGCTCTTGACTCTAATGAAATCAAGTCAAAATTGGTGTGGGAGTGTCACAAAACACTCAGCAAGCTCGCAACACACAACTCTGTGCATCTTGGTTGGGTACCTGGCCATGTAGGCATAGGTGGCAACGAGTGTGCAGATGGGCTTGCTAAGCAAGGTTCTAGTAGGTCATTCTTTGGCCCAGAGCCAAGCTGTGGCATAAGCAAAACTACTGCCTTCCACACAATAAACAAATGGTCCAGGGACTTACATCACCAGCAATGGCAAGGTCACTCAGGCTGCTTTCTGCCAGTTCTTCCTCAGAGAGGGATTTGACCTAGCAAAAGGCTGCTAGCAGACACAAGCTCCTACTTCACCAACTGGCTGGTGAGGCTGGGTAGAGGTCAGGTTAAGCAGCTGATTGCTCTGATAACTGGACATAGCCACTTCAGGAAACATCTCCACACAATTGGACTCAGAAATGAAAGTCAGATGTGTAGGCTTTGCAATCAGTCTGAAGAGACTGCCAAGCATATCATACTGGATTGCGAGAGACTCGGGGCAAGGAGAATGGCTCTGTTTGGCTTTAAGCAACCAGGTGATGAATGGGACGTTAGCATAGGGAAGAAACTCCTGGATCTTGTAAAGGACACAGGTATTGGTTTGCCTAACTAACGTACTAGGGACACACAATAAGCTTCGGTTGACGTGTGAGGATCTTTGAATCTTCTGGATCTTTGAATCCGTCCCTTCATAACAATAACAATAACAATAAGTTGAACTAAGCATTTTTTTCTTTGTAACTTCTTGGTTTCTCTCCTAATAATTGATTGTCTTATAATTATTATTATTTTTTATCATTTATAATTTTTTCCCCCTGTGTATTTTTTTTAATTGTTTGTATTTGCGGAAATAAACATTATTATTATTATTATTATTATTACAGCAATTGATGTGATGGGGAAAATTCACACTACTAGGTCTATACATTTTTTCAGAAAGAATTCCTCACGGTGCAAGGCTATTCACAGAATACTTTTGTATGTACGGTACTGGTGTGATACATATTTCTAAATTATGGTTATCCAAATTTTGACTTTCTGTCTAGTTTTATCCAGTCATGTCTTACCGCGCTGTCTCTATTCTGTACCTTATCAAACACGTCCAAAATAATATATCTAGGAATATTTTAGCTTACAGCATTACATGACAGTCAAAACAACCGCTACTTTGTAACCAATAAAGATGCGCTAGCTGAAAAAAGTAATTTATAGGTTTGTGAGACCAATCGAAGGCAGGAAGTATTCTGCGTGTGTTCAATACGAAGCTTTTGATGCTGATAGTGATGACGTAGTAGGTGATTTTAGTGCAATATTGCGGCAACGGACAGTGGCTTCCTATTCGACTTGCAATGTGTGTCACATTAGCATTGTTATGACCACAGAGGCTGCACTGTCATGCTGCGAAGCCTTTGCTAGTGCAGCAGACCGTGGGCTTTTGTTAGCTTCTGGTGTTGGTGATCATGTTGTTAGTGCTGAATTGGATGTTTTTGTAAACGCTCCGCAATTTTATTTGTTGAATCTACCACCCACCTACATACGAAAATTAGGTTCTTTTCTTGCAGGAAGTCAACAAGTCCCTGTCTATCACTATAGTGATGTTTTCCAGTGAGGCTAAATTTTCCTTATGACCTAACCTACAAAGATTTGGATTCTGTTGTCAAAATTCTGTGAAGAAATCACTTTTTGACTTATATCTTCACATTTCATTGTAATTTATGAATAAATAAGTATTAAATTATTGACTATACTGAATATAATTTGAAAATAGCAAAACGTCAACAGAAACATAACATTCATGAGGTTGTTTCAAGGTGACATAATAACTATCTGGCAATTTAGTTATTGTACAAATTGCATGATTTATTCTGCCGGATCATGTCAACTGTAAAATAATGGACAGCAGTCACACCACCAATAATGGACAGTCTGTCAATTAGTGTAATTGTAAGGGAGAGGGACTGTTAATTAGATTTGATAATTAATCTGGGTATTTAAAGCTTGATGCTCATTGACGTATTGATTTGGTAACGGGGGGCATATTCTATTATTTGACACACATTCAAATGGAAACTTGTGCCTTCAAAACATTCAATAAAAAAATAATAATAATTTCTCTGAGCAAATTGCAATTGCCCAGAGGATTTTAATGAAATAAAATAAAATATAAATTGAGAATACAATTTTGTAGTTTCTATATTAAGCAATATTGTTAACTATGATCACCCCACTATATAAAATATGTATCGGAGTGAACAGTCTAGAAATCCAACACAAACTATGATTATAGTGCTGAATTCAGTATTACAATAACAACCACCACCACCACCACTACTACTACCGGTACGCTACTAACCTCCACGACTACGTTAGTTTCTACTACTAATAATCTAATATGTAATACTAACCACTACAAATATAATTACTAATACCACTACCACTACTGCACTAAACATAAATTTATCCAGTCCAATCTTAAGTTCAATCTACAACCTAAATATAAATATTGGAACAAATAATCAATTAAATCATTAACAAAAACCATTACTATATATAAATTTTCAAGTGTTGTATACAATACTTCATATTCTATGTAATTCATTTCTATCAACCATTTTTTAAATAAGCTCTTAAATGTTGATAAATTTACTGCCTCTTTCAAAAAACCTGGCATTTTATTGAATAGTTTGAAACCAACATACAATGCAGATTTTTGTGCAAAAGTTGTGTTGACCCCGGGTATTGCAAGATCTCTATGAGATTCTATTCACTGTAATGTGCCTTAGAATGGAATGCTTTGTTCATGACCTTTTGTATTGAATAACTGATGATATTTTTAAGAACCCGCTATTCTTGAAATCTTGATAATGTTGAATTCGTCTAAAATAATGAGACTAAAACAATTCTGTATTAAACTAAAAATCATGTTCTTGTTTTATTCCACTCATTCGGTTTGTTTTTAGAAGTTGAGTTTTATTCCTATAGAAAAGTGAGTTATTTATTAAATTAAGTAAATTATTCTGTATGGAGAAGTGCATGTTCAAGAATTTTTCAATGTAAACTTCGATCGAAAAATTGCCCGTTGGCTCTCATGTAATTTATAAGCTTGACTTACAATGCTGGAAGACAAATACAATAATATCATCTTCACGTACTTAGACATGATGACTGAAGATAGCCTACTGTACAAAATTGGGCTAATGCTAATGATGTAATGAATATTCACTACTTCATATTGATTCTGTAATAAGCAACCGGTCTCATCAACAATTTCGACACTTGTTTATACTCTGCCCGCAACTTCTTGAACAGCTATCGTGGCTACTGAATCTAATGTGACTTTCTAACCTGATTGATATCTTGAAATTTGGGGTTCGAATCCCATTCTTGTTTGACACTCCTCTATAATTTTACCTCAGTCTGTGCTCGTATCTGTAGCTATGAAAATTAATCCAGCACCAGAATAAGAACGGAACCACGCTGTAAACCTATATACCGGTCAATTTTCGAAGCCATGTAAAGAATACAGCTTCCGGTTTTTTAGCTTTCTGTTTTTCGAACCTTGCATTATCCGTGCCATTTTCCTATTCTCTTGATTTGTTCCACCACTAATCGACGTGCTTGTGGTTGATTTCAACAGTTCTTGTAACTGTACTGCTGTCTCGAGTGATTCATTCGTGAGAAATAGTTATTACGACATTTATACAAAAAACAGGTATTATAAATCGTGCTTTATTATTACTTATCTGGTAGTTGGCATCAAAGTTGAAGCTGACAAAATTCTCTACAAAAATGATACCATGCATTTTTTTGTAGAACCAACCGCAAGCGCGTTACGGCTTCCCAAATTAAGGGGTTGCATAGTATATCACATTATGGTGCAAGAAGAATGTTATTTCAGAGCTATTCCACCTTGAATGTTATTTATTGTAATGAAATTCAAAGCTTGAGAAGTTAAACATTCGTATTATACCGTTTTTTGAAGATGAAATCTCAGTGATGATTAAATAACGGGTGTGGTGGGGTAAGGGGTACCCACTATAAGCTTGTTGTGTGACAGACAATAGAAGATTTATTTGAGTAAATTGACTAAATTCACATTTCTAGACATTTATTCTCAATATTTGAATTATGGATGCTTCACTTATAGTCCTATTATTGTATAATTTAAAGACAAACATTTAATGAGATACAAAATCATTATAATTCATTCTCCTTTAAATAGAATGCAAAGAACGTTCAATCTTTATTCAGATCGCCTGGATATATTTTGGTTCTCCCCATCTAGGTTCCGTAAAGTGCTGTATGATTTGCTTTAGTTTATAGCAAGGATGTATCTTTTTGTTTGAGTGGGTTAGTGGTTGAGTGATTTGTGGTTTATTTTTCCTGTGTGTTGTTATTACAAGCTTCAATAATATGAATATTCTCCTTTCTATCTTCCTTCCATATCATTCCATTCTTTCATGACAGTTAAATTAAAAATTCTATATAATTTAGTTTTAGTTTAATTTCTTTTAGTTTTATATAACTTCTTTGAAGTGTGAATTGTATTTTGGAAAGGAGGCAAAATGGGTTTCTATCTGTTGTCTCCAGCAATAAACTATTTATTTTAAATGTATACTTGAAACTGCAGCATGCGATTCTATGCTTTGGATGCTTTTCCTAGATCTATACCAACACAGAGCATAGAGTTAGGACACTTATGTTTTGTGGTTTTTAATTACAACATTTAAATAATGACACTATAATCTAGATGTACAGCCTTGAAATTTTTTGCTGTGTGGAGTACCCGATTTCATGTTTTAGATGTTTTTCCAAGGTATATGACAACACACAGATATCTATGATATATTTGTCACACGCAGAGCGTAGAGTTAGGAAACCCTAGCTCAACTGCTCTCTGATTCCAACAGTTTAAATAATTACACTATAATCTAGAAATTCCATCTTCAGTTTTCAAGGCTCTGCTGTGCGAAGTACCAAAAACCAGTTACTGTAGTTTCCCTTTTCCTCACATTGCATATTCTAGCAAGCTCTATCAATGAAAATCCTGGTACCAACTGGTTGGAGATCAAAAACGTTGTCTTTTATATAAATATACATAAGATATTCTTTTTTTTAAAATAAATTCAATTTTATTTTAGAAAACTACGTAAGCATCAGTTAAATTTAATAACATTAAAATCTAGATTTCCGACCTACAAGTCTCTATGCTTTTTGGAATACCAAAAACCTGTTACTGTATTTTTCTTTTCTTATTACATTGCATATTAACCTCTTATATGCATCTAACGTCTAATTTTTTTGGAGGATGTAGCCCATATAGGCCTGAGACATGTGCGTGGGTAATGAGTTGGATGATGGTAATTGATGAGTTGGACCTACAGTTTTAGGTGGGTTCCGAACCACTGGATTGCTCCAACTGGGGAGCAACTTTTCAAGAACATTATATAGAAAAGTGATCAGGTTATATCTGTTCATGCATAGTGAAATTTTTTCTGGGCTATAAATGACTTTCAATTTTAATGTCAGTATGTCAAATTGTCAGTTCAGTAAGAATCTATTCAGAGTCAAGATTCTGCAACTGTTTAGAATTCATCGGTTGAATTCGTGCGATTCCGACAAGTCTATTTGGAGCTTTTCCGGTAGGGAAATTTCCGTTAGCGTTGAAGAAGAAGATTTATGACCAAGTAAGGAAGAGAAATAGAGAGAGAGAATGAGATAAAGAGGGAGAAAGAGCAATCAACACGCGATCGAGACTCATTCTCACGGGCCGCTATGGAAGCGTGCTGGATTTATAAGACTCGCGTCTTTATTTTAGGAAAAGTCTGTGTGAAAGGTCTTGGAAAAAGAAAGCTACAGGAAGCTGCTGAAGAAGTGAACGAATGAAAAACAACGATTTTTAATTAGTAGACACAAATATTTCTTCTATGCATATTAGGAGGCTGGTCAATTGGTCTATTAGTGAAGGGGAAATGTGTACCATCACTTTCACCGTCGGTACTGACCAAGGCATTTTTTCCCTCTCTAATAGTAATGAGTTTGTGCATATCTATAGAAGGAAGCCCGCATCATCTGAAAGGAAAATTTAATTTTGCTGCCTTCTAACAATTTCAAATCAAATTGTTTATTGCACAAAAACCGAATACAAATAATATACAATAATATTATATAAAATTTCACATACAAAAAGAAAAAATACAGTATTATTATAAATTTGTGATGTTGAAGATCCATCTTGTTTCCACTAATATGTATTATAAACTTAAAAAACACTTTTGAATGGAAATTGACTCACGTTATGGCGTGACGGCCGTTTCGCTCTGTTGTCTAGAGCATCATCAGACGACCCACAGTACACTTTACTTGAGTGTACTGTGGGTCGTCTGATGATGCTCTAGACAACAGAGCGAAACGGCCGTCACGCCATAACGTGAGTCAATTTCCATTCAAAGTGTTTTTTAAGTTTATAATATATAAATTTGTGCTACACGCCGACAAAAGTAAAAACTTGCTCGTCGACGTGGAGTCTTATCAACAGTACTTCTTTACTTGCAAATTAGTAGTTGAAAAAAATGATTGTCTCTTATAAATAAAATTGAATTGAAAGAATCTCATAGATAAGATTGTACGCATATGTTGCAGAAAATATTATAAAAAATAACTATTTTTTCTCTATTATTATCATTGAATATAGGACTTCAAACATAACAAAATTAAACCAGGGCATTAATTGAATGGAAAAATTTGTCCCTTATCCACATGTGTAACTTCTTTATTTTAATTTATGTATGTTCATTCATTTATGGTAAACAATATATCATTATATTATATATTCACAATACGTGCCCAAACGAAAATTAACTCACATATTTTATTGTAATTAAACACCTGAAACTAAACTTTGTCTGATAATTACAATCAAATTAAATTAATCAATTAATTAAATTAAATCAATTAAAGTACAATTGTACTTTAAAACTTAATTATTAAGGGGCAATATGCAATTATCTAAAAAATATCTCATTTTTCTTTGCGAATCGTTGCCACTCTATGATTATTAGACTGGTAAATGAAGTTGGCATGTTTAATTTATGTCTGTGGAATTGCGCATGTATTATTTTCTTCATTAGGTTATGTTGTCTATTGATTATCGAAAATAGCTATTTGTGTAACTAGAGTGCAAAATAGCGTTAATTTTTTTCTACAGTAATGTATTAAGTAATTTTAACAGAACAAAACAGGGCATACATAACCTGACAATTTCTCACATAACCTATCTTCGAATCAAATCGATTTCATCAACAACTACAACAACTATTTCGCAGCTGAAGCAGAGTAGCCAACCTATCTTTGAATGCAGAATAGGGAACCTGCATAATTATTACATGCCCACTATTTTGTGTTGTTCCCGCACTGGTGCAGGAATAGACTATTTTGCGTGCTACATTTAGTGCAAAAATAGGCACTTTTTCGGGTCACTGTAGGAAAAGTGTATTTTTAGGGAACCAATATAGAATGTGAATTTAGGCTTGGTTCAGCAATTTGAATACAGCTAGAAGAATATTTATACTTGAAAACCATGATCGCAAAGAAATATCAAATTGAAAAATGGGAATGTTTAGAGACAAATAAATCAATAATAATAATAATAATAAGCGTATGGCTTTTAATGGTGGGGAGACCCTTACGGGTAGTTCCACCTCGCCGTTTGAGCCATGTTACGGGGAACATGGTGGACCTACAATAAATAAATAAATATGTAGACAATAAATATAATAAGCGGGCCTCTTAGCGCAGTTGGTTGAGGCGTTGCAACTTCAGCTTGCTGTCGTTTCAGTGGTCTTGGGCTCGAATCCCGCTCCTCCGTCTGACATATATGAGTTATCATTCATTTCATTACCCACGCACAAGTCTCGGACTCATGTGAGCATCATCAACAACAAAAAATATCCACATACAGTAGTTATTGCAATACAACAGAGCAACAGTTACTGCTATGTAAGTCACATAGAATGTTCTTGTTACTTGAAAATTTCTTATGATTCCATAACTGTGTGTCTGTTTTATCAAGAAATTTCTAAAACATATTGATGTATAGGAGACAGTTATAAAATTAAATTTGAAGTTAGTTTAAATAAAATAAATTTTATCTTATGTATAATGGATTATTATTTATTACATTTGTTAATTATTACTATGGATGAATAATATTAAAAAAATTAATTACTTCATAATAACTCTACAGAGGCACCTCAACTACTTGAACAATTTTGTCAAGGGCAGAATGCCTGCTGGCAAACTTAATAATTAATTATTATTTGAAGACCTTTGCTAGAGCTTTCTAAACGAAGGGAAATAAAAATTATGATCTACTATCAGCACTTGGGTAATAAATTAGCCAAGTTAGTGCGAAACGCGCCAGTGGGTTAAGGTCTTCCTATATGTGTTCGGCGCATACGCGAGGTATGTGCGTGTGTCTGTCCACACACTAACACCCGTGCACACTACTTCATTAATTTCTTCCGCTTGGAGTTAAGAGAGCATCCTGCATCAGCTTCCCTGCTAATAATTGATGAGAATTTGCGGTGTGCGATTGATGTTTGATGTTTGATGTTGATAGTTTGGGAGACTGTGTTCATTGGCCATCATAATACAGAACTATTATTGTCACAATCATGCTAACTGAATCGAACGGCAAACATTGGAATTAGCTTTATCTGTTTATTAAAATAGCCTAAAATTTGGATTTTTTAGTTGAATTTTGTGAAGCAAGCAGTTGTGGGTTGTGCTTGTTGATAGTGTTTTGTGTAATAAATAAATGATTAAAATATATACAGGATCAAGCAGGGTATAGATGATTTTAAATGTCTGAAATACGCGTTTGTTTGGTTCACACAATCCACTGGATAGATCTACATAAAATTATTGTATTTCTTTATAATTGTACTTATTTCTATCATTTATCTTTAATTTTCTAAATTCACAGCCAAATTATTTAACAATTAAAAATAATAATATAATTGATTTGACTAATGGAACATACATTACCTCATTTCAGAATGAATTGTGTACACAATAAAATTGCAACACAATAAATTATGTCTATTGCGTAGTTTGGAAACCCCTAAATTAATCCAATGTGGAGCACCTTTAATTTAACCAAAGTAGCAGTGAAAAAGAGAAGAAAAACAAAAGAAGGCATGAAAAGTTACCAGAAATCTTACTAATTGGTAATCGCTTGAAAGTTCATCATTATAAGAAACAAAATTTATGCAAAAGTATTGATAGTGATTGATTGATATCTATTGTGTGTACTAGGTCTTCGCAGACCCATTGCACATTGAAAGGGAATACAATATTAGAATAAATTATTCTTGAAAAAAATAAAAATAATAATAATAATAATAATATTATTATTATTTATTATTATTATTATTAATTGTAAATAAATGGTATATCATTTAGACTGTAAAAGATTCATGTAATAAAATAGCACTTCAACGAAATAAATTAAATGGATAGACCAAGTACCTATTAGTTCCATATAAAAAGAGTTAGAAAAAATAAGTGAATTTGCTTCAGAGAGATGTGAAACAAGTATTCACGCAGTTATAAAACCCCAATTAACAATTATTTATTTATTAATTTTTTTCAATGTTTATTGACCCAAAGTTCCTCTCTAAATAGTTTTTACAATTTCTGTATTAAGTGCTGTAAAGATACTACTGTTGAGATGCCCCTCAAACAGCTATACTAAATGTGGGTCCTTATTTTTCTTCAATATTTTATTTCATGTTTGATTGTCCATCAATGCTCGGTATCGCGTTTTCATCAAAAAATGTTTAAATAAATTTATGTATACAGGGAATATTGTTTTAAGAATATTTTGTGTACGCTATTTTAAAGCACGGCCATGTATTCATTTTTTCAATGTATCTTGACCCAAAGCTCCTCTCTAAATAGTTTTCATAATTTCTGTATTAAGTGCTGTAAAGATACCCTACAGATAGCTTTACTAAATGTGTTTCCTTATTTTTCTTCACTATTTTATATAATGTTCTTTTCTCTAGCGTCTATTACTTTTTTCAATAAGTTATCAGAATTCTCAATATTCAAGCAGTTATCCTATAGCTTTTTAATGTGCAATTAAGTTATCATTTCTAATAATTATATTATTGTTGTTTGTTGTAGAATTCGTTTGGGCGTCCCGACGACATCGTGGCAGCGGAGACACTGGCCAACCATGTGCGATGCAACGACAGCTTTGTCCACGCCGTGTTTCAGGCGCAATTCAGGTCGTCGCTGACCTGTCCGCGCTGCAAGCGACAGTCCAACACCTTTGATCCGTTCCTGTGCGTTTCTGTGCCCGTGCCTCACGACCAATTCACGCCTGTCTTTGTCACTGTTGTCCATACAGAACAAACGCCTAGACAGGTGAGTGTTACCCATTTTACAGTATGCAACAATGTTATACAACAATGTTTGATAAACAATGCTTTAAAAATAATGAAATACAGTAGAAAGTCAATAATCCGGACGTCAAAAATCCGGACCATCGATAATCCGGATTCACGTCTGGAATGGCTCGAGTAACAGAAGGAGAGTACACCTTCCCAAAAAGTATTCTGTTAAAACGTATTAAAGAATTGGCTGCATAAAAGCGAACAACTACTGCAGTACAAAAATCAATTCAAGACTTTTTGAAGAGCCCTGACAATGTATAGTGTATAATATTCTTCAACTTCGTACTGTACAGTTTTTTTTACTGTACTGTACAGCAGGAACAATTAGTCTGGGTACACGGCCGTTTGGTAGTCAGCCATGGCGAGGGGAGTGTTTATCGCTAATTTCTAAAAACATGTGGCCCGTGCGACGCTGCAGATGTCTTCAAGGTCAACTAGTCAACTTTTAACAGGACGGCTAGTAGTGAAACCAGAGCCACGCGCCCAGACTAATTGTTCGTACTGTACCTTTACTGTACTTCACGTTTTGTGCTGTATTGTTTCAGTTTCATTAGAGGGCAGTACTAGGTAATACAAAACAGCTTTAACTGTATTAACTACTGTACGTGTTTACATACATATTTTAGGGAATTCTCAAGGTTTCAGTCAAGTTTCTATTATTTCAAAGCATAAAAAACAGGCTATTTTCGAAAATCCGGATTTTTTGATAATCCGGATGAGGTTTGGTCCCAATTAATCCGGATTATCGACGCTCTACTGTATATCATTTATAAATGCTATCAAAAAGGGGAAATATTGATTAAAAAAAATGATAATTTGGCAACAATTTTTGGCTGAAATCAATAAACGAATAATTATTATGATAAACTAATTGAAAATCAGAAAATCACAGTTATAAGGTATATTCTTGGGTGTCATCCAATTTTGTGAAAGACAAAAATGTAAGGCGGCATGCTCAGTGGAGCACTAATATACCTTGCTGTACCTTGCTATACCTTGCAATAATATAACTTCTGCTTGCTGTCGTTTAAGCGGTCGTGGGTTCGATTCCCACTCCTCCGTCTAGCATCTGTGTGTAATTATTCACCTCATTACCCACGCACAAGTCTCGGACTCATGTGGGCATCATCAGCAATAAATAAAAAAAAATTCTCGATGATAATCACCATTGCAAAATCGAACACATGCTGTAAAATTCCTCAGACCTCAGGAACATTAGCATCTAATCAGAGGCAAGCGTTCCAACTGACTTGAGGCACAGAGGCACGATATTATCATTATAATCGCAAAATCCTGCACAAGCTGTATGCACATGGTGTGTCAGAGCAGCATAAATACCACCTTCAAAAAGCTGTGTCCGGCCACGAAAAGCTGTGCTGTGCTGAGACAGCTGTTCAAATCGATTCAGTGGTTTTCAGTTAACGGCCGGCCACCAATTGCGATGCTATGCTAGGCGGCGTTGAATGAATGGTTTTATTAAAACCAATGATTTGCTTTAAACCGCTGACTCAGCCTAGCGCAGCTTTCAGTGCCCGGGCGCCCATAGGGTTTTTGTGAAGCATCCATTACTCGATGATAGTCACCATCGCAAAATCAAACACATACTGTGGAATGGTGTTGGACAGATAGGAGATCCGTGAATACCACCATTCCATAACAACTCGTCTTATAAATGCCAGATACAAAATTGGGATGTGTTGAGAACTACTTAGTACATTTTAATAACAAGTTCAACCTTCGCAATTTTTATTTGCTATATGTTGAAGAGACATGTCCAACACTCAGTGTTCAAACCTACATAAAGTTGTCTTTCGTGTAATATAAACGTTAATGTTTTATTATTATTATTATTACTATTATTATTATTATTATTATTATTATTAGTCGTAAAACTCCCAAAGTGGAAGACACTGATTAAAGATGGTTCATTTTTTGGACTTGTTCTTCTTGTTTGCCCACCAGCTTATCATTTTTGTGCGAATTCAGATTTTCTCTCTTCACTCCATTTTGTTCCAACTCTTGGAGGTTTTGTCTCTGGTACAACTTCCCATTTATAAAGTTTTATTGTATAGAAAAGGAAAAAATGAAGATGATGGAGGAAGAAGGGGAACAGGTTATATGCCAAGTAGCTTGTCTGGCTTCCATTTTGCTAACATTGACTACTTTACATTTGTTTGGCGTTTTATATTATTCTTCAGCTCTTCAATTGTTTTATCAGTTTCAATCTTTCCAGAATGTAAAATTTTATTTGTTCGAAAATGGTCTAAAAAATTGAAGTTTTTTGAATATACACCACCCTACATCTATCATACCGGTACATGTAAATACAATCCAGCAAGCATAAAGGTTGAAATTTACATCACCGAAGTTGGCTTCCAAAGATGTCCAAAAAATATTCTACCACCAATATGAGTAGTTTGAGTTTTTTATCAAATTTGTAACCTGATGTATTTATATTCACCTCAGCATCATCAGAAAAAAATAATTGCATTTCTCAACCATGATTGAATGGTTTTTCACCATTTAATTATTGTAGAAAATGAGAATGCGGTGAGAAAATGAAGCACTAATAAGCAGTGGCATGTGTCTTATAATTAGAATATATGTGTCTTATATTAGAATTAGAATTTTGTTGATCAAACCTTAAGAATGTCTTCCTAATGACATGACTGACTCTGAAGCAAAACATATATTTAAGTGCAAGTAGTTAAGTATAGTAGTTAAGTTATAAGTAGTTAAGTAAAGTATAGCTGTACTTTTACTTCAGGTTCTGATACTAGTCTATTTATTCCGCTCAAACACTGATCATGTGTACGGAATAAAAGATAGGTTATTGAAATATTTGTATGTAAATTTATTCCAGTAACGAATGACGAAGTTTAATGGAATGTTGTTATTCGAAAAACTCAAAAGCCAGTTGTACAACTTTTGCTGATAAATATTGTTATTATTCCTCCAACTTTACTGCTACTAGTTGAAAGTGAGTTTTCTTGTATTGGTTGTTGTTAATGGTCCTTTAATTACCTGCATCTTTAAAGAGTGGTAATTAGAAAATAATTACATTGAAATAGAAAATCATGTTTACTGATTTATTTGCTGCAGGTAATGGAGGTATCCAATGATGATTGTCACCGATTTACAATTACAGTATTATCAACTTGAAAAATAGGGGAAATCATTATCTATACCTTTTTTCCACGATACCTGTGATATCCACCCCTTTGGCTTTAAAAGAACACACTTTCTTTGAACAGACACTAAAACTCTTGCCAGTTAGCTGTAAAACTCTCTAGGTATTTGCTACAAATGATGAGCTAAGCAATTTAAGAAACTGGGTCAGGTCAAATCGGTTCTGAAATTCAAAATCAGTTATAAAACCAAAGTTTACAGAAAAAACAACAGAAAACATTCTTTTAAACTTGAATTTCGTCCAGTGCCGTTGTTCAATTATCTCATATTTTATCCAGTTTCTTCTTATCTATTCTATTTTTCCATCTTCAATTCGGTTTCTTCTCATCTACAGTTTGTTTCTTCCTATTTTAACTTCTGTTTCTTCTCGTAATGTTCATCTTAAATTATGTTTATTCTAATCTTTTATTCTGTTTCTTTGCATCAAAGCTAGTCTTCTTTCACCTATTATTCTGAATATATGCTTTATTTTTCTACAGTCACCTTCAATTTCACGATGATTTCTTGAGTTGCAATAACAACATCTAAAACCAACTTAGATGATATGAAATTCTATATTGTAGCTCTCCCCTCATTCTGTTCTATTTCTACCAGGGGAAAATCCATAAAATTTTTTGATGATATCAAGTGGGGAAATAATTATTTATTTAAGAAACAGAGTGGAAACAACAGGCTTACAAGCCCAAAACTGTTTCCTGTACAGTCTTCAAGTACAATCATAATCAAAAACAAAGTCTCAATTACATAATATTTTGTTTAAAAAACTAAAATTGGAATTACTCGAAACTAAAATTAAAATTGGAGAAACATTGACTGAGAATTACCACAGTCTTGATTACTAATTCAAATAAACTTACATTGGAAAGAACAAAATAGAACAAGAAAACAAGAATATTGTGGGCGTATACCTGAAAAAGATCCTCATCCCCATAAAATACACAAGTAAAGCTTTTCTTAGTGTCAGCTGAGAATTTCGGGAATGATACGTCCCCTTTATCACCTCCCCCCCCCCCCCCTGGTTTTGCGCCTAACTCATACATTTGTCATCTGGGACCCAAACCCAAAATTGACTAACACTGTAAAGGAAGTGAAGGAAATGAAATGATGATGTCTCTCAACTACAGCGCTTTGTAAAGGCAAATCCCCATGATTGAGTTGGCCGTCTGATATGTCTGAATGGGCTGACACGCTCGCCTGCTGGGTCCAAGGACAACTGAAGGTCAATCTTGTCTGCTACCGGTTTATATGGTCGGCATAGTTAATAGTGGAGCCGCCTACTATTAACTATGTTGAGGCTGAGTCTGGCCAGCGCTCTCTATTCTCACGGATTTGTTGAGTGCAGTCTCTATTTCAGTCATTCTCTCACTAAAGAATAATTGAAATTGTTGATGAGATCATCGGTGTTGCAATTTATCAATAAATCAGATTAGGTGTCCCAAGGAGAAGATAGCAGATTGAGTTTCATCGATTAAAGAATAAAGGATAATAATATAATATAAATATGATAGGTTAATTCTATCTTCTGTGATTAAAGTAAATTGTGTCTGATGAGTCATATACAGAATTGAGGAGATACAGTAGTAGCAGGTATGAAGTAGGATGTAATTAGATTGGAAGGACTGACTTGAGTCATTAACCATAAATTTAAGACAATTGAAAATTTTTAAATCAATCATTTATTTACAAGTTCCAATTAAAGGTCCCGCTAAACCTTGTGGGTTTTTCAGCAGGAATAATGATCAATATGCCGTCATCTAATAGTGTTTAGTTGTAAAGAGGCATCAATCTAATCAAGAAAGATAGTAGTTTTTGTCTGATATGTTTGTCAAATAAGTAAAATGTGTAATCTATCCAGTTAGGCAGGGGTGCCCACCCCCCCTAAGCCTCATGACACACCCCCCCCCCCTAAATTTATCACCCCCCCCCCCCCAATAAATTAGCCCCCCCAAAATGCGAAAAAAGCCCCCGTATTCTTTTTAAAAATAAAAGAAGATTTTTATAACTATTGAAAAAATTCAAACCCAGTCGATATTATACAAAATGTATATGTATATTTCTTGAGATTTTTTCCTTGGTAACATTTTTTTGTAAAATGAAATGAATTTATGAACTTCTACTCAATAAACTTAATTGCAAAATAGCTAAATAAGAATTTGAACCTAAATAGTTTTTAAACAATAAAATATTATTACAAATACACAATGTTCAATAAAAATGAAATACCTATAAGTTTACGTTCGGTGTACCAATTACATTAAGGTTAAATAATTCTACAAAGTTGTTCCTTTGAAGGAAGTGAAAACAATGACTCAATAACTTCATTTGTAAAACACACAAATTCAAAATACTAAGTCTTATGTTCCTTTTATTCTTATTTAGTGTAGTATCTTGGGAGAATTTATGTATGGATGAAGTACATAAAAGGCACACATTTCATGTATAGTTATTTACAACACACAATCGAAAGAAGTGTCTTTCAAAATCAAAATAAAGACATAGTTATGAAAAATTACTGAATTTTTAGTATTTAGTAAGTTTTGCTATAGCAGTTCTCACTTATTAGTGAGTAGTTGTCGTAAAATACATGAAAAACATCAACAGTTTGAAGTCGAACATTTTAAATTTGTAGGCTGTGACCATCTACAAGTTAGCCATAGGCACCTTCTAAGCTTGTTTAATCTATCTCTCTAAACCCCACATAGAAGTTTTTGTCTTTGGGATGAGGAAACAGAAAACCTTTCAATTATTTCTTCCTTAGAAATAGACTCAAGTACATCTTTTTCTGCAGCTAGAACCATTAGATTGGACAACCATGAGTCTCCCATAGCTGATCTGAGTCTGTTTTTGATAATTTTAAATCGACTTATTGCTCTTTCTGCTGATTAACTAGTAACTGCTAAGGAGAGTAAAGTTGCATAAACCACTTTTAGAGCACTCGCTTAGCGTCTTGCTAAGTTTGAATAATAACTTCCTGCACAAATCCTAAACATAACTATTTTAGATAATTCATATTCAATTAATTGTATAATAATAATTATAAATATATTTTCATTAATTGACATTCTATCTGGTGACTTCGTAGTATATTTTTGAATGTTGTCACGTTAAACACGGTTTCAATCAACTTTACGCCCCCCCCCCCCAAACGGTTTTTGGAAAAAACCCCCCCCCCCCCCCCAAGAATTTCAATGACGCAGTCTGCGTCATAGCCCTCCCCTGTGGGCACCCCTGAGTTAGGAAGCCAATAAATACTTAATTTTAGTTCAAGTATCTAAGCTTTCTGTTGTTCATTGAATAATGATCAAATCAAAATAAAATAGTCAAACTAGTCACATTGAAGTTAGTGGTTTTATTGTGTTTTATGTAATACACGTTGTTGATTACACAGAAAATACCTAATTAGCAATCATATATTTGCCAGTCATGTAATCATCAATACCTAATTTTGGTTCTGTTTCAGAAGCTAACTCTTGTTTTTCTTCCTTTTTTCAGTATAAAATAGGATTATCGTTACCTGTAGATGCCGAAGTTCGAGAACTGAGGGAAGCACTAGCGTCTGATACCAAAATCGCTGCTCCACACATGCTAATAACCGAAATTGATGATCTAGGATTCCATCGGACGTTTGCAGGTAACTTGAAAAATGCATATGTTATAGAAATTGGAAGAAAATTAAAGAATTTCTCTGAATAGAATATTTTTCTTGATAAATTCTCTCCTTTAGCCAGGTCTTTAGAGACCTATGGTAAACAATAATCCGCTAGACTCTATTACAAAATATAAATTCATAGTTGGAAAAACATTCATTAAAAAAATTACGTACACAAAAATTGTTGTACTTTATTACAAAATATAAATTCATCGTTGAAAAAACATTCATTAAAAAAATTACGTACACAAAAATTGTTGTACTTTATTACAAAATATAAATTCATAGTTGAAAAAACATTCATTAAAAATATTACGTACACAAAAATTGTTGTACTTTGTTACAAAATATAAATTCATAGTTGAAAAACATTCATTGAAAAAATTACGTACACAAATTTTTTGTTATAGGAATTGGCTGAATTTGAACGTTGTTTGATGCAATAACTACGAGATTCTTTAGTAATGAATTACAATGCAACAATTTAATCAGTAATATGTATTCAAACCCGTTGTTTACAAATGGTACATACGCTTTTGTACTTGTACGATTAATTTTGATCATAGAGGTGATTATATGATCGAAATTTACCTCGTAACTATCTCATGATTTGTTTGTAAATGAATATTAATATGTGTGAGGTAATAATTGTAAATTTCATGATAGTATCAATCGAAATTGCAGCTATTTACTGTGAGGGATACAAGTGTTGAGAAGAGTTGTTTTTGTTTAGTGTTTTAGAAATGACAAAGTACCGCTGCTTTCAATGCTTCAAAACAAAGTAACGTAGTAAATTCATTGAAAAAATGAATAATGTTTGATATGCATGAGTAATAATGTGCTTGATTGAAGCTAGGGTGAGAATTGGACCCTAAATACATTGTATTCAACATTTTGTACGGTTGATTTTAGAAGCTATCAACTTGATAAAACAACTTTTGAATGGAAATTAACTCACATTATGGCGTGACGGCCGTTTCGCTCTGTTGTCTAGACCATCGTCAGACGACCCACAGTACACGACGATGCTCTAGACAACAGAGCGAAACGGCCGTCACGCCATAATGTGAGTTAATTTCCATTCAAAAGTTGTTTTATTAAGTTTATATTACATATTAGTGGAAACAAGATGGATCTTCAACATCAGAAGCTATCAATTTATTGATTCCTTTTCCATTTGAATACAGTGTTTTAATGTATTCAATTTGCTTCCAGATAACCAACCTGTAAATGTTATAAAGGAAAATGAGCCAATCTACTGCCTGCAACTCCCCCAGTTGAAAGAGACGACAGCTGATTCTGGTGAATACATTCTTCTTTGTTGGGTCAATGTCCTCATTCTGGAAGACCAATGTGCCAGGTACATATTTTTTGCATACTTTCAACAGTTTTATTATCTTATACGATTGGCTTTATCTTGGAACGTGATTGAATTGAACCAGAGTCAATTTTTTCAAATATAATATGAGTCTAATGAATTTCCCTTTTCCATATATTGATAATAATAACAACAACAGTAATAATAATGGTAATAATTATTTGGAAATCAAATACCTGAACTGAACATAATAATGTAACTCTTCATATTTAATTAATGTTTTTAGGGTGACAATAAACTATCACTAGAGAAAATATTTAACCAATAACACAGGAATGAAAAGTTTTAATTGAATTGTTCAATTTAACAAGTGTTCACTTTGCTAGCTGTGCCAAGTATAAGATATAATGTACATTTAAATATTCTCTTTTATGGTTTTTTTTTTTTTGCAAATAAATATTATATTTTATTATATATATTATTATAAGTATTTCGAATAACAGTAGATGGTAATGAATTTCGAATTTTATTTATTACCATCTACTTTGATTCTAAAATGATTGATAATAGTTAAACATGAATGATTGTTGAAAATGTCCTTTGATTATTTTCACCATTAATATATTTTGAATAACCACTGCTTAAAAATCTCTGCAATCAAATAAATCTTAATACCATGCGAAAAATCACTGTTCTTTCTCAGTAGCAATTGCTCTCCAGTTCCGTGTTCGCAAGTTGAACATCCAATTATTATTATATTTTGCTTTTACGTTCGCATTGGACCACTTCAGTGAACGTCTGTTATAAATAATCTATTTTCCAGATAAAAAACTTGTTCCATCAATTTACTGCTTAATTAGAAGTATACAGAATACACCATATCAGTTCACAATAATATATATTATTAAGAATTTATTAATTTCGAATTCCTCAAAGTGCTATTAATTTATACTGAAGACATCCGCCATGGCGGATATTGACAACACCTTTGAATAGCCTTTGATGGAAATCCTTGATTGCTAATGTACAAAAGTATTAGTCACCGCCGGGAATCGAACCGCGGACGTCCCAATTGGCGGTCGGGCGCTTTAACCACTAGACTATTGCGAGGTTTGTCTCAAATTGTAGGTACAATCGACTAAGAATTTTATATTCTTTAATTTAGAATAGAACAATGTTTTCGACGCGGTAAATGGTTTTCGAGTTCTAGGCAAAAACTAAAAACGTGCCAAATTAGGGGTGGGCCCCCAAAAGTGAAGCACAGCCCAGAAACTTTTGCAAACTCAGGGGACTCTTTCTTAGGCTGCCTAGAGTGATTGAAAAAGGTTCCAGCTTTGCTCCAACTTTTGTCCACCAAAAGCCTAATTCTCTACAGCTAATACCATACTAAATTGTATTTTTATATTTTCATGTTAGTAAAAGTTTTCTTTTGTGTATATTTCACCTAAATTAGTTTTTCCTGTGAACTCATCATTTACATTGAGTTATTGTTTTGATTTCCCATAAGTTAAAAACTTTATCCCCCCCAAAAGTTATTGAAAATTCAAGTAGATGCATGAATAAGAAGCTTAGAAATGTAAAAGAAAAGTGGATATTTATATATATAATATAAATAAAGTTGAAGAAAACTGTTTCCAATCAATAACTGCTGTAACCAAAAGAATTCTTAATATAAGTAGGCAAGTCTCTTTTCTTTCTACTATCTTTCTCAATGCAAATTTTTTGTACTAATATCTATCTCCCTCTATCTTATTATTCTGTATTTTTCTTATTTTCATCGATCTTATTTTGCATTTTATTTGTGTGTAATCTTTTATCATGTTGATTTTTTTGCATCTCACACCTGTGCACAGAACTATCCTCTGCAGGAATAATAGAAAAAGTAATTGCATTTGAACGTGATAAGTTTGATTCAGCGAAAATAAAAGGAGCAAAGTACAACTTTTCTCTTAGATTGCTGAAATTGCATGTTTCCTGCTTACCTGATGGGTTCTATTTTTTTTTTTAAATTCCTTTTCAATCTCTCTCTCTCTCTCTCTCTCTCTCTCTCTCTCTCTCTCTGTAGGTTGGGTGTAAGATAGGGCTATTTTGCCCTAACTCCGCCCTTTTGTGTAAATGCATCACCTTGATATTACAATTCATTTATTATGCAAATATTCTTATTAATGTCAGTAATCTAACTTACAAAACAGTGTAATAGTAACGTATCGTCTTGTATCTATTTTTTATCTATCTTTCATGAATTTTGGTGATGTCATTCATTGTAAGGTAATAGCCAGAAGTCATATGAAATGTACTTTTACTCGAATAAAGCTATCTGAATCTGTATCTCTCTATTCTGTCTTTTTCTTATTTTCATCCATCTTCTTTTGCAATAAATCAATCATTTTGATTGAATTTGTATTTTGTATAATGTGAATAAATTTGCATTGATTTTGATATCAGGTTCAGCAGTCCGTTTACGGTGCAAATGTGCCGCGAAACGTCGTATGTGGACGTGCAGAAGCTGCTGTTGAAAGAGATGGCGTGGACTCTGGACTCGGAAGTGCTCACCTCGGAGCAGGACGTGCCTCTGTTCAGGATACGAGTGTGCGACGCGGGAGGAGCGACGAGCGAGGCCGACCACAGCTACCTGGATCCGACGCTCGACCATCCGCTCTACGCCGAAGCTGTCGATCAGGCACTGGCCATGTGCGATCCCAACGCCGGCCAGCCGCATGTCAAGTTGGTGCTGGAATGGGATCTGGCCGCCAAAGAAAGGTAACATGTTCTGGATGGGGTTCTCTGGTAGCCGAAACTACAGTCACTTTATTTATAGACATTTTTTTGAGGATGAGAAGTTATTATTATTATTGTTATTATTTATTTATTTAACTTTCATACAATCAATGTGAATACAACAGGCTACTGCACAAAACTGCTTTTCACAAAATTACTTCTCTTGAAACCCACATAGGTCTTGAGCCTGTGCGTGGGTAATGAGTTGTATGATGGTGATTGATGAGCTAGACCTACAGTTTTAGGTGGGTTCCGAAGTACCGGGAGATCGTGATTTTACAGCAGAGAACAGTGTATATAGACATTGCTTCCAGCCGCCATCATATAGTGTCCAATTTATATTTGATTATATGTAGGCTAGATATTAGTTATTCATTGTAAACATTTGTTTTTAACAGACTTCATATAATCCTCTGCGTTCCCTCCAGTGTAGCCTAAATAAAATAGGATTTCATATGATGAATACTAAGAAAGAAATTTATTTTCTTAAAAACATTTTTTTTTCAGATACAACACAAAAATATACTATGTTGTATCTTACAAAACAACAAATAGAACATTTTAATGTATTATGCAAAGGAATTGGAAAAATATATATAAAAATAGATAAAATGAAAACATTTTCAAGAAAAATATAGGGCCTCTAAGGCTCAGCGTGTGTATGAGTAATTGAAGATAGCGCTAAAAGCAAATACATTTCACATTAATCTTAAAAAAATAATATTAATCCCCTTTTCAACTCATTAGAAACTAATAAAAAAATTGTAACGTATTTTCAATAAGTAATGTTGAAAAAACAAAAAAAAAAGATAAAATCGAAAAAATTTAAACTAACAATACTCGACCAATATTTTACCCTTGAACATTTAACAAGAATTCTACTGTACATTATCCAATGACAGAAGCCATTTTTCAATTCTCTTGAAAATTTAGAAAAACTTTTACTTCTCAGTACGGTACCTCTGCTGGCAAACTATTATAAATTTTAGGTCCCACAAAAAATCGCATTTTTGAAAAAATGTTGGGTTAGGCTTTGGAACTTTACAGTTCTCTCGATTTGAGTTTATCTTTGAAGCTTC
The DNA here is from genome assembly GCA_948455865.1 of Conomelus anceps. Taxonomy (NCBI): domain Eukaryota; kingdom Metazoa; phylum Arthropoda; class Insecta; order Hemiptera; family Delphacidae; genus Conomelus; species Conomelus anceps. Next base: position 20,498,465 of record OX418225.1, on the reverse strand, counting down.
TCTCTTCCATTGGCGAATTTCCACTTCTAGAGTAATACATTTACTGCAAACTACATTGACTGTAAAGTCAGTCTCAGTCACTATAGCTAACTCTTGATTTGAACAATAAAGTCATTGTAGCTAAACCGACTGTGGTATACTTAAAACTAATATTTCAATGAAGATAGAGGGGGGAAATGAGCATTCCTGAGACTTGGGTCTGACTACCCGAAAATTCTTTTTCATACCACTGCTCGTAAAGAATTAGTTAACGTGTTGAAAACTAATCATAAAACAGCTGTGCACCGAGAAGCGAGCAATACAGTACTTTAAGCTTGCTTTGACATAGTTTTACTTTACCCTCGCCAGTGTTGCCAACCTTTCAGTCTAGATTATCGAACCTGACGTCCAAAATGTATAAAATATTTTACAATTAGAAAATACACGCTCAGGCTGATATCCCCAACCATATCTGTGTTTTAATAAAGAATAATCTTTTAATTATTTTCAAATGAGATTTTTTTGAAATTATTGTACCAAAGTGCAGATCGTAGGTAACTAGATCGTGCATCATAAAAGAACCAAATTATCATACAAAACGATAATTTGCCAGAGTCAGCTTGCTAGCTGATTATTGTCAGTTGAATTTTTCATAACCTGAACGACGATGGTGCATTGTGTACGGTAATGATAATTTCAACTATTGAAATCCAAAACTGCAGTTGCAGGAAAAAATGTGTATGTATTTCGAGTGTAAAGCTTCTTTATCACTCTCGCAAAATTACCACACTCCGCAACGCGTCGTGCGTTAACAGTTTAGTTCGAGTGATAAAGTCGCTCCTGTTGCTCTTATGCTCTTATTGGCTTGTATTTTATTCCTTTGTATTTCTTCTACAGGATAAGAGTACTCCTTGAACTTTTTTTGCAAAATGCTAAAGTAAAAATGATATAAAATTCACCAAAGAGTAATTTACAAGCTGACAATATAATGTAAGTAATTAACATTTGAAATTAATCGACACTGCAGAGATAAGGTTGATCGTTAGCCGAACGTAAAATAAACTATTCTAAAACAAATAGAATTGTTTTATTTATTCATGACAAAAATAAAGCGAATATAAAACAGGCTTTCGCCCGCAACTGCTTTCTTCACAAATTTCCAACACAGGAGAATCCAAATGTTAGGCTATGCCAATTTTTCACGAGAAATTTCACTTTGAAGAACGATGACCAACAAATGTTGTAACAAAGGCCACATCTCAGGTACAGTTAAAGAAGAACATTCAAATCAAGAACAAAATTGATAATTTGGTATTTTAAACACAAAAAAACTATAAACAACACAAGTACAACACAACACTAAAACAAAAATTACAACACAACTATATTAGAGAATAATACCTTTTGGATGGTTATTAATTTTATCAATTAATATTTTAAAGCAAAATAAACTCATGATTGAAAAATAGTATAGTAATAGTGGAAACTGGTAATGCGATCGTAAGAACGTGCGAGCAATTGTCATTTAGCGCTTCCATTACTTTAAAAAAAATTCCAAAAAGTATCACCATAATGAATAATTTTTAGCTACCCCATCAGTTGGACCTGCAACCACTTTACTCTATATTTTGGTAGATTTAACTCTAATCTATCTATATATATAAAAATGAATGTCTGTATGTATGTTCCCTATAGACTTCAAAACTACTTAACAGATTGGCATGAAACTTTGCGAATATGTTGTGTGAATATTGGGGATGGTTTCTGACCATAAATTTTAATAGGGGAGCTAATAATTATTATTAATTAATCCATTTTATAGACCTAACCTACTGAACTTGCCGGCCAAACAGCTTAAAGGAACAGCTGATAGAAGTCAACAGTTTTTAATCATATGGCAGGTCCCTTAGCGGTGTTATTTACGCTGTCTTTGAACATCAAAAGACTTTGCACTTTGCATGAAGGCTACCTTGCAGTCGGAGCCTTGCAATATGTAGGAAACATATGACTGGGTATGATGAAATGTAATTATGCCAGGTTGATGGCATCTGTTAACCAATGCAGCTAGAAATTTGAAATGCAGCATTAGCGGGAGGTGGCGAATAATAAATAAAAAACCTAGCTTCTACCCTTATAGTCTTAGGAGGTTTAAATTTGAAATGTTTCTTCATTCAGAGGTGGTGATTAAGAAAACAACGAAGCCTCTATGATCAGCTGGAAGAGCCCTAGGACTAACTTCTTTCCTAATTTTAAATGTAACCTCAGCGGGAGGTGGCGAATAATAAAATCAAGGAGAATTTTTATGAGAACGCAGCAACGCGCGTCGGGCCAGCTAGTCTCTTATATTTACTTAATGTACTGTCTAAAAATTATTATTCGTGTGCTGACCCACATGCAGTTTTATTATGAATGTTTTATTTAGAGTTATATCCAGTCTATTGTTTTTCTTCCAGCACGATAGCTGATGACAGTGACATAGTAGAGGAGCATTTCACTGTGAAGCAGCTGCGATCAACAATGGAGCAAGGTGGCTCTGTTACTTTGGAAGAATGTTTCGAGGTAAGGTCACAGAAATTAATGATTACACCAATCACGTAGCAATTAGTAAATGGAATAATTAGTGCTTATGTAACTAATTGTTGAAGCTCAACATTTGGTCATTATCCCATATATTTCAAAGTAATTCTTTTGAATACTATTGAGCTTTTTAAATTTTATATTTCACTGATGTAATTTTTTGATTGCATTGTTATCAATTTAATATAATTTTCTCATGGCAGTAGATAATATTTCCATATATTGCGTTGTTTATGAAGAACTAACGTTTTATTTAATTTATTTCGCAGTTATACACAAGAGCCGAAGTCCTTGGTGCAGAGGATGCTTGGCATTGCCCTAACTGCAATCTGAAGCAAGAAGTTGTAAAAAAGCTCGGACTATGGACGTTACCTGATATTTTGGTCATACATTTGAAGAGATTTCGACACACGTCAACCACGAAAATTCAGGCACCTCTGAGGTTAGTATGCAATTTTGTAGAGGGGGTTTAATCCGTGGCCAAAATTCGATAGACCCAGATTAAATGTTCAATATTTGGATGAAATATATATTTGTGATCAAATTATTAAAAAATAAAATAAAATATCAAATTAAAATATATATTTGTGATCATCACAATATTTGTGATGAAATATGTATAATTGATTGTTTGTTTTTTTTTAATTTCACCAAAAACAATAATTTTAATTCTATAATGGTTATTTATCTATAGTTATCGACATCTTATATAAAATATTACAAAAATAATATTTAATTAAGATGTTTTCAAATTTATTTTTTGAGTCAAGTGGAATGGTATATACTAAATTGAACATTTGAGGATAGCGGTGGGGAAAATAAATTGATAGTGTACTGTTTACAGAACTATTAGTTGACCGAATGTAGTGAGGCCAAACGCCTGGACCGATTTTCACGAAATTTCGCTTAAATGTTCCTTATTTCTAGGCCGAGCGATTTATATGTAAGGTTTTCAAAAAAATGCCCCCCATCTTTTTTAGGGGGCCCAATTTATCCCTGATTATTGGAGTGTCTGATGTGGGTACTATCTAAGGGGGGGGGGGGGGTTAATCTGTGACAAAAATTCGATGGACCCAACGCTATCCATGGGTGTTGGAAGAGGGGTTCAAAATCTTCAATATTATGATTTTTTCAAATGTTTTTTTTTTGTTTTTTGTTTTGGTAGGGCCAGAATTAGTTGACAAGCTCTTTTCTGCATGTCATAAAATTGGGCGGTTGGTTTTAAATTAGAAATAAGACGATTTAGAGGGGGTTCAGTTTAATCCGTGATCAAAATTCGATAGACCCAGATTAAATGTTTTTTTGTTTGTTTTTGTAGGGTCAGAATGAGTTGACAAGCTCTATACTGCATGCCATGAAATTAGGCGGTTGGAATAAATTGCGGTGTTTTAGTGTTGCAAAAAACAACTGACTTCAGTGACAAACCAACAAACTGCTAGCGTTAGACTTGTAGACTAAGAAACACGGCACGGTTAGTGTTGTCAATTCGTACGTTGATGTTGGCGATTCTCTACTAACAGCTGGTGACATGGTCCCGTATCTGGCAATACCGCAATCTTTTCAGCCGCCCATTTGATAGCGTGAAGTATAATAATAAAAATAAACTTGCTTTAATGACAGATTTACATTTGACATTGGTAACGGACGATTTTCAGTACACGGGTCCCATCGTCAGCGAACAGAGATGCAAAAACGGCTCACGCAAACAAAACCCTGGCCACAAATTCATAATCTTCCCTATCATTCCACCCAGTCTCTAAAATTCTTATTACATAGCACATAGCAGCATTCAAAACAACATTATATCCATCAGCAATCCAGCAAAATATTTTAGAAACCAGTCATTTACAAACTAAACTGCAGTGACTGTTCCTGTTTTTTGGATAAGCCGGTAGTTCCTTTAATATCATATACAAAGAACATATCTTCACACTAACCTAACACGAGCACATTATGGAGTACACTAACTGCAATGACACAAACATAAGAGGCAGGTTAAACATACTCCAGATGATAATAATAAAGGACATAGACTGCACATCAAATATTGCAAAATTCTTAGTCACAATAAAACAGACTTCAGCATCTCCTAACTAATCTTCCCAATACCACTCCCACGCCCTTTTTGATACCATATCAAATAACAATTTTTTTTTTTTTTGGAGGATGAAGCCCACATAGGTCTGAGACCTGTGCGTGGGTAATGAGTTGGATGATGGTGATTGATGAGTTAGACCTACAGTTTTAGGTGGGTTCCGAACCACCGGGAAGTGATTTTACAGCAGAGAACAGTGTCTTTTTTGCTGGCCAATCTAATCGGTCACCGTTACGAACAGGACCTACGAGAACGCAGCTTATCTCTGATTGAACAGATACCTGCTACGGCTCGCGGCTATCACCCCTCCAACCACCACAAAACCCACAACCCCTCCTCCAACAATTCCCCCACCCAACACCCCCCTCTTCGACTTCTTCCCTCATTCCACTAACTTTCCACCATTATACTACTCCCAACATGTTTACTAATTATATATAACATATTATTACTAATTATATAGTCACTCAGTTCGAAATTATCAAGTTTAAGTTTGAATGGACGAATTTTTGTCCATACTTCGCCCTTATTACGTAAATGCCTCACATAGAATCTCACAGTTAATATCCAAACATGCTACCATATTTTTTTTTAGGATGAAGCCCACATAGGTTTGAGACCAGTGCGTGGGTAATGAGTTGGATGATGGTGATTGATGAGTTGGACCTACAGTTTTAGGTGGGTTCCGAACCACCAGGAAGTGATTTTACAGCAGAGAACAGTGTCTTTTTTGCTGGCCAATCTAATCGGTCACCGTTACAAACAGGACCTAAGAGAACGCAGCTTATCTCTATCTGATTGAATAGACACCTGCTACGGCTCACGGCTATCACTTCCCTCACAATCTATACAATACAATGTATTGTGTTGTAAATAAAGTAATTTAATCTTATTCTATGTAAAACTTTAAATTCAGTGTGTACTCTCTGTTCGCTGTGGATGGGACCCAGGGTTTGAAACGCGTCCGTTTACCACTCAGAAATGTAAGTTCTGTAGTGAAAGCAAGTTTGCAAGTTTATATTCATTTACATAATAGTAATTGTGTGTTTTAGGTCACCGACCAAACTAACAACGCTAGTTGAGTTTCCACCGTTCGGCTTTGACATGTCGCCGCATGTGTCGGCGGGGGGCACTGGGGGACAGGTAGGGGGCGTGGAGGGGGGAGGCCTGCAGCTGTGGTCGCACTGGCGGCGGCCCCGGTCGCCCCCCCGGCCCCCTCCTCCACAGGCCAGCGACTACATCTACGACCTCTACGCTGTCTGCAATCATCATGGACAGGATTTGCAGGGTGGACATTATACGGGTGAGTTGGCCATTAGATCTTGAAACACTCATTTATAAAAAAATTAATCAAAATGTTTGCCCAATTTATCAGATGAATCACAAATAGATTGCAACACACCCGTTGTTTTTTTTTTTCGAGGAGTAATAGAAATACAATTTATTGCCTTTTTGATACAAAATAAATATTCACAGTAATAGTCGTATAATATTAACGTTCTGTTGAATTGAAACTAAAACTTGTAAAGTAAGATTTTAATTGAAAAAAAAAAGACTAGTTGGTTTGGTTTTTGAAAGTAATACTTTGTCTGCAATCATCAAAATAGTCGAGATGAATAATAATCATTGTGAGTACTGCTTGTGAATCGTTGAATCATTAGGATTCAGACTGCTTTGTGTGAGGGGTTATTATTTTTTTTTCTAATATTAAAACTGACACTGTATTTCACGTTTAAATAATGTTTTACTCACATATATTGCCAAAAGGCTGACGAAGCTTCTTTTAAGAATTGAAATGCATTCCTCATCTCAAGCATCTCCAATATATGTGAGTAAAACATTATTTAAAAGTGAAATACAGTGTCAGTTTTAATATTAGATTGTTCATTAAGTATTTCGTCATGGAAAACATCACAGATTATTTTTTTAATCCTGGAACGGTAAGCATTCGTAAATTTTACGACGCTCTCCAATTGAAGTGCCGCAATTTTTCTGCTCTTGGATTTTCAGAACTTTCCAGCCAGCTAATCCTTCCATTAACCCGGCCCAGGGTCGGTGACACCATCTAAGCCCTTTAGCATGTGTCATTCTTCAAATATTATATACCAGTCGTAATATTTACGAATGCTTACCAATAACATTCTTCTATGTGAACTTTTTGATTCAATGTTCTATGACTTTTCATTTTCAAACGCGGATTATTTAACGCCTGTTGTTTCTTTACAATAAGATGTATTTTGACTGTACCAAAAAATAGATAAATAAATATTATTGTGGTTTGATATTAAATTCAAAAGATATTCAGAATTTATTATGTGAACATGTGCTTACTAACCTTTTTTTAAAGTTTGAAGGTTCTGCAATTAGTTTTCTTATAATGTAACTACCTTCTTCTGGGATTGAAAGGCTACTTGATGTCCTCAATTGACAGTTACAAAAATACAATAATTAGAAGTGAAGATAATCACATTCCATCTTATTGTGGTACAGAGCCATTAACTACCTTCTGACTTTTTATGAAGTTCAATACGAAAAAATGAGCATAAACTTGAAAGAATTAATTTGAAGATCAGAGATCTTTGAGATTACATTGAAAACAGACTGTCAACATTATTTTTCAATTTTTTATATTGTGTTCTTTTATTTTTTGACATTGAAAATCGTTTCAAGGCTTAAGCCTAATAAGCCTACTGAAACAAAATCTTTCAGTAGTAATGAGTTGAAATATTACATGTTTTAATTTAATTTTTTTTAATACATTGACAAACTGGAAAGTCTTGAAGTTCTGACGAATATATACATAGAAGCTAAGCAAAACTCAAAATAAGTATTGTACAATGTATCTAGACACAATATACTATTAATCAATAAACGTTTTTTGAACCCTTTTAACAGCCACAAATATTTTTAAATCAGTCGTTCAATTTACGAATGCCTGCTGATAGTGAAACTTTCAACAAGCTTACTGTTCCAGGGCTAAAGCGTTATCCAAGCGATTATTGGTTTTTTTGAAACTAGAGCGTTTTCCATTCCTGCTATGTGAACGATGCTGTGGTGGTTTTTGACACTATTTTGAGATTCATGTGGTACCAGACTTTAATAATAAAATTGTGGAACTATAATGCTTCCACATTGTGAAAATAGATGAAAATATGTAAAGAAACTAAGTAAACATTGGTAAATTGATGGTTGTGTTCTTATCTAGCTAGTGATTACATAAATATCTGTCTCGAGTTGATAATATCATGTATAATCTGTAAACTAGTCAGAAGAACTGAAGACATCAAACTTCTAGCTGCGCAAAAAATTAAGGGATGATTTATTCTATTAATCCGTTCTATTTTATTCGAATTCTGAAATTTATCTTAATCTCTTAAGTCATTAAAAGAAACATGTTTTTCCAAGTGAAATTTTCCTATGAGACTAAATTTCCCTTGTTACCTATTCTACAAAGATTTGGATTTTGTATTAAACATTTTGTGAATAGAACAGTTTTGGGCTTAAAGCCTATTGTATCTTCTTATTCCATTGTATTTTTTCTTAATCTTTATAGTAGGAAAGAGTAGGGGTATGTGTGTTTTGTATTACGGATTTCGGCAACACATTTGGAACACTAAATTTGACACAAAGCTTCCTCTAAACTTGATTCAGTGCATCTTGAAGCCCGATTCTTTATTTTCCTTTCAGACTTCTCAAAATTAATGTTGAACTGTATGGTATTTCACTCACCTTTCTCAATTTTGTAAGTTTGTGACCACTACCATAAGCTATCTATTAGAAAAAGAAAAACTCCAAACTGGATTCCGGGCAATACTGGGTAAAATTCTAATAAAGTATGCGAGAAAATGCTTCCAACATAGAATAGGGGAAGCAATCTTCCACCACCACAGATGCTCTATATCATAGTCAGGTGGATTGGAGGAAGAGAGGAGAGTCGGACCTGCGCACAGTAGAATGCGCATTGTCACTTTACTGTTGTCATTGTGAGAAACGGAGTGAGTGCTGCTATGTGGTGGGGGTGAAATGTAAGGGATAGAGCATCGGACCTCTCTCTCTCTCTCTCTCTCTCTCTCTCTCTCTCTCTCTCTCTCTCTCTCTCTCTCTCTCTCTCTCTCTCTCTCTCTGCTGTCTTGGTCTGTATTGGAAGTATTTTCTCATAGACTTGTGAATAAATAAAATCAATGAATTGAGTATAGAAATCTTTCTTATTTCAAAGAACATGACTTTTATAGTTAGAATTGATAACCGAAAATCTGCTCATATCTACCTAATTGAATTTATAAAATTTTATTGTATTACAGCCTACTGCAGAAACCCGTACGATGCACAGTGGTACTGTTTCGATGACACCAAAGTTATTCCGATCTCTGAATCGAGCCTAGTGACTGCGTCTGCCTACATCCTTTTCTATCAGAGACGCGGCCTGCTATCTCCTTCTTCGTCCTCCTCTTCCTGTTCTGGTCCCGAGCACTGGGCTGCCCGGCTTGTACCGCCCACACCTGATGAGATCTCAAATGCTGGTATTTCCACATTTTATTCTATTTTCCATCACTTATAACTTGTTCTCATCATTAAACTCCATTCTTTTATTTTTCAATTCCAATTTATTTCAAAACAAAATGAAAACAAAATGTGGAGGAGCGAGTTGATAAGTTTTAAAATTCTTCATAATGCTCGAAAACGACATTTTTATGATAAGACTCGATCTTGTCATAATCAAATTATTAGTATTATTATTATTATCATTATTATTATTGGTTTTTGTTGTTGTTGCTGTTGTTGTTGTTCTAATTATTATTATTATTATTATTATTATTATTATTATTATTATAAAGAACCGAGTTTCTGTTCGGTAGAGGCGGTTCAACAGGATGTGACGAAGGAGCTAAACAGCATTCCGGTTCAGGCTTCCCGGGAGTCCCCAAACATTTGGAAAACTCGTTGGCAGCCATGTTTAGATTCGGAAAAGAGCTACTTTGAAAATTTCTAATAGTTTATACTATTTTCATGAATATTTTTTAAAATAATTTCTACTACTTTGAGAACAGATCCTGTATATTTTTCATATTAGGTCCGAATAAGTATTCTAACACATCAACAAAAACAGATGCAACAAGAATTATCAGTCTTTTAAATGTCAGGCTTTTCGAATCAACGTCGCTACATTATTATACTCCATAAAATCCATATGTGTATTTTTCCTGTATACAGTCAAAATAAGTTCTATAAATTTATTCCTGTTGCTTAAAGTTGAATTATAGTAGACAATCATTATTCCTTCTCCTATATAGTATACAGTGTTAACTGAATTGTCTGGATTTTAGCATGCAGATTAAACAACCACATATTTTCGATTTTCTAAAAATGTGACATCGTCGAAAATTAATGTTCCACTTCATGAATATGTCAAAGAGGGATTCCTTATCCCTTCCAACGATTTTTTGTTTAATGTATAGTACAGAGAATTTGACTAAGTTGGGGCTGCATCATTAACTGACTACTACATATTCAATTGCTTTTGTAGGATAATTAAAGTTGAGTTCTTATTACCCACGCACAAGTCAGGTTATGTGGGCATCATCAACACAAAAAATGCCTACTATTTCTGCATTTACATTTGCTCAATAAAATTAAAAGTAAGTAATATTTACACTTTATATGGATTTTCTAGACATTTATCTTTTTTACAGATTCCAACTCAGAGGATAAGAAATTCGATAGAAATTCCAGAGCTTATTCGACGTTGCAACCGTCGACTAAGAGGCCAATCATCATTGACACCAACGAAAAGTCAGAAGACAAAAATTTGAAGAGTGAAGAAGAACCGGCAACTGAGACAGCACCTGTAAGTACTCAACTTCCTTCATGATTCCAATTAACGCAATTACAAAACCGTATCAATTTTAGCAAATATTGGCCAAAATACAAGAAATTCGGATTAATTTATTCTCCTGACAGTTTTATTAAATAAAGTGTTGGACCTATAATGGTTAATACTTTATAGATAAACTTTGTTCATAGATATGAATGGTGTGTCCGGTTCAGTTTTATAATGGATTAATTTTCTTATCAAGAACAAGAAACGTAATAAAATGTAAACAAGATATTGTGTGGTTATTAAGATAGATGTTACGTTTTTATGAATTCCTAAATATTTACAACATAATTTATTCAATCAAATAATGCATACGGTAGACCTCCGTTACTGCAGACATTGACAGCTGCATTAAATAGATAAACTGCATTAAAAAATATGCATAAGTACAATATATAATATTTGAATCATAGCTTCAAAAGAATTATTTCTTTTTTGTTTGCTTTTAATTTTTCAAATTACATTGGAAAAACTGGTAAGATATATCCATTCGCAATCGTATTGAGACACCATCATAATTCGTTATTCCTTTATATTATAATTAATTAAATATTTTAAAAATATTTAAACAATTGTTTGAAATCATAATCTCCTGTTTTTGCCTTTTATATTCAAACTTTAATATTATTGTTCTTATCTGAAGAGATATTCAACCCAATCAGTGAATGGGATAGTTTGTGATTGCTTTTTTCGCTGAATATAAATATTTTTTTGGGTTTGAATTTGTCAAGTCGTCCAAATCATCAACATTGCTTAAACTCTAGGGGCAAACACTCAAGACAGTGTAGATCCGTATTGGTGATTCCAAATGCATTCATTTTCTCTCTTTTTTTAATTTTTGATGATGCCCACATGAGTCCTGGACTTGTGCGTGGGTAATGAGGTGAATGATTTTACATAAATGCCTGACGGTGGAGAGGGATTCGAACCCACGACCAATTAACGACAGCAAGCTGAAGTTGCGACGCCCCAACCAACTGCGCTAAATGCCCTGCGCTTGAATAAATTATGTTGTAAATGTTTATGAATTCACCTACCTAAATAACCACAGAAGATTACATAGATTACATAGATTTGTTTACATTTTATTACGCTACGAATCATGATAGAAAATTAATCTATCTATATAAATAAAATTAGAGTTTTGTCTGTACATTTATCAGAATTATATATTTTTTTGTTATTTTTACGTTTTATACATCAAATAAGACGAAAATAGTCTTATCTCACTTTCTGTCTGTCTGTCTGTCTGTCACGGCCGCAAAGGCATTTTTCGCGGCCTTCTCCTCAATAACGAGAGCATCGATCGGGATTTTAGTTATTGAACAGTATTGAACACTTTATTGACAATGTCTTTAGCTATAAAAAACTAAATTAACTTTTTTTTTAACAGAATAATAAACGTTTAAAAACCAAGTATTGTGCGATTTTGAATACATTTCTTCTAAGTTTTATCTATATAAATAAAATTAGAGTTTTGTCTGTACATTTATCAGAATTGTATATTTTTTGGTTATTTTTACGTTTTATACATTAAATAAGCCGAAAATAGTCTTATCTTACTTTCTGTCTGTCACGGCCCCAAAGGCATTTTACGCGGCCTTCTCCTCAAAAAACGAGAGCATCGATCGGGATTTTAGTTATTGAACAGTATTAAAAACATTATTGACAATGTCTTTAGCTATAAAAAACTAAATTTACTTTTTTTTAACAGAATAATAAACGTTTAAAAACCAAGTATTGTGCGATTTTGGATACATTTCTTCTAAGTTTTATTACCACATAAGAACAAATCACGTAATTTATCAATCAGCTGTTCTCAAATATAATCTGAATGGTGGGCCCTTCGCGGCGTTATTTACGCTGTCTGCAGACTTGTGTAATCGGAGCATTGCAGTCTTTTAGGAAACATATGACTGGTGAATCAAAGCTCATCTTATGTTTCATCAATTATTTCTTTGTTGAAAAAAAAATTTCTAATTTAAATTTATCAAAACAAAAATTAACATTTTAGGAAGGTGCGGTTTGTGCTAGGCTCTTGGGAATTTGCCAGGTAGCACTATTATTACCACATAAGAACAAATCACGTAATTTATCATGATACTAGCAGCTACCCGTCCTTCGTACGGATTATGTTTAGAAATACGACTAAATAGAAATGTATTCAAAATCGCACAATACTTGGTTTTTAAACGTTTATTATTCTGTTAAAAAAAAGTTAATTTAGTTTTTTATAGCTAAAGACATTGTCAATAAAGTGTTCAATACTGTTCAATAACTAAAATCCCGATCGATGCTCTCGTTATTGAGGAGAAGGCCGCGAAAAATGCCTTTGCGGCCGTGACAGACAGACAGACAGACAGAAAGTAAGATAAGACTATTTTCGGCTTATTTGATGTATAAAACGTAAAAATAACAAAAAAATATATAATTCTGATAAATGTACAGACAAAACTCTAATTTTATTTATATAGATATCAATCAGCTGTTCTCAAATACTATCTTTGATAACTCTCACTGAATTGTTTAAGCTGGGCATTCACGTTCCGATTTGCAGTACCACTTGCAGTCCAACCTTCAAGGTTGGATCCGAAAACGGAACGTGAATGGGCTTGTTGGATGGTTGGAATTGTAGATGGACGACTAGATGGACCACTAGAGGGACGACTTACGAATGTCGACGGTGTTGGAGCCTGTGTGGGGCAGTCGGATCAAAGTCGTCCATCTTATCTCAGTCAGTGCATGACCTTCGGGTAAGTTCGGGCAACATCGGGCAACTTCGGTTACATTTTTCGGCTCAAGAGCGACGTTCACAGCTGATTAGGAAAAAGTTGGATTGTAAGTAGGAGCGTGAGTGGAGTCGACTATCCATCTAGCAGTACTACTAGCAGTACTGCAAGTGGTACTGCAAGTTGGAACGTGAATGCCCAGCTTTACGTTCAAAGTTGTTTACTAAGCTGCTAACAACTTCATGATCGTTGCTATCAAAAAAGCCGAAACATATTTAGTCATATTTCTAAACATAATCCGTACGAAGGACGGGTAGCTGCTAGTAGAATCTATACCTAATAATATATTGTTACGAAAGCAAACAGGCAGTTAGTGTTGCCAGCCTTATTTTAGCTATTAGAACCCGTAACAATATTATACTGTACTTATTCAATTGCCCTGATATATATAGGTATATGAGTATTTTGTTTTTGAAAATATATCATCTATGTATCAGAGCAACGTTGAACTTGAACTTCAAATGATAAATGTCTTGTGAATTTGATCTAAATCAGTATCTTCAAATAGCCGTTTTTCGTGACCGCCTTCCCCTAGGATAAACTAGAAATGAGTTTCCTTTTCCAAAATTAGTTGTTTGCAAGCGAGTTCTCCAGCCCGTTGGGCTCACTAGGTAAGTTCCTAACCACCGGGAGGTAACTTTGGACTGAAGAACAGAGTCTTTTATGGGCCAAATCAATCGGTCACCCTTATAAAGAGGGCCCAGGCTCTCTTTACGTAAGTGACTGAATAAATACCTGCCACGCCTATCAAACTTCCCCAATTTTGTTCATGACAGATTAAAGTAACATGAATACCATCACCCCACAGCGTTTGTTTGATTTTTCAGTGGTGATTATACTCGAGTATTGAATGCTCCACTGTGCAAGCACCCTCATATACCTTCCAGGAAGCAAAAGATAGTGTAGATGATACTTAGTCAGGACTAAAACTGAATGAAGACTGATAAAAGATTGGATTGGCCAGCAAAAAATACACTGTTCTCTGCTGTAAAATCACTTCCCGGTGTTTCGGAACCCACCTAAAACTGTAGGTCCAACTCATCAATCACCATCATCCAACTCATTACCCACGTACAGGTCTCAGACCTATGTGGGCTTCATCCTCAAAAAAGAAAAAACCCAATAGCTTCTAATAGTAAATTCTAAATTGTGTTTAGTTTCAAGTGAACTTTCAAATTAATAGTGGTTGAGTGAGAATATTCATTTATTTTTTTATTTTTTGAGTGAAAGTTTTTAGCAAATCTTAAATTTTTAGTCTGTGTTAATCTCAATGTTTTGGACAATGTAACATATTCAAAATTTGTGAAGGGAGCAGTTTTGGACTTCAGTCTGTTGCGCCTTCACATTCTTTGTAAATTTGTCACAATAAATAAATTGTTTTACTCCATAACTGCATTTATCTATATTTTTCTTGTTCAGGAAAAGCCCAATGAAACAGAGGATAAAGTCGAAGAAGTTGAGCTGCAGTCAAAATTAGAAAAAATGGTAAATGTTTCATCGAGTCCTATCGTTCATATCGATGATGACATAGAAGATGAATCAGTAGTGAATCACCAAGAACTTTCAGAGTCAAGAGTCTGACAACCTATTCGAATGAACTGTGATTCATTTAATCAGCATAAGCAAACAACCGTTCCAAATCAACAAGAAAAGTCAACACCAATACTAGTGAAAAGGTTACAAAACATTATTATTATTATTATTTTACTGTGTATTTCTTCGAAAAAGTCTTCTTTACCTAATGTACTGTACTATTGAACTACTTTGTTTCTGCCACTACGAGTCTGAATTTAAATACTGAGTATGCATTACAAATAATACTTTTATAAAACGTACTTTTTTATCTTTGTATGTCGTATTAATATAGAGCTTCAATGTGCATATCCTCTACGATTATCACTTCAGGGATGATAATAATAATTGCTACTACAAATTGTTTATGAGATTGTAGAAATTTATCGATTTTTGTAATAAGTTTTTCTAAAGATTAACGAAGATTAGAAAAATTTGAACATGAATATATTTCACATGTAGTTTATACACAGATTTGAATTAGTCTTTAATAAATGTCACGCGTGTCCCAAATGATAAATACTAATCATAAATAAAATTCATACAGGACAATATAATCAAAATGAACATGGTCAATTATAATTATTATACTTATTTACTGACTCTATTATTACTATTTACTATTATTTTAATTTTGTAGCCTGAAATGCATTGAAAACTATTCGGATTTTTGTATGCAAGCACTTTAATGATTTTTTAAAATTATTTTTGTTTCGTTCATGATAAATATTAAGTTACAGTGTGACATACTAACCTAGTAAGGCATTGTTTCTGATAAGAATAGAATATTTGTAATGAAACGTGTGCTCCCATAGAAATTTTATTAAACAACATATTTACATACGAAAAATGCTAGTTTTCTGTCTGTAAGTTGTTGATGGATGTCTGCAAGTTGTTGAAATATTAAGCAAACTCCTAATAAAAGCAAAAAAGTTTAAAATGCATCAATCTTAGTAGAAGTTCTTGGAATTGATATTTTTTTTTAAATTATCGAAGATTAAACAATGCGAACGATAATACACCTAACCATGGATTTTATTTTATCTATAATCCTACATATTCATTTTATATCTATAATCATGATGGAATTTTAATTTCTATCTTTTGAAAACTAATTATTACATCAAATAGTGATTTGGATGCTGTTGTTAATTTAAAGACTCTTTTTCTCTACCTAGATACTTTTTTCCATAGCTATTCAGTTAAAATGTGTGTTTTAGTAATTATTGTATAATTTACTGATGTTCATCTCTCAACGTCATATAGGACGACTCACCAAGTCTTCTCTCTGTTCTAAATTGGGTTAGTGTACATCAAAGTTTTCTTGTAGAAAAAATGAAGTTTACCTCTGCTAACACTGTGCCGATCACTCTTTTTTTATCACTCCCAAAAGTAAGCCTTACTCACTGCCATAAGTTTATTTCAATTCGTTACATTAGTGATTTTCATCTCTATTCAACTCGGCTATAATATTTCCTGTTTGATGCTTGTATATGAGTTTAATTGCGTTACAATGATTGAACAGTGTTTTTTTTCTCATTTTGATACATTATTGCTTGAAATTTCTCAATCATGAGTGAGAGAATAGACTTATGTTAACTATTTTTATTATTCAGGTATTAAAAGCAATGATTTCTAATTTACTATTGTAACCAATGGTTAATTGCTTTCTTTGAAATTTATTAAAAAAAAAAAAAACAGATGGTTAGCCTACTAATTTTCTATAAAATTGAAATTCACTTCTATTTTATTTCATTTATCGATTAGAAAAATTAATTTCTTATTGATTTGAAACCATCAAAAACTCTTATTGCTAGTATTGTTTCATCGTTTATTTCCACATTTCGCTGCCAATAAAAATATATTTTCTTTTAATCTTGGTTTTATATTTATGTACATTTTTTATTATTGTGATTCATAGGATACTTGTATTCAATAATCCGTTAATTATTTCTAATATTCATTGCACATATAGTTTCGTGTATATTTGTATTTTTGTTAAATTATTTGTACTATGTATGTAATTGTGTCACATCAACGATTTATCTAGTGCACTATAGTTATATAGTATGTTTGTTATTGATATTTCATAAATTTTATTTGTGGTGATTGTTTATGGCCTGAAGCTATGTGTATTATGATGAGCTATTTGTATTTCTGTTTTATTTGTCAGTTGAAGAATAACTTAATTGAAAAAACTTATCCAAACGTTTAAATTGTATTTTTTTATTATATTCGACAAGATTTTTTCATGTTTTGAACTTAATTTAATTACAAAATTTGATGTAAATAGTCATTCAAATCTATTATTTAAATATAATAATTGGAGTATCAAATTCCAGAAACAATTCTGAAACTTATTTGAGTTAGATTACTTCTATGAATTAGTCATGAAACTATTATTTAATTTAAAAGAAACTATTCCCTACCACGGGTTATTCGTTCCCCACAATATTTTCTAGCATAACGTTAATTTAGTAGTAACTATTCAATTCTTATCAATCTCATTTTGTTAACAATACAAAGCAATTCCCACTTATACAATTGTTTTAAAAATGATCAATTGTTGCTGTTGTAATTCTTTTTTCAATTTTTCCGTAAATTAATTAATTGGAAGTGATCTTATATTCCTCACGAACATTTTTGTAGTATAATCACTGTACAGTGTTTGTATTGTAACACAGAATTCCTTTCGAATTCTTACAATTAATCTGAATTTTTATGATTTTTTCTGTTAACAAGCTCCGTTATTGATAATACAAATTACACTATATTTATCCTGTTATATAAATTTTCAAGAGCATGTGTTTTCTTAATACAAATCACATAAAGTTCTAATAAAGCCGCGTCTCCACCAACCGAACATGTCTGCCGAACATTGTTGGCTAATACAAAAAACGGGCAAACATTAAACATATGGGTCACCGAACATGTTCGTGAGTTCAATTGAAACGTTCGGTCTGTGAGCGAACAGTGACGACCGATCATAATGTTCGAGAAGGCGTCCACACCAAACCAACTCCAGAAAATGTTCGGCGACATCAGCTGATTCCAGCGAACACTGTTCGCCGAGCATGTTCGTTTGGTGGAGACGCGGCTTAAACCTTGTTGTATAGACTGATAAGGCAACATTTGATAAACTGAATGTGGTAAATACAGTAAAAGCTAACTTGCGATTATTATTCATATTAACTATCTTAAGGGAACTTTGTAACAATATTTGATTAAAAATTGTTTTTTTTTAATTATTCATTTTTTATTCAATATTGCTGTAATATTCACCTCATAAATTCAACATTTCAGCCATTGTTTTTACAAAACACAATTTTTTTCTTTTTGCGATACAAATTATTGATCTAAATATCAAAATGTGTCAAATCTTCCACTACTGATTACTACTACTTTGCTCAGGGCTTAAATATTTGTAAAAAGCCCGAAACAAATTTGTCCCAAATAAGTTTAATATACTTTAGGCCTTTTTGTAAAATTAGCATGTGAAAATTAAGTAATTAAATATTCATAGTCAATTGATTTGCCTTAATATAAAATGGCAGAGATTTAAAATATGTATACATACATTTTTTATTTGTTGAAATAATTTCAAGTGCTATGTTACCTTGTGTGATCGATTAGCTTGGAAACGAAATGCAATAATATGTAACATATTTTTACTATTGTATTCAAAATATTAAATTCAAAACTTGAATCTGTAACAAGATTTCTGTACCAAGAATCTGTTGCAGAATCTTGTTACAGTAATCTGTAACAAGATTTCTTGCGAAATTTTGATGTTATTCAAGTTTAAACTTGTACTTCATCATGTATGGATATTTCTGTTTCAATTCTTGAAATCATAAGCTTCGTCATATTTTTGTCGTGCTCAAGCACCTTATATTATTTGATGTCTTGCGCATGTCTTAAAACTTGATGTATTAATAAATGTGGGCGAGAACACATCTAATATTGAAACACAGCGAAATGGAAATTGAGAAGATTAAAATAAGGTTAATATACAAAACAATTTGAAAGTTATGATTGCAATTGAGGCCTAGATATTTCCAATCTTGAAGTGCAGTTTGTTCCTCAGGTTATTTCAAAAGCCTGTTCATAGAAATGTCTTCATAAAAGTATGATTGGTTAAAAATTGCAAGATTTCAAGAATTGAATGAAAATGCCAAAAAGTTGTTCTATAATGATTATTATCCAAGAAGATAACCATTGGACTAGTCATGAATCCGGTATGAGCAGTAAGAGTGAATTTAGAGAAAAGAATAGAAATTTATTTTATGAATATCAAATATACTGTTGAATATTGTAAATACTTTATAAATTAAATGATTTTTCCAAAAACTTCACATTCTCTTTGTTGTTTAAGAAGCTTTTACTTTACCTTGATATTCAGGATAATAATTTGGATTTTACTGTATATAATATTTTTAGCTCTACTAGACAATTTAAAGTATTTTTCCTACAGCTGCTCGTAAAGTCGTTCTTTACGTACTGAAAACTAATTGTAAAATACCTCTTTACTGCTCAGCAAGCGGTAAAGTACTTTACGCTCGCCAGCTGTTTTCTTTACGCTTCTGTTTTGATTTTGATGTCTTCTCATTGGTGGATCACGGAATCCGTGAATTCACATAACCTCAAAATGGCGCACGCTAACCAAATCCGCGCACGGTCTGTGATGTTACAAACTACAAGTTTTTATTGTGTTGTAATCCAGAACTGCAGTTGTAGGTCAACTCAAGTCAGTCGCCTGTCGGCATAACGGAAAAACATCAGCTGATTGTACTACAGCTGACTCAGATTCCCGCTCAAACTAGGAAAAATATTGTATGCAATTCGCGCGTGAAGCTTCTTTATCGCTCTCGCACAATTACTGCGCTCCGCTATGCGTCGCGCAGTAAATGTTTTGGCTCGAGCGATAAAGTCGCGCTTCACGCTCTTAATACATAAATAACTATTTCATGAAAATATTATCCCTCTACCGCGATTAATTCTCTCCAGAGATACACCGTTCGCAGATTATTTTTTGTCTCTTGTCTCTGGGTAGTCTAAACGGTTGATAAAAGACAAATCTAGTTCTATCCTTGTTCTAACCGCACACATTGAGACACAATTTCAGAGTAGGCATGAGCTATGGAGAGTGCCTCGCTGTTCTAGTGAAAACACCGCTTTGACTTGTGAAAAGTCGCACTACACTAAACGCCATTAAATCAGGCGGCTATAAGAAATTGCGTTGTTGCCAGATATGGGACCACACCAGCAGCTGATAAAGAATCGCCAATATCAACGTAAGAATTATCAACACTAACCGTGCTGTGTTGCCTAGTCTGTCGCTAGCAGTCAGTTGGTTTGTCACCGCAGTCATTTGATTTTTGCAGCACCGCAATTCCAACCGCCTAATTGGCATGCAGTATAGAAGTAGTGAAGGTGGTATGAGTAAAGTTGAGTATGTTTTTTAAAACATGTATATTATATATATTTGACTCTGCGCTTGGGATTCTTGTTGAAGGCTATAAACACACCTTTTTCTTGTTATTTGATGTAAATTAGAATTGAGTCAATCACAGCGGGTCTCATGCCTTTCGATCGGACTCAACAGATCAACAGACGACTCCAGTCACTCAACAGAGCCTACATACTCCTCTCATTAGTACACACTTAATTTTATTCACCCGTAAGGGTCTCCCCACCACGAAAAGCCATACGAATTTACTTTTTACTTTATTCACACGACACACCACCCAATGTTTTGACCCGTGAAACCTCATCCATAGCGTTTTCTGTTGTTTGTAAACTAATGAAACATTTAAGACGATTCTACCAATGTAAATTATCTCAATATTTTAAAGAGGTTTCATGAGTCAAACTAAAAATATGCTTAACACATTCAATATTTTATATGAAGCCTTGATAATTAGTTTGAAAAGAAACCTTTTTGTGTCTAACTTAAGTCTTGGCTGATGGAAAATAGATAAGAAGACTAGAATATAAATTTTCTACTGAATACCACGAAAGCCTTCAACCTTTTCTACTCTAAACGTCATCAGCAATATGAAACTGCATCTCAAATTGAATAATATTCAGTCGTAAACTATTCTCAATTCAAAGTATCAGAATTTGTGAGATGTTCAGTTTTCCGAATGATTGCCAGACTAAAAAAATCAAAAGAACTAAGGAATATATTGAGACAGATTGAATACACAATATTCATTCACAGTTTATTGTTCTATAATAAAATATAACTATATTCAATAAATACGTTATTTTGTAATACAGGCAACACTTTTGATCTACAGAATTAATACGTTTCCTTACTTACTCATCTTAAAATAAAATATTTACAATTACAATCCATACATCCGTACATACTTTACTATTATTTGATTATTATACCTGAATACTGAATCTGAAATTCCAGAGTTCAGGAAAATATTAAAAACAAGCTTAATAATTTATGTTATTCTTATAGAGCTAAAGAAATAAACTACCGTACAGTATAAGTTATTGCATTCAACATTCAAGAAGACATGCACACTATGTTTCATAACAAACAACACTTTCAGCTATGCCTATTATTTTGGCGTGATAATATAAATTAATCTGTTCAATACTAAGTTGGCAAATGCAGATATTTAATTTTTCATAATTGCAACGGCTGTTACATTACGATTACGGTGATTAATTCAAGAACAAATATACTAATGCATGCTTCATTTAAATGGACATGGACAAAATTCAAATTTGCCGGCAACGAATGACCAACTGATCAATATTTATTAAAATTTCATAATCGATTAGCATCACTGCATTCAACAGCTGATGTCCTCTGTCGTCTACCCACTATCTTTGCACGTTGAATCCTGCAAGAACTTGCAAAAATTCATTCCCGGTCCTTGTGAAGTGCTATTCACTGTTTATTAATAATTCAGAGATATCCCAATTTAATTTAAATTGAAATATCGTAGATTCAAAGCTAGTTAGATTTGGTGTGCGTAAACAACATTTTATTACTAGGAACCTCAACAAGTAGTTCCAAGTTCTCTTCGAAATACCGTACCAGTATTAAACTTGCATCTGACATGATTTTTCTTCAAAGAAAATTGGGCAAGGTATGTCAATAGCTGTCCAAAATCTAATTTCATTTCGTGTTTTTTTTAATGTAAAAGCTCTTGAAAGTTTTTGTACCGGTACCGGTATCTGCAGTACGTAGTAGTCTACCGTAGTCCCATAGTGCATGTTTTACTCAATTTGAGTTTATCTTAATCAATACGTATGCTTCTCTCTTTTTAAATCATTTCGATCTCGATATTATCCATTTAACAAATCAGTAATGAACAGAATCTCAGTTTATCTAATACACCAGTGGTTTGTTTATCTTAAGTTGTAAAACCAACTTATTTCTTTTTCTCTAGCCCCAAAATGTACCGTATCTATTTAACTTATTTCCTCTAACATTTTCAACTATCACCGACCAGAGAGATATAATTAGGCTTAGAAGAAACTTCAAGTTGTCTAAATAAATGAAAATAACTTACATTTAGCAATACAAAAACTTCTGATGATTTCCACAGTAAGTTTTCCATTGAGTGCAGGTAAAAGACTGAACTACACAGCTATCAATACTAACTTATTGTTGAAAAACTGTTTTAAGTCAGTATAGGTACTCAATTTCAGCTTACTGATAATTTTTCCAAGTTGCATACTAACAAGGAAGATAGAATAGAATCTGCCATAAAAACTACATGCGCAATAACGCTATCGCGTCGCTAAGGTAATGCTCGGCTATAATTTCCTAAATGATTATTTCAGGCTATTTATTATCAAATCATGAGAATAAAGGAAAAATTGTCATATCTATTGAACTCAAAATATTATTGAGCTTAAGTTCTTGCAAAAATTCTGAATGGATTTTTAAGAATACCTACGTACTTCTCTCACACCTTAATCTATCATTCATAAAAAATAGGTCCATACTTCTTCACTCTATTATGTATACTAATAATTAATGAGCAGAATTATTAATCACTAAGCTTATATTGAAAATTATTTTCAAAACTATTCAATCTCTGCAATATGCCCAGAAAGATTTTGTTTCACACAAAAATAATAATCATAATTATATTTATATCATTCACCCATATAATAATCATTCACCTCATTTACCCACACACAAGTCTCCGGACTCATGTGGACATCATCTGCAATAAAAAAATTATGTACCGTGTATGAACTTCATACTGTGTTAGGATCATGGAAATTGAAAACCTTCATTATTGCAGTCAAGTTATTGATCTAAGTTTTCAAAAGTTACTATACCGTATTCTCTCGGTATAACTCTAATGTAGATTTGAATAATTAATCTAAATATTCTAGTTCTCTACATTGCCATCTAGACTAGGTCTCCTAGTATATTTCATAAATAAGGTACCGTATTTCAAATTGAATAACTTAACTTGTCTTCAAATTGGCACACGAATAAGTTATCTTCTAAAGAAATAGGTAGGGCCTAATTTGATCTAACTTCTAGCTTTTCTTTCAATTTGTGACAATTTTTTCCGATTGACTTCAAACTATTTCCTTTAACTTATCTGCATGAATTTGATTGAACAATTTTTTTCATACAAATATGTGTAACATTGTTCATAATTATTATTTCTCAATGGTTCACTTTTATACGTCTAATAACTGAAGTAACTATTTATCTATTTCAACGAAAGAAACATTCAAAATGTTCAGTTTTCCAGATTGTAGCTCTTGGTGCTTTTTGATTGCTTTCAACCTGCTAAATTGTCTTCTAAAATTCAGTTCAATAATTCTCATGACCGTGTTTCCATTGTTGGCAATAGATTGATTGTCTTTTTCTTTCGGTTGCCAATCTCAATTGTTTCTAGAGGAATATTTGCTGTTGGTACAGGAGTGTAGGAATTTGAACCTCGCTTACATCTTGGTATCTTTGAAATTTTCTCACATCTCCATGAAACATCCCAGAAAGCGAATCCATCTGGACATTGGTAGATTTCACCTATAACAAGACAAACATTGAAGTTAAACTAGTTTTAATAGAATTTAAGATTCTAAAACAAGTCAAATATCATTCATTACTCACTTGATTTTATTAAGTGAAAATAATTTAGTACTATGCCTTTTTCATTGATGTATTCTGCTATAACTTTGAACCATTCTGCTCTATAACATCCAGCATGTTTTAGCTCACAGTAAATTATTTATTTTGCAACAATATCAATTATTTTCATCTCTCTATCACACACTGACATAAATGATGTAATGTACTGAAATCAATTGTTAGTAATTTTGTAAATGCTGAAAATACTCTTATGTCATTATGAGGTTCAAGTCAGTACCATACTTTTGTCAATTCGTCTGTACAACACCTCATGATCTATTTTGAGAAAGTTCTTCATGATGGAATCTTGTTTTACAGGTTGGATGAAACAGCTCTAGTGAGATAATATTATGGTATTATATTTCTGATGAAGAAAGCTGTGCTTTCACAGATTACAGGTTTGCTTATCCTTACAATAATTATTTATAGTGGTAGTACTTGGTACTAGTTCTTATTGGTATATCTGTGTTTTATCTATTTTTCTTATGTTTGCTATGTAGAATACCCCTGCAACATTTTCAAATCTTCTGTAGTTTGCATGAAATCATAGAAATTTTTGTCAAAGTATACTTTTTAGATAGCCTAATTTACTTTTATACTTTGTATGAATACTTTATTTATACTTTTTAGATAATAAAGAAAATGTCTTCTATCAACTTTTCTTTATTAGTTCTCACTCAATTATTTGTTGATTTAAGGTATGCTACAACTTTTTCTATATCAAAATATATTCTAGTATTTAATTAGTTATTGTCTGCACTGCATGTAATCGTACAAAGTTGTTTTCAAAGCTTATTTGTAATCTGAAATTTTTTTTTAATAGAATTTTTTGCTTTTTCTCTATCAACATCAGCTTTATAACTTCTTCCAGTTCCTTTGCTTCTTAATTTGGATATTTTCTACATGTCATCGCCCCAACTCTTCTAGCTTCCCAATTGTTTCATGACTTATTGCAAACCTCACTACATCCAAGTTTTCAAGAATTAATTTTTTTGGAAGGACTGCTTGATCCCTTCATACGTTATCAAAATACTTCAAACTATAAAAAAATGTAATGTCTTTTTATGGTAATTTATATGTTTCAGTGTGGACACACCAAGTAGTGCCTTTCATCTTTCATCGCTCCTGGTTGTTCTCATTTGATGGGATGTCTTTCCCACCATCTTCCCTTTTCAGTTCCATGTCCTCCTTTGCCATATTACCCTATATTAGTGACATGAATTGCATCTTAGTACTCTATTGGACTCTCTAGTTGATCCCTAGTTTTTTGGTGTGGAAGCGGGCGGTGGTAGTAGGAAGTCAAATGTGCATGCTATAGATGTATTCCTAATCTGAAAACCACGGCCAGATACAAACAGGTTTTCTGTACTTCAGCCAGCTTCAACTAGCCTAGTTGTGTCTAGGGATAATGTTATTGCAATGCACAGTAGAGGAGAGTTTCAGGAGAAAGGGAAGAATCAGCCAGGGATCAACTTGTGAGGCTGATACAGTACTTACTTCCACCAAGTTAATTTATATGGATTCTACAAGTGAATTTACTCCTCCATCTTTTTAGAGACTGCTTATTCCACTAATGCATTCAATAATGTAGACTTGATTTTTATGATTTGTATACCTGTAACAATGTAACCTGTACATGTTTTTAGGTTTACACAAATAAAGGTTATATGTAACTGTATGTAGTTTTTGTGATCTGATTTGAGTAGAGATTACAATTGAGTAGTCTTGATCTTCATTATTTAATACTCTGTAGACTAACAGTGTCTACTTCCCAAAAATAATTACTGTGTATGTTTCTAGGCTTACTTGAATAAACTCATGTGTGTTTGTGTGTGATTAGATATGTTTTCATCATTTAATTTGCTGATGGATACATATTAAATTTATTTTTGCTCCATTATAAGCTTTCTAGCTCATATTGTTTAAATTGGATAACATACCTTTTAGAACACCTCTTCCATTGCGGGAGCATTTGTAGAATTTGTTGCAGTCTCCTTCAAATGGAAAATGACCCTCTGATGGACAAATTGGTTCCATTGTTGATACTTCCAGCTGTAGAAATAAATTAGACTTGGATTTAGAAGAAAAAATAAATAGAGAAATTTACTTATTGCCCTGCTAAGAACTACAAAAACTGTAAATTGGTAAAAACGACTCTGCAGTCACAATTAGAAAAAAATAAAATGCTATCCAGTTTACAAATGTTATCAGTTTTTACTTTTCATTTGGAAAGTAATAAAATATCAAATTCCTTTAAAAAAGAGTGACTGCAAAGTAGTTTTACCTACCATATTTGTAGTGCCGTTTTTGATGGGAGTAGAAATCCTTCAAATTCATCTATTTCTAGAATGTAATGTATTGTTATCTATACTGTTATAAAAAATAACAGGTACAACCAAGATTTGAATTATGTTTGTTATAAGAACTCTTTTTAGTTTAAATGCCTGACTTTATAGGAATATGATTGCAAGCCTGTACAGATCACTAGCTGTAACTGAGATAAACCATTTTTGAAATGAGATGAACCTGTACCAACAAACCTGTTCTATTCAGGGTTGTAGAATTCAATAGTTTAAAGAACAAGAGCTGACTCTACTAAACACATTATTTCTATTTGTATGTTGATTCTTCAATAAGATTCATAATTGTGAAAAGAAAGTAATTGGTAAAGTCTGATTTAAAAATAAAACCAAAAGAGCTTTTTATCTTTGAAATTTGAGTTCAAAACTATATCCATATGTGTTTTTTGACTTTGAAATATCAGTTTACAAAATGTAGGTGCCTTGTTATTCATATTTTGTGACTGGAAAGAAATACATACCGGTGGATTTGATCCATCTGCAAATCTTCTTACAAGCCTCTTTGGAGCCAAAGAGCCTGAACATGCTGCTGCTTCTTCTGTTGAACAAAAAAGAGATTTTAAAAAAATTTGGTAAGAACTTGATCACAACTCATCAAATAATATTTGTGCTAAATTATGTAGAACCAATGTTGATGTTGTGGACCCATTCTGTAATTGAAATTGAATAAGATATTGACAATTCCTCTATAGATCAACTAAAAGAGTGAAGAACTATGGTTTTATAATAAACTTCACACATCTTCTCCATGGTCCTGTGACTCTTTTAGTTGATCTTGTGGAATTGACAATATCATATTTAATTTCAATTGATATTTTCAGTTACAGTAATAATAGTACTATACAATACTGTATTGATGTTTTAAACTTAATTTTTGTTTGAATATAAACTTTTTCAAAGACTTTTTTGTAAACTTTGAAAACTTTTTTATTGATTTTCAGATTTAATTGGAAGTGCATGTGATTCCATACAACTTCACAATCTTTAGGCTGTGTTTTACCAGTGGTTATAATAGCCCAGTCAGTAGCAAGCATTCTGTAAAAAAGTTGAACATTTTGGAGTTCTTTTCCAAACTAGCTTTCCTGATTTAGTGAGTTTTCTGATTTTTAATCCTTTTTATAGAAACAAGTTGTCAACAGTTGTGCATGGTAGTGAGGCTATGTTCACTAGGCTACTTGTAGTATACTATTTGCTGAGATTGGTTAGTATTGTATGTTTATGAGAATATAAGTAGAATAATCTTTTAAAATTAGTGTAAACATTTTTTCATTTACTTCATCCTTGAAATCATATTGGTCAAATTCATTGATTATTAGATACATACGAATTTGGCTTTCTCTGGACAAATTCATTATCTTGCAATTAATTATTCACAATATTGAAGCAAGTTGATTCGGGTAGGCTGTGACTAGAAATTGATGTATGCTTTTGTAATATTTTTTGCATTGAATCTAACTTTCTATGCCTTGAGTTAGTTTAGTTCCTTGTACTAGCAATCCAGAGAATGAATGTAGTCAATTGTTTACTTCACATTCTCCATAATTTCAGAGTATTTTATAATTGATATATTCCTTGAAAGATCTGTTCATTCTCTATAAGCTCTAATGATTTTCAAAATTTCATCATTCTGATCTTCCAATGAAAAATAAAATAGAAGTCATTTATGTGCATTCCTGGAAAAAGAATCATGCTAAACTATTTCTTCTGTAAGTTTGGTGATTGAAGAATTTAAATATTCTCACTGGATAAACTCAAGATCAAATTAATACAGTGCTTTTGGGTTGCCACCCAAGTACACTATTTGTAATTTTAAAAGTTCTAGTTATCAAATTTATCTTGTAATAATTTATTGTGAAAATTAAAAGATTTATATTTATATGAAATAAAATGGGTGTAGGCCTACTAACCAGGTGGTAAGCATTGCACTTTCTTCTCATCATAGTAGGTGTTGTTTGGACAAGACAGAACAACCACTCTCATGTCATAGCTGTTTGATGATGTGCATTGATAGAATAGGTTGCAGTACTTGGGATGCCTTTTAAATCCTGTTGGGCAGATCAAGTGCATTTGGTCAGAATCAATAGCTGGGCATTCACCATCACCAGGGCTCATTGTTGATGTTTCATCAGTTGATGATGTCTGTCCAGTTTCACCAGACTCAGTTGTTGTAGCAGCTGTCTCACCAGGTTGACTTGTTGTTTGTGCTTGTGTTGAAGTCTCAGCTCCTGCTGTTGTTGTTGTTTCAGCTGCAGGAGGGCTGGAGCTTGTTTCAGTCTGAGCAGCTGTTGTGCTATCTGTTGACTCTGCGGGGCTCATTGTAGTACCAGATGGCGTTTCAGTGGATTCAGTTGATGAGGTTACTGGATTTGTAGTGCCTGCCTCAGTGACTGTTGTACCTGGTGGTGTGCCTGTTGTTCCAGGCTGTGTTCCAGTTGTACCTGGTTGTGTACCTGTTGTTCCAGGCTGTGTTGTTTCAGCTTGACTTGTTGTAGCAGCTTGTGTAGTTTGAGATGATTCTGTGGATGTACTTTCTGTCTCAGGTTCATTTGTTGAAGGTAATGTACTTCCTGATGTAGTGCTTTCTGTTTCTGATGGTGGCATTGAAGTCTCTTCTGTATCTGTAGGTTTCTCAGTTTCTTTCTTTGTTGTTGATTCAGCCATAGTTGTTCCTGGACTCGTTTCAGTACTTGAAACTGGTGCTTGAGAACTACTGCCTCCACAGTCTTTCCTCTTTGTTGCCCAAGGGTGGTTACATACAGTATTGTCTGGATCCCATACTGTGCCAGCACCACATTGGAAATCATATTTCATATTATTGTGACACCTGTAGAATCTCACACAATCTCCCTCAACTGGGTAATATCCATCACCTTTACTGCAGTCTCCTGGAGTAGGTTTTTGTGGGCTGCTTTCAGTTGTTTGTGCACAAGGTGGTGATGATGTCTGGTTACTACTTGTCCCACCACTATTGTTTCCTGTTGGAGGAGATTCTGGTTGTGGCTTTGTCTGATTATCTGGCTGTGGTTGTGGTGGTGGTGATTCTGGTTGTGGGGGAGGAGATTCTGGTTGTGGGGGAGGAGATTCTGGTTGTGGTGGTGGTGATTCTGGTTGTGGTGATGGTGATTCTGGTTGTGGTGATGGTGATTCTGGTTGTGGTTGAGATCCAGGTTGGGGCTGAGCTCCTGGTTGTGGCTGTTGATTTGAAGAACCTTTATTGCAATCAGTCCTTTTAACTGCCCATGGATGGTTGCAAGTTGTAACATCTGGGTCCCAATATGTTCCTGGACCACATTGAAAGTCATATTTTGTGCCTCTATCACATCTATAGAATTTTGTGCAATCACCCTCCACTGGGAAGAACCCATCACTAGTGCATTTTGTAGTTGAACCTGAAGTTTGTGATTGTGGAGGATTTGATACTGATCCTTGTGATGGGCTGGGATTGTTATCAGGGGCTCCTGTTGAAGTGGGATTTGAACTTGGTGTCTGAGATTGATTGGGACCAGACTCTGATGTTTGTGGTGATGTTAGTGGTTTACTGGGTTCTGGACTTTGTGACTGACTGGTTTCTGGACTCTGTGGTTGACTAGGTTCTGAACTCTCTGCAGGTTGGTTTGTTGGCCTGGGTTTGCAAGGCTTATCTGAGTTTGCTGGCAAGTAACTTGAATTTGGAGTGCCTGTTTGAGATGTGGATTCATCTGGACAATACTCAGGTTCTGGAGATTCTGGTTTCTGTTCTGGTTTGTTGCTTCCAGAAGTACTTGATGGTGTAGAAGAGGATGGTTGTTGTTCATTATTGGTTGGTTGTTTTGTTCCACCACCTGATCCACCACAGTCTGTCCTTTTTACTGCCCATTTATGGTTACATGTCTGTACATCTTGATCCCAATAAGTACCTGGACTACAAGTGAATTCATATTTCTGATAACTATTTCCATATTCAACACACCGATAAAATCTTGTACATTCTCCTTGTACTGGGAAGAAGCCTGCTTCTTTACATTGCTCTGGTTGTTGGCCACCACTTGAACTACTTGATGATGGAGGTTCTGCTCCAGATGGCTTGTTGTGTGTGTGAGATGCATTCTGACAAGGAGGTATCTGAGTCCCTTGAGATTGTCCATTCCCTGAAGGAGGTGGAGGAGTAGAAGATGATTGTTCAGGTTGTGATGAAGTAGGACTAGGCTTTTCTGTGGTAGGTGATGACTGGGTTGAACTTGATGTGGGTTGTTGTGGAGACTGTGTTGTTGGTGTGATAGATTGTGGTTTTTGTGGGGGTAGGGATGGCTTTTGAGTAGCAGGTTTAGATGTAGTTGATAGTGGTTTTGGTGGCTTTTGAGTTTGACTAGGTGGCTTAGCTGTTGGTTTTGGAGTCGGAGCAGCTGTGGTAGTATCTGGAGGTGGAGATGAAGATGATTGTTGAGCTTCACTTTCAGGTGGCATTACACTTGAACTTTCAGCTTCACTCTCTGGTGGCGGTGGTGGCGCAGATGTGGTAGTTGATGTTGGAGTAAGAGTTGTGGATTCTACTTGGCTGATGGGCATTGTTGATTGACCACTAGCTTGCTGTGTGGTTTGCTGACTTTCAGGAACTGATGTTGTTTGACTTAGAGGTGTTGTTGTTTCTTGATAACCCTCTGCAGTGGTTGATTGTTGATTATTACTGGAAGTAGCTTGATTATTGCCAGATGTGGACTGTTGTGAGGCTCCACTGGATGATGACTGTTGACCACCACTAGATGAGGTAGATTGCTGGTTATTGCTAGATGATGTGGTCTGCTGACCACTTGCTGAAGATTGTTGGGAGCCACCAGAAGATGTTGTCTGCTGACTACTTCCAGCTGATGTTGTTTGTTGATTGTTACCAGCTGATGTTGACTGCTGAGAGCTTCCACTTGATGTTGACTGTTGATTACTTCCAGATGAGCTTGATTGCTGATTACTTCCAGAAGCTGTTGTCTGCTGGTTATTTCCAGAAGAGGCTGATTGTTGAGAGCTTCCAGCAGATGTGCTCTGTTGATTACTTCCAGAACTGGTTGATTGTTGATTGGCATTTGATGCAGAGGAGGCAGATGAAGAACCTGAGCTAGAAGCTTGAGAAGCTCCAGTAGATGAGCCACTTCCTTGTTGGAATCCAGATACTGTTGTTTGTGTACTGCCACCTGCAGCTGAACTCTGTTGACTACTTGAGGATGCTGATGATGAGCCACCACCTCCTGCAGCTGCAGTACTACCAGTATCTGTTGTAGATGAGTTTGACCAAGCAAAGTTTGAAGATGATGATTGACTAGATGATGAAGATGAGGAATTTGACCATGATGATGTAAATGTTGATCCTATTGTTGAGTCAGATTGTATAAGTGTGGCTGCTGAACTGAGTGTGGTTGATTCACTTTCTGCATCACAGGAGACTAGATGAGCATGATTACAGGTCTGGAGATCTTGATCCCACATGGTGCCAGTGCCACATTTGAATTCATATTTGGTGAACTTTCCATCACCAGAATTGACACACCTCATAAATTTTGAGCAGTCACCCTTGACTGAATGGAATCCCTCTGAGCGACACTGGTCTTCATCAATTCCATTTTCAGATGTGTCTGGATGTGATGGCTCAGTTGATTCTGTGTAGGATGGTTGATGTGAAGGGCTGTCTGGATATGCTGGTGTCTGTGGATAAGATGGCTGTGCTACAGTTTGAGGATAGGAAGGCTGCTGAGCTGGAGTTTGTGGGTATGATGGCTGGTCAGGAGGTTGATTGGGGTCTGTAGAGGGTGGCTGTTGTGGATATGAGGGAGGAGGTTGCTGGGGATTTGAAGGAGGAGGATGTTGGGGATATGATGATGGTGGTGGTGGCTGAGGATATGATGAAGGTGGTTGTTGAGGATATGATGGAGGAGGTTGTTGAGGATATGAGGAAGGTGGTTGTTGAGGATATGATGGAGGTGGTTGTTGAGGATATGATGGAGGTGGTTGTTGAGGATATGATGGAGGTGGCTGTTGAGGATATGAAGATGGTGGTTGCTGAGGAGGTGGTTGCAACTCAGTCTGTGGTTGTTGCGGTGCTTCAGGTGCTGAAGGCTCTGGCTCAGGATCTGGAGGTGACACATAGTCTCTGCATTCTGGCCTGGATGAGCCATAGGGGTGGCCACATACATTAGTCTGTGGTTCATACACTGTGCCAGGTCCACACTGGAACCGGAAAGGTGTCAGTCCTGTTGAGCCAAAGTTGACACATCTGTAGAAGACAGAACAGTCTTGTGGATCAGGATGGAAGCCCTCACTGGTGCACTTGAATTTGTTGGGCTCAGATTGGCGTTGTCCTCTTCGTCTTTCTCCTATGGCATTAACTCCTGTAAAAGTAGAGCTAATATCAGTAATCATGTTAAGGAGCCAATATTCTTTGACTTGAAACTATAATGAATTGGATTCTCCAAATTTTCTCTCAGAACATAATAATTAGAGAAATAGGTTCATGTTATTAAATCCCCTGAGCTGGACTCAATTTACTGTGAGAGTAGAACAAAATTTTTATGAATAATCTTATTCACAAGTTGGTTTGAAATGACTGACAATTTATCAAACTGACAAATATACAGACACAGAATCTATTAATTTCGAATTCCTTTAAGTGCTATTAACTTATACTGAATACTTCTGCAATGGCGGAAATTAACAGTATTAAATAGCTGATGGAACTCGATGAATGATACTGTACAAAAATATCGGTCACCACCGGGAATCGAACCATGGACCTCCCAATTGCCAGTCAGGCGCCTTAACCATTAGACCATGGGTTCTCAATCTTTTTCAAGGACTGTACCCCTTAATGGAAAATTAAAATTTAGTGTACCCTTCTCACCGCGAGGTGATGTGGAGGGGGGGGGGGTGACGGTTAAATTAAAAAACCTTTTATCTACGACCATGTCATAATGTATACATTACAGTTTCACAATTGATGCCAAAACAGCTGTCTTTTCGAAATGCTTTTTGATACCCATTGCATAAAGAGCTCATTATAGTACAGGTTCTACATTATAACATGGGTTCTGGACCAATCAGAAGCATTTTTGATGGAATCAATATCGTAATTCAATATTGTGAAACTATCAGCTGATTTCATCAAACTGCTACACCAGCTACTTTAACCTAACAATCTACTATAACTTCTCATATTTGAGATGAGAGGTTAGGTACCGTATCTCTGACCGTCACAGGTAAAATGAAATTGTTTTAATTAAATGTATACTAGTGGTCGTAGATAAAATAGTGTATGCAACGATTTTATTTGGCCATTAAGGCACTCGTGAGATATTTATAACACTCGCATTCGCTCGTGTTATAACTTACATCTAACTCGTGCCTTAATAAGGGTCAAAATAAAATCGTTGCATAAACTACGGTACTATTTACATCTAAAACACAATACATTTTGAAATATATTTGAAACCCATTAAAAAAAAAAAAAAAAAAAAACGGGAAGGATGAGCTTGCTTCTTAACATAATTCCTCAATGCTAGGCTCAAGGTAAAACCTCAAATCGTCCCCAACATTAACCTTGTCTCTGAACTTCTACGAAATAGTTATACAAACCTATTGCACTTGTTGGTTCCTAGTAACTCGACCACAAAGTATTCAATTTATTAGATTTCATTATTAAATAATAACCTTGCGTGATTGCGAAATGGGAAAAAATAGTTTAATTTTTCATTAACCTGCCTCGCGTATTAACTTGGCCATATCGGCTCGTATCTCAAGTTAGTTTGAAATGACTGACAATTTAACAAACTGTGAAATGAACAGAAACATAATTTATTAATTTCTGTTTGTAATACTCTGTTTTAAATTCCTGTTTGAATACTGTTGTCAGTATCCGCCATTGCGGGAGTCTTCAGTATAAATTAATAGCACTTAAAGTAATTCGAAATTGATAAAATTATATTCAGTTCATCTAATTTGTCTTTTCACTGATCAGCACTGAGATATTTTTACTTAGGTTCTTCTACAATGATGTTATTAATGTTGAACCACCAGTTTCGAACCACCAGTTAAATGAAAATAATGCAAATTCTTGTGTATTTTGTGGTCAAGATTATGATGAATATAATAGGATTTATAGGAAACAGCACTTCAATTAGAATTCATGTATAAAGTGTGGCAATCTTTACTTATACTAATGTTTTTTATGGCCGTTATATTATTTTCTAATACAACTGAATTCCATTTCTCCAATTAAAATGGTTTAGTGACTAAGTTGTCAAAGGATAGAGTATTTTAAAAATAAAATTCTCTCACTTCATAAATTTTTCAATAAAAAATTCATTAATTTCTAAATTTTTAATTTAAAAATTTATTATTAAGTATTCCAATAATATATGAATTGAAAGCAGTTACTGATAATAAATGTGGAATGCAGTAATCAAAATAATTATTCATTTTTTCTACATTGTGAATTATTTCACATGAAATAAACATCTTTCTTAGTACTGGTGCTTCAATATTTTGCCAATAAGAATTTATTTAATTTCTTGAAATATTTTTTAATTTTATATTCAAAGGAGCTTGCATGAAGTTATCTTATATGACAGAATTTTCCACAAACTGTAATTAGTTCATTTGAGTGGATCTTTTTCATTTAATTTCATTCCTTTCAAGTTCACTTTATTGATTTTATTTCAGTCTACTTTGATCCTTTTTCGTCTGTAGTTGAATAAAAAACCTATTACACTTAACACTTCCAATATTTATTTTCACGAATTATTCTATTTGATTTTTCAGAGAGTTCAACTGAAATTAAAATAATTATCTCCCTCAACTTTATTTCCCTCAGCGACAACCTAGATAATAATTCAAACGTCTATTTCCATGACAGCTAAGCTTTTGATTATTCACACACGCGCAAGCTCAAGTGCCATAATATGACGTCACAATGTTGACGCATGGGTTCATAAATGGTAATAATGATGCGATTCTGCGCAAGGCCTCACTATACTATATATATGTAGAGTGGACCGGTGCTATATATATTATATAGGTTCTGTTCTGTCGCACTGGTCCACTCAACTTCATTACCTATTCATTATTCAATTTTACGCATGTGTTATATTGTCAATTACGTGGTAATTATCAGTTAATCCCTGTTTGGCTTATCCCCTTGTTGACAGGAATTAGAGCCACAAGTGGTGCTGGGAGAGTGGATGTGGTCAACTTTTATGCACAGCTCATGATTTTTATTCAAGCTGTTTGCTGAAAATTGATTCATTTGGCTATTTTAACAAAACGTGGTTTATTTTAACCCACGCACAAGTCTCGGACTCATGTGGGCATCATCAGCAATAAAAAAATTTAACCATGTGAGTTCCATTATGCCATGTCGTTGGAAATGGACATTTTGTGTCTTGTTTACTTCTACAAACTTGGGCTGATAGGATGCTGGACTAGACATCTTGTCATTTGTACTTTGTTCAACTAAGTATTACCTATCATAGAGCAACCTTCAAGATGAAGATAGAACTACCTTCAACCATCTTGATCCTTGATGTTTGGTCTATGGTATTATTTACGGCACATAGGCCTAAGTATTGTTGGACTAATTCATCTCTTATTATTTTAATAGAAAAGCGTTTCTAATGTCATGCCTGGTGCTATATTCATATTCATAATATGAATAACATGCACTTTATTTTGTTGTGGATTAATACTGTGATACTTTCCTTCATAAATTGGTGAAAATCGATTAAATCTCTGGTTGTGAATGCCTGGAGCAAATCTAAATGTTACGTTGTAGCCTAGGCTTTGTTTTATGGAGAGAGATAATTAAGAATCCTTGGGTATTCGTTCATTTTTCTCAAGTTTTATATCTTAGAAGCAAAAATATGTAGTATCTATATGAAATAAATTGGATGTTTAAAAAACTAAGGAACACTGAGTGAAAAAGTATGTTTCGTGCTTCTTACAGCGTTTCAAATTAGCATTATTATATATTGAATCATATCATAAATATACACTAACTATGCATCAATAAATAGGATACATCACGAATCTACAGCATTCCAAGTAATATTATGAAATAGCGCGGACTGATCTGGAAGTTTGTAGGAGGCAACTTCTAGAGGTATCTTCTAAATTGAAAAAAATTACCTCATCATTACATTCATAAAAATTAAAGTCGATGTTTGAAAAATGAGTTTGAGGAATGGATAGTTCTAAATGGTGATATTGGGATTAACTATATTTTCAGCTGTACTTTCATGTGCATTCAATAGTTTTGTTGAAAAATCTTTACTTTTTCATGCTTTTTTGAGGATGAAACCCACATTGGTCTAAGACCTGTGCGTGGGTAAGGAGTTGGATGATTGTGATTGATGAGCTGGATCTACAGTTTTAGGTGGGTTCTGAACCACCGGGAAGTGATTTTACAACAGAGAACAGTGTATTTTTTGCTGGCCAATCTAATCGGTCACCCTTGCAAAGAGTGCTCAGTAGAACCTATCTGATTGAACAGATACCTGCTACGGCTCACGGCTATCACTTCCCACTTTAAAAACTTTCTTTTCAAGTTCGTTATTTATTAGATTTTTAAATTAGAATAATATTTATAAATTATTCTTCTTCAGTTATACTTAAATTTTTGTTTTTGCCTTTTTCAAGAATTTATTTTTTTCTTTTCACTTGCGTGCCACTCAAATCAATTGTCAAAAGTTCTTTTCAGACTCGTTGTTAGCACTCAAACTTCTTAGCTTGTGCTAGCGATGCCTTCAAAATACTTTTCTTCTTCTACTTTTTGTAGTTCTAATTCAAATTTATTTTTTGTATTTGATTCACATTTTTGATACGGCAAAATAAATTTGATTTGATTTGATCAGCGTATAATATCAATCAAATTTCATTAGATTCTATTTGAACATGTAGAAATAGTTCATAGTGAGGAGCAATAAGAAAAACATTTCACTGGAGTGAAGGAATAATGTTTTTGCATTTCCGTCTTTCAAGGATATTATATGGAAGGAGCAAGGAAACATGGGACAGTTTGAATTAGCCAATCCACCCACTCGAAAGTCCATGATTTATGATGGCATCCGTTATGGCATCTCATAACTGCACAATGGCTCTACACGTGTGGTAGGCCATCGACATATTTTTGAACTGAACTCAGGAAGGCGTGGCATGCCTTGTTTCTAAACCCGTCCCATACTGATTTAAATTGCTGTACTGAATAGCGAGCTCTGACTATTTTGCTTGGGGGGTTTCATGTGAGATCAGTATCATCAGCAAATATTCGTATCCTAAAAAAATGTGAGTTCGTATTTTTATCAACTACTGAGATTGTGTGCAAATATGGTCATGTGTTTTGTGGTAAATATGGTCACGAATAATCAGTCACGAATCATTGAGGTTAAATTTTTGTTAATAGTTATAATTATTAGTATTTAGTGGTACTACAGGTATATGTTGATAGATTGTTTATGAGTAGAATTTTAATGAATAATACTATTGTCAGGAAACCCTATTGTCAAGTGAACATTAAGATGATCGTCTCATAACAAACGAGTGCTTTTGAAATTTTTGTTAGACTGAAATTTAGTTGGATATGAAGGAACTGATATTTTTGCAAACTGTCATATATTATACAGAACACAATTTCGAATTCCTTGAAGTGCTATAAATTATACTGAAGACTGACGCCCGACCGGCAATTGGGAGGTCCGTGGTTCGATTCCAGGCGGTGACAATATTTTTGCGCAGTAGCGTTTATTGATTCCTATAATTTATTCAATGCTGTTGTCAAATCTGCCATTGCGGAAGTCTTCAGTACAATTGATAGCACTTTGAGGAATTCTATATTAATAAATTATGTTCTGAAATTTTGTCTGAAGATATCAAACATATATTACTGACAAATTAAAATAATAATCAATTATCAAACATTTGTAAAACTACAAATAATAATTCATTATTTTTACAAAATATTTGTATTAATGATATTTGTTTTGAGCTTTTCTCTGACCTTACTACCTGATGCACTTTCTAGACCCCATGACTAACCCGCAAAGACGAGACCAGAAATGTTTTTTGAGGTGGTTATCAAAAAGTAGAATATCTTGGGTGGGGGGATATCATAAATTAACTAATTTTTCATT
Source organism: Conomelus anceps (assembly GCA_948455865.1). Classification (NCBI taxonomy): domain Eukaryota; kingdom Metazoa; phylum Arthropoda; class Insecta; order Hemiptera; family Delphacidae; genus Conomelus; species Conomelus anceps. The sequence goes on along the minus strand of OX418225.1, from coordinate 20,459,948 downwards.
AAACATTTTACTTAAATTAATACAAAACAATTTTTAGCTAGAAAATGAGTCCAAACAAGTCATCTAAATCTAATTGTTCAACTAAAACTCAGGTAACAACGCGATCCCAATTAATCAAACAATCAACATCATCTCTTAAAGCTACTGTAGATGCAGAAGAAACGGTTGCTAAACTATTGCGTGATCACACCGAATTAAAAACAAAATTAGTCATCACTAAACATTTTGAGAAAGACCGGATAGGGTTGGGAAGGTATTTGTTTTCCAAACTAATTCAATTTATCTAGAAACATGTTAGCCTAAGTGAAGATAGCTCATTTAGATGCTTATACTAGTGTCCCTAGAATAATTAACGAAAATAACAAATACATTGATGATAGTGTAAATATTTGTAATTTCTCTAACAGATATCACCAACTAGTTGCTAAGAATCTTCAAAAATCTCTAAATACAAATATTAGTAATTCAAACATGTAAAATATCGAAGCGATCCAGAATGAATTGAAATTCCATCCAGCATCCCAAGACGAGTTGTCAAATATCATTGATAGGTTGAATTTGGTAGGAAACTCTACAACAAACTACCGCAGTTTTTAAAGAATCTTCAAAATATAGAAATATTTAAAAAACAATTGAAAACATTTAGTTGATAAAGCTTTTAGTGTACAAGAGTTCCTTTCACATCAAAATTAAGCCTCACTTCATCTAGTTGATCTAGTAATTATGGTAACTAGTATATAAGATTGTATAATTGTTGATCTGACTTGTCTCATATTTCTTATACTGGAGTCTCCGGGACGTAATCTACATAAAATCATATAAAAATAGTCCTCATTCTCATATAAGACATAAATAACATTTTTTAGTGATGGTTGAGAATTTCAGGAACACATCCCACTCGGTTCACGTCTGCTAGCCCGTCGGTCAGCTAGGTCACCTGCCACACTTCTGTACATTTCTAATTTCTTTCAAATGGGCGTTCATAGTTTTTGGTAGATTAATGAAGAAAAGTTTTAAATTATTTGAAGGGCTTTTTCAATGACTATCAGTCTGTCTTTCTAGTGCTAAACCCAGAATCGTTTCCGGAGAGCAATGGGGAGGGACATGGATATTTTGTTGATGTCCTATATCTTATTTCCACTGATATTATTTATCTAGAATTTCCAAATTATTCAATTTTCACTTTCTACAGTCTAAATTCTAGTCTAAAGTAGTCTTATTCTAGTCTAAAACAGTCTTATTCTAGTCTAAAGTATTATTTTGGCCACTTCCCAGTAATGTGACACCCATAATATTATCATATGTCTTTGTAACACTCCATACTTTTATTGTTGTTTGAAATTTTGCGTTGATATTAATACTCCCTCGTTTTGGTGCTGTCATAATATTGGTTTTTAATCACGCACACATAACATTTGGAAATAAACATTAATAAACGAAACCGAAAGTCTAATCTGTAGTGTACTGTATTTTTAACTCTATTTTTCATGAAAGCAGATACCATGAACGGCATAAAATAAAAGGATTACAAAATTTAATTCTCGATTGTATCAACCAGTTGCTCACCTCTCAAGACATGTCACGTCTACATCAATTTTATTCTCAAATCCTTTCTCCCATTGGTAAACTACATTCCAGAGAGAATACATTCCAGCTCTCCATTCAGACAGAATCTAAGTTTCTTTAGAAATTCCAGCGATCCTCATGAGCCGTAACTCAGAATCTAGTGACAAATCATGTGCTGATTCTTGGAATCTTTGACAACTATTAGGGATGTTAGTTTCAGTGGAACACAGATTTATTATAGTTCTATAAATTTGAAACCTGTATAATATACAAATTTTGTTCTATTCGAAGTTTTGCCTGGAAACAGGACTCTGCTCTTTCCAGTTTAGTTCGAGCTAGCGGGACGTTACTGAGGACTGAGGCCCGTCTCCATAGCAGGTCTGCATTTTATCAGATTCCTCCTATCCTCGCCACTTTACCAAACTGATGTCAAAGAGAGAATCGTATTTGTACTTTTGAACTTAGAACTGAAAAAATCTCTCTTGTAAGATTTTTTTTTGAGGATAAAGCCCATATAGGTCTGAGACCTGTGCGTGGGTAATGAGTTGGATGATCGTGAATGATGAGTTGGATCTACAGTTTTAGGTAGGTTCCGAACCACCGGTATTTGTGAATTGTGTTATTCGAGTAACAGCATTGATAAGTCTGTTTTATTTCTTTCTGATTTAGTTGGAATATTTAAAGAATTTTATCAGAACCACTGACGATCGCCAGGTAGCCAGACCGGGCCTGTGAACGAGGATGAGTTTATGGGAGAATTTGGTGATGTATCCCCCCCCCACGAAATTCTTAACCGATACTGATAAAAGTGTGTCTTTTATGGAGATGAGGACCTTTTTTAGGTGATAGGCTATTCCCTTCCCCAAAATATTTTCTCATTTGGTATCCCCAAAAAAATTCTGGATTCGCCCCCCGTGATGAGTAGCGAGTATATTTTTTAAACTGGGATATCTTATGAGAAGACTTGTAAATTTATTGACACATCGGCTTCAAAACTGATTCCTATCTCTGTCCAACACGCCATCAATAATGAATGGACTGATTGTCGTTGCTACCTCAAAGCAAACGTGAGAAGATACGAATCGACTTCGACTTCATCCACTTGTCATGCACGAATGGCTTAATTAATCTTGATAACTCAACTGTTTGAATGGCATACAAAAGCGGACTGACGTAGGATTCTATCTGAATACCATTCATTTTGAACTCGAAAGAATGCTGATCCATCTTGTTTGTTGTGCTCCTAATGTATTGCTTGAAATTTTGCTATCAGATCTGATTAGAACCAAACAGGAGCCTTAAGAGACCATTAAACTGGTGAGATTAATAAAACGCTCACATTAGAATATTCCTCTCAACAAGAGACATGTAATTTATTCAACAACTTGTGTAATTACTGGATTATTATTACTTTGTGAGAGTGAAGAAGTTTGCGTCTTTGTTAGTTAGCTTGGCGGTTTTATTACCCCATGATAGAATTTATTACTGAGTTCCGTAAAGATGAGTCATTTTACGATCGTGATCTCTCATTTGATGTTCTTGATGTACAGAAATTTGCTCTGTACCCTGGAAGATAATATATTGTTCCTTCATCGCTAGTGGTGTATCAGGATTTTTCGCGAACTATCTATTCAGTATTTATTGCGGATCTTGGAATCATTTATTGTACGATAAAAATTCTAAAACAAAAAAAAATCTATAGGAAAGGAAATTTGAAACGTTCCTTTATATGAAAAAGTACCATTGTTTTTTTTGCACATGTCCAAATGAGTCTGAGACTTGTGCGTGGGTAATGAGGTGAATGATTACACTAAATATCCATGGCTGAACTAGAATCGAACTGATGAATAAAAGACGAAATTGTCACAACCACATTTATTAAAACTTAGAGAAACTAGTTTCGGTTGTTACACCATTATCAATCTCAATCAGACTGAGACTCTGATTGAGATTGATAATGGTGTAACAACCGAAACTAGTTTCTCTAAGTTTTAATAAATGTGGTTGTGACAATTTCGTCTTTTATTCATTATGGATACCTTCCACAATATCACCTTCGCCACTACAAAGAAAGAGAATCGAACTCGTGATCGCGGGAGTAGAGGTCAGTCAGAGACTGTCTCTAATCGATTACTAGTCGGACTTGACATTTCTCTTCCACAACTAGCATTGAAGTAAAATAATATTAATAATAGAGAGAAAAAGAAGACTTGAAAGACAGACAATACCGAAAAATGTATAAGCTTTAACCTCTTTCCATTAATAAACAAATGAATTGGTCACTTTCTATTGTCAAAAATTAGACTATTTATCTTGGCATTCAGAATCAGATGTGAATTGCAATAGGATATCATACTAGTATGGCACTAATTTATCAATATAATACCATAATAGTTGTAATATCTAGGATGATTTTCAATTTTTGGATCATTTTCACAAGGGCTCAAAACAATAATTTATACTCGCCTATAATAAATTCATTATGTCATACTTCAAATAATTCTACGCCAGAATTTTTTCAACATTCTTTCTCAGTGTTACACCGCTTTTTGAAAAAAATCAATGTTATAGTTGTTGAAGCAGGGCCGTATACAAGGGAGGGGTTGCCCGGCCCTCCCCCCGAAATAGATATAAATTTGGTAAAACAATTTTCTACTCACGAATTTGTGTTGTAAAATATTTAATTAGTTTGATTTGCTTGATTCCTTAATAAAAATATTCTTGAAATTTAATCTATTTTCGTCACTGAGTTGAAGACTTCGACGGTCTCTGTTTCGATCCCGATCTAGGCCTGGAATTTTTGTTAAATCATTCACCTCATTACGCAAGCACAAGCTTTGAACTTTTGTGGGAATAGTAGAATCATTCACAATAAAAATCAGCTAATCGCAGTTGCAAGTAGTCAAAGTTAATTCCGATTATTTTTGAAAAAAAAAAATTGGGAATTGAAAAATGGATTATGTTACTACAGTAGTACAGGTTATTCACTGAAAGTTCAAAGTAGTTTTACTTTTCATTATTGTTTGGGGTCAAAAAGTAGATAATTATGAATTAAATTGAAAAACGAAATACTTGTTGAAATTTCTCTTATTCATTTTATTCTTTTTTATCTATATCTCTGGTCCATTATCCCGTTTAATCAATGCGTTCTAGTGTAACTTTTTAAGTTCATTATCCCATTTACATTATCTAATTATCTCTAATTACATTTTTATCCTATATATGTATGAATAAGATATATTTCAACTTAGCTTGAGTGGCTGAACTGTTTTACGATTGATAAATTTATTGTTGATTCTTGAATGAGCCCCAATGGATTGCCATTAGAATACCGTAACAATTAATTTTCTTTGTAGTGGTGAAGGTGATATTGTGGAAGGTATCCATAATGAATAATAAGACGAAATTGTCACAACCACATTTAATAAAACCTTGAGAAACTAGTTTCGGTTGTTATACGATTAGGCCTATCAATCTCAAACTAAAACTAAGCTTCTCTGTACTTTAGTTTTAGTTTGAGATTGATAATGGTATAACAACCGAAACTATTTTCTCAAAGTTTTAATAAATGTGCTTGTGACAATTTCGTCTGATTATTCATTAACAATTAATTATTGTAAATCACTAAGCACTTTAAATTTATAAAATGAAATAAAGTAGAGAAGATAATCTTGTGAAAGAATTCTTCAACCATAGAAATGTATCCAATCAGTCAAATGACTGTTGAAAAAATAATGTGAATTTCGTATCTGCCAGTAAATAATGCAGATTTATTCAGTCCTATGCAATTTTTATATGGATGAATCACCTGCTTTTGCTCTTCAAGGATCATTCTCAGTCATGTAAACAACTTCCTGATCCTTTTACAATTAAAGTTAAATTGCCGTCAATTTTCCAGGACATTGCAAAGATGTCGTGACTTTTCAAAGTTTGCATGCTAATTGGCGTTTCATTATTAACAGCAGTTAAACCGGTCATTATCACGTGCCAATCTTTCCTCCGGCAAGTGAAGTGGAATGCTACGAGAGCTTTTAGCTAAAAGTAATATTGCCATTAGTGCAATACATCTATTTCAATTCACATAACGTAAGATTGAGATGAACTGATTAGATGAAGTTGACTAGACTAACGTGTAGCAGTTTTTCGAGTCATACAATACATTTTTACGTATAGCCTAATTTCTTTCAAATTTGTAGATTTTTAAAATTTATGTCAAGTCAAGCTACTCCACAGATTTAAAAAATTTAATTTTACTCTAATCTTTTTAAGCTATTCAATTTAAAAGCTTATTTCTTATAGGGAAGTAATAGCCGAGTGCTGTAGCAGGTATCTGTTTAATCAGAGATAAGCTACGAAACTCCGGGGCGCTCTTTGTAAGGGTGACCGATTTGATTGGCCAGCAAAAAAGACTCCGTTCTCTGCTGTAAAATCACTTCCGGTGGTTTTACAACCACCCACCTAAAACTGTAGGTCCAATTCATCAATCACCATCACCCAACTCATTACCCCCGCATTGGTCTCAGACCTATGTGGGCTTCAGCCTCCGAAAAAAATCTCTGATGGAATTTTACGCTGATTTCCTCACTACCGTATGTAGTATTTATTGTTTACTGAAAAATACCTCCTTTCTGTTTCAAGGTCTCCGAATTTAAAAAAGTGGTTTCTGGGGATTGGTGTATTTGTTTGTGTGTGGATTGCCTGTGAACAACATATTTCAAATCTCGATGAACGGGCTCACATTAAGTTTCAAATTCGTAGCCGATTTATTTATATATATTACTAATAGCAGTAATATCGCAAGAGATACGTCACAAATCTTCAAATAAAATGGGTTACAGAAAGGTGGTACTCACTAATGTCAAAAATAGATTTTTTACGATTTTCTTGAAAACGGCTCTAACGAGTTCGATTAAAAAATCTAATGCACTGTACTGCTACTTATGTTTCATATCAACTAGCATGAGTCTCATTTAGGGAAAAACTGAAGCGGCTCCACCCCACTCCCAAGTAAAAGTGTTTTTCTTGAGTTTTGAATGGGGTTTCACGAGGAGAAGGTTAATTTTCAATGTTGTGATTAATATGCCATACTTTTCTGTTCCAATCTGGAGTTTGGGTCCTTTGTAAAACTGTTTTTAAACCCCCATGGTCAGATTGTGTTGCATTGATTCCTTCCAATAAAAATAAGATGTTGGAAGATATTTTTCGTTCAGTAGGAAGAAGCTTTTTATGTCTTCTCTAATTTACAAACATGATTTGCACTTTAGTGCAAATTACTAATGTATTATGATTACTTCACATTGCGTTTTCTTTAAGAGTTCTTGAAGTTTTGAGAACTAATAATATATTTATGAGTTGGGAAATTCTAGTTCCGATTTCAACTTCTTGAGAGGTGCCTATGTAATTTCCAGCTTGTAATTTACATTAGTATTCGGAATACATTCTATTAGACATAGAAAAGTGAAATTAACTATGCATCGACACTCGAAGAAAAGTGAGATATCTTAATATTAAGTTACTAAATCCATAGTATTATGGGCTATTATTATTTTGTCTCGAAAAAATGTGGGACGTTGATCTTGATCTGTTATGCAAATGCGTTCAATTCCTATTCGATGCATCGAGTTTTTAAATTTGTAATTTTGAGCTTTGAATAATTTTAACCGGGGGCAAGATTTTGAGGTCTGATAGAACTTGCGGCAAAGAAAGAACGAATCTTGCTTTGCATTCATATAATTAAATTTGAATTTCGAGGGATCCTCCTTGTAGCAGGTTGAAATAAGCTCAGATTTTTATCTGCAGCTTTTCTGTAGCATTTTAAAAAGAAAATCCGATAAAATGATTCGATAATGTCATCACATAGGTTAAACCTGGTTTGTAAGTCGTTCATAATTTATGCTGAATTCGAAACACCTTACATATAAGATAAAGTGATTTTTGTAGCTTGTTATTGAATCTTCATCAACTCAACAGCCTTGCGAATAGAATTTTCATTTGTAATTTTCATTTAATATCTATCTTTTTGTTTAATCGAAACAGCCTCACCAATGATGTTTATGCAGAATACCTTGCACTCTAACTCAGATTTAAAGTTTCAAATGGACATTATTTTCTAAATAATTCTTGTCCGTTTTCATATTGTTGGGCTATATAACAGAGCTCTAGTATAATTTCCTTAGCCAAGATCATTTATGTAGCAATATACGTCATTTATCCCATTTTCTTCGCATTTAATTGCTTCATAATAATTTTCTTGCAATTCGCTGATGTTTTGCTTTGTGTTTTGTGATCTTATAAAATCTAGATTATCTAATATCGTCGTAAGCTATTTTTTTATCATATCAAATACTTGATGAGCTATCAATTTAATTATAAGATTGCAATATTGGCAATAATTAGCATCTATTCTGGGCAATGAACAATTTCCACCGATCAGCTACAAGTAATAATTATTCATGATTACTTATCTTTCATGAATATAACGTTTCTCTGTTCATTTTCTCTATATGTACTTATTTGTTATTGAGCTCTTATTTTTCATGATTTTAATATTGAGTTCATATTTCACTAGATTATTTATCTCTAGATTTTATTTAGATTATTTATGTCCTCTGTATTATCAGTGATGCATATCTATGATTCCCATTGAATTATTAAATTGCATGGTTCAGTTGCTACCCCTCTTGAATCACGATTTCCCCAGTAATTTCTACAATATTCATCGATTTACAAAATGAAATTGAATTTACCTTGAAAAACATGAATAATAAAGTTATAATAAATTGAATAACCTTGAAATTTCTTTCCTTGAATTGTCAATTGGCCTTGATAAACCTTGAAATTATGTATATTATATATTTTATGTATTTAGTGCTTTATTTTTAGATATTTCTAGACATACAGATTATCCGAAGTGACATTCTTGGTTATGATCTTAAAAATCCTCTAGTAGTATGAATTTGATGACTTATTTTTTTTTAAATACCGGTAGTTGATACCAAGATATTAGAGAACATTTTTAGGACATGCCTTCTAATTACGTTGATTGATAATTTAGGGGCTCTGTTCTATGTGTCCAATATTTTCATTTTGTTAACTTGCAGTAAATTGGTTTAATCTAATATTAAAACTGACACTGTATTTCACTTTTAAATAATGTTTTACTCACATATATTGGAGATGCTTGAGGAATGCATTTCACTTCTGAAAACTGGTTTAGATTGAAATTGCTATTTTTGATCTTGACTCTTTTTTTCAAGATGTATGTAGAAGATTGAAACCTGAACTGTGGAGTAGGCCTACTTCATTACCACCATCCCATCACGCCATGTGTACAGGAGGGGAAATTGGCATAATAATAAAAATGTGGATACAATTGAATAAAATCAGGTAATGGCTGTCAATTTACTCATTTTGTTTTCTCTCCTCATTAGTAAGTGTCTGACTTCCAATTGTTTTCTTTCTCTTAATTAATTTGTTTGAGAATTGGAATCATGTTTGGTTTTTAGAGAATAAAATGTAGGAAAATGAGAATAATGCATTTTATTAATTTCAACAATTCTGAAAATTATCTACCAATAATATCTTATTTTAGTTTAATTCAATTTTCAATTTTTTATTCTCATTTCAACAACAATTCATTATGACAGACTTATAACAAATACCATTTTTCAATATTAAAAAATGGAATAATCTTTTAAACCTATCATATATGAGTTAAAGCTAGCATAATCATAAAGCTTGTGCGCTAGCAGTGAGTTAGAAATAATAGTTTATTTATTTTACTTGTAAGACAGAAAAATATTTTTTAGTTTAGTTAATAGTTTTTCAAACTGTTTTCAATCATAGTTATTTTATTACAGATAACAAATGATGAATATGGAGTAGGCCTACCTTATCTGAGTTCTAAAAGTAATTACTTCTGGGTGGTTCGGAACCCACCTAAAACTGTATGTCCAAATCATCAATCACCAATTCATTACCCACGAAAAATGGGAAAAAATGTGTGACATAAATATTATAGAAGGAATAGACTTCTGAAATAAAACATGAATTAAATACAGTACTAATACGGGAGGAGAAACTTTAGAGGGATGGACACTCAATTCAATTTGCTTGATAACACTACAGTAAGAGAGACTGAATTATCTATGCATACTTATGTTGAAAAATTTCATGATAGTTCCAGAATTTAACAAATTAATAATATTCTATACTTGCCATGATTGTGGACATGTGAGCAGATGACTAGTAGCACAGCTACCAGCCTTGGTAGCCATGACGACATTGTTATTCGTTATTTCGCATTCGACGATTCCTGGAACAAATAAAACATTGAAATTATTATCAATATGTCAATTAACAATTAACAACAGTACAATTTATTAATGCAGATCAAATAAATCACGTGGTTCAGTAATTGTAATGAACAAGGATAGAATAGATCTCCAATTGAGATATTTAATTTCCAAAGTGTTCCTGGAGAGCTCTTGAATGAATTTTTAGTTTTTAAATGATTTAGGAATAATTTTCCTATGTGAGGAATTAGACCTAAGGGTCACTATGATAATGTTGAACGATGATATGTGAATGAAATATTTGTTTTCCTTTTCCAGTTTTATTTGGAAGTTATGCTTAAATATTTATGAGTGTTGTAGTAACCACATTTTTAATTTTTCTCTGTGTAAAATAGTCATCAAGTCCTGAACTTATTCAGATGCGACCTGAAAACTCTCACCAGACCTTAGTCAGCCAGATCACTGATCACGACCTATTATTACTCTGTAAATTAATTGATATTTAAATATTAGTGTATATAATTAGATAGAAGGGAATATCTACACCTACTTATGTGTGAAATACACATAAATTTGTGTTTTTAATCACTCATGAAATATCTAAATTGTGATTCATTTCTTTGTGAACAGACCTACAAAAACTCTCCATCCACCAACACCACATTCCTAGACTTAACATTCCAGTCTTGAAAAATTTTGTAAATGTTGCATCCTGTAGAGTCTGAAAAATTATAGTTATCTTATTTTTGTTCCAAGATATTTTGCTGTGATACCGTATACTTCGTCCGCCTTTTCAGCTTCCACAACATTCCTAGACAGAGGTTTCCTCATTTCAAATGTTGCACCTTTGCTAGATAATAGTCCCTTGAATAATGTCTCCAGATCTTATACCTTGATACCAAACTCTACCAATGCTGCTTGATTTTTTTCAACAATTTGATCTGGGACTTGTATTTAAAACTACTCAGTTGTTTTAACTAATGAAATAGACGCTTCTGTCTGTATTGAGTAGATTATTACATATAACTAAATGTTTTCTTCACAATTATGTTAACAACTTGTGAATGATGCCCACATGAGTCAGAGACTTGTGTGTATAAAATAATAACTATATTATTATATAATGACTATATTATATGTATTGTATAAATAATATATGAATTGCGATTACCTAATTTTCTTATTTATTTATTCATTCATTCATTCATTAGAAGAGAGACAAAGCAAAGTTTTTCACTTCAGCTACACTGTAACTGAATAAAATGATAAAATTCTACAGCTAAAAAGTAACATTTTCACAAAACTTAAAATTAATTATTAGAAGATATCTTAGATACTAATAAAATCATACTTTATGATTAAAATTCTCAAAAATGCAATCGTTTAGTTGCTTTTCATTTTCTACTTAAAACTCAGACTTCACAAAATTATAATAGTTTCGAGGAGTTCTAAAAAAATATCAATTTCAGAGTTGAAACATTGACCAACTTGACAAAATTATTTATTGGTGAGAATAGTGTTTAATTTGTGCGACATTTTTTTTCTGAGGATGAAGCCCACATAGGTCTGAGATCTGTGCGTGGGTGGATGTTGGAAGATGGTGATTGATGAGTTAGACCTACAGTTTTAGGTGGGCTCCGAACCACCGGGAAGTGATTTTACAACATAGAACAGTGTCTTTTTGCTGGCCAATCTAATCGGTCACCGTTACAAACCGGACCTACGAGAACGCAGCTTATCTTCATCTGATTGAACAGATACCATATTGTCATATTATGATTATTTTAATGTTTCCAGCTTTTTATGAACTTCTTAAATAAATTTTTTCCTCTATCCACTCATAGAAATGTCATTCAAGGAAAAAAAATCGTTTAAAAAATTTATTTAAAAAAAAATGAGTTTTCTACTATTTTTCCTCTGATCTGATCAATTGTCTCATTAATCACGCAGGGGTTTTAAATAACCTTTAACATGCTTTGTGAACAATAATTGCCAAATTGATGACCATTGATGTACATCACACAGTTTTTTATAGTCAAAGTCCGTTTCTAACAAGAATGGTTTACTATGATCCCAGTAGTCTGCTATGTAGTAATTCGCCCATAGGTTAGCAATAATTGAGTGTGACTACTTTACAAGGTAGGGTACTGGACTTTTACTCATGTTCAAGCACTTGTGTAGGAATGTTTAAATGTAAGGAGTTAAGTTACAAGAACTTGAACTTGTAGCTTGTCAATAACAAAGAGGTGGATGACCTCTGCTTGTAGTAGCCTTTACCTTGACTCTGCTATGAAGAGAGTGGTCCAGTTCTATTCTATAAAGGAGTGTGCTATCGATTTGCCAGCTTATTCTCTCTCCTTTACCTTGTCTCTCTTTTATTTCTATTATTATTATTATTCTCATCGCTTCTCCTGTCACTCTCATATACTTTTATATATCCTTCTTCTTCTATCTGAATGGTAAAACCAGTTATGCAAATCGGTTAATCTACATTTTCCTTCTCCAAGTTTCTTTTCTTCCTGGCTGTTTGCACGTCCTTAGGCTATAAACCTATATAGATATACAACTAAGAAAATATCTGCATATATTTTTTATGAGCTATAAAGTTTTCATTCTATTTCCAGACAACTGACAGAGATTGTGGATATGCACAACTGTATACACGGCCAGAAAACAAATATGCTAAGAAGACAGAGATAACACTTTAGGATGGTGACGGCTGCATCATGTTTAGTGTCTTTCAACGTGGGCTGCCAAGGTATTAATTTCCATTTTCTGATTCATTCGTATCTAATACATTAATGACATGTGTTTTAAATGATAGCTAACCTGTTATCACGTGAATTTGTCAAAAAACATCACGTTTTTTCTTATAGGCTACCGGTACTTCCAATACATTAGATGTCTCCATTCAAAATAAGAATTCTTTTTAAAATTTGGGTGGCAAAATATAAAATAATTATGAATAAGTAAGTCATTGATCAATCATTGATCCTTTAATGACCATCTGGTAGCCAGTTTTAAATAAACTGCATTGAACCTATGCTTTAGCAGAGATAAATAGATTGAGCCACTAAGTGATTCTTGAGTGTTCAGTAGCCGGGGTACGTGCACAGAAGAACATCAATCATGGATGCGAAATCAATCACGTACTGTGTAATGACAGATTGCTGGTGTGTGAATACCACCATTCCACAGCATGCGTTATATTGTGCGATGATGATCCTGTATTGATGCTTCCCCAAAATTAATTCCAAACAGCACTTGGAGAAGTGATAAAAAAGAGAAAATGCACACATTCTAAAAAATACAAATACATGCTAATATCAAAACTGACACTGTATTTCTATTTAATATATGATTTTGACTCACTTATACTGGAGATACTAGAGGGATGCATTTCACTTCCAAAGAGAAGCTTCATCAGCCTGAGGCTGAGGAAAATCATATATTAAATAGAAAAACAGTGTCAGTTTTTGTAGTATCAGCTGTTGTTATCATCACTTAGCAACTGTTTTGTATATCTTGTTTGTGTAACACACATATTAAATGGTTCTTCGTTCTACATCTTGGGCTTACTTTACAGTTTTGATATCAGATTTTTCATCAAGTATTTCGTCATGGAAAACATCGAAGACAAGTAAATTTAAAAAAAATACAAATACATTCTAAACGTTTTTCCTTATTTTCCTTGCAGTCGACAGTAGCACAATAGCCTGTTATGAAGGTGAAAATTCTTACCAATTTATTATTTTTCGCAGAATTTCTGATATTTTGCTCAGCCTAATATTCCTCTTTATTTCAAACGTTTTCTTCAGTGTAGGGAATATTCTAGCAATATGTTTGAGGATTGGTGTGTTAGCTGCACAGCACTATTCTGTATCCAGCATGAACAGGAACGTTGCCCCAGCGTGAGCTGTTGAGTCCGGTAGAAGCAAGCAGCTTTGCTTGCAATTTGTATGCTGTTCGTGTAAGGGTTTAACAGCTTGGCAAGTTCAATAAATAATGCTCGTAATATCCTCGGCTAGCCGGCAAACTTCTGGTCACGTCACCATTGATAATAGTAATAATATTGATTCCAACTACGAATAGTATTCAAATTTTGCTTGCCTCAACCCACAAACAGATATATTTGTTATTTGGCAGAAGGCCTGGAGTTCATTTAAACTCTATTTCATGTTTGTAATAAATAAATTATCATGGCTCAGCATCGCATTGTGATGGCTCTGTTTCAGCATAAAGAAATACATTGGACATCACTATTTTATATTAAAAGCAATCAATTTTACAGCCTACTTCCTGAAACATTATCCGGTGAGATGTATATTAGTTCAAACAGTAAAAATTATAAAATGTTTATTATTTACAATGAATTGATACTTACTGGCATGAACTAATTATTACAATGAATAAGTGCTCCTTTCAGATAAATTTTAACTGTTGGAATTGCATGTTTATGGTAACTAGTGTATAAACTAATATTGGTAATGTGTGAATACTATTTAATGTTCATTTTGTTTAAAGATGTCTAAAGATTTAAAGACTAATCTCACAAAAACCAGATGAAAAGGGTCTAAAATTATAAAATTATTATTTCTGATAGTTTTGAATGTTTAATGAATAATAAGACGAAATTGTCACAACCACATTTATTAAAAAATATTGAGAAACTAGTTTTGGTTGTTATACCATTATCAAACTGGTTTTCAATATTTTTTCATAAATGTGGTTGTTGCAATTTCGTCTAAATTCATTATGGATACCTTCCACAATATCACCTTCGCCACTGCAAAAAAAGTTTTAAATGTTTTGTAAAATATGCAGGGTTTTTGAATTTGTGGCTCAATTTTTGGAAAATGAGACGGAGTCATTTTAGGTTCACCAGAATTAAGATAATAATCGTAAAAGTGCTCTATTGAATTCCATGGAAATTGATATGAAAAACGTCATAGAAAAATATCAAAAATTGATATTTTGTAAAACGTCATAAATTAGTCAATACTTAGATGTAGGAATTGGATGTCAATACATTTCCAACTATTTTTAGAGACCCATGACAATAAACAACAACAAAGACACAAAAAATGGAGGATTACAAAATGCAAATTGTAGTTGAGAATAATTACTGATGTACTGAAGCGCCTGAGCTTTCAACACATTTTTGACAAACTTCGTACAAAATTCCTTCAAACTTTTTGTGCTTCAGAAGTCAGTTTCTTATTATAATTTATGAATTGATTAAGCATTGTATCTTCTTCCACTCTGTACTTCTAGTGAAAAACTTTTTATCGCTTGTGAAAACTTACCTAGTAAAATAGTAAGTAATATTAAGTAAATTTAAAAGTAAGCTTGTCTTATGCATACAATAGTTAAATATTCAGAAAACATGGGAGAATCTGAGAATAATCTCGTCTGCGCATTATTCAGCAGGGTTATACACTATTATTTAAAAGTTTCTTTCAAAATATAATTCAATTACAATACTGATGGATTGCTGATAAATTTGAGTTTTAGTTCAGGTCTTGTGGCTCATCGTTTGTTCATATGGCCTGATAGTAATTATCTCTTTGCTGCAAGCTCAGAGAACGTACAACACGAAGTTGAAGGATTTTTTTTGAGTTTCTTCAATGCTGTCCCAATTCTGCCCCATTATCTTTCATACTTCATTATGTTCCTCATATCAAAACTCAAAAACCCACTATTTTCGGAGAATCCATAAAATTATATGGCAAGAAAAACGTTTTGTGAGAAGGAAGAACAGGAACCAAGAAAATCCCGATAACATTTTTGTTGCACTTGTGAGTTGGCTCATCTCCAAGACTGCTGTACAACTTTCCTGGGTGAGGCAGGTCATTTGAGTTCATATGACGTCATACTTTCAAGTTGAAAATATTCGACCTTCCCGACCAAGAAGTAGACAAGGGGTTTGCTAAATCCCTCTATTAAATACCGTAATGTGAACTTTGCGTTGTTGATATTTTTCGGCTAAACTGAAGATTGTAACAGGGGCTTATCAACTATTAATGTTTGCATTCCTTTTTTGACTGAACTTTCAACGTGTCCAACAAGAGACTTAAAGGCTTATCAATTATTGATGGGTGTATTCCAATTTAATGGTCTACGCTCTCCACTACTGATACTGGTTGATATACAGTCTGGTCTGACATTTTCCTCCACCATTTCCCCTTGCTGTTTGCCTGAGCTCAAGCATTTTAGCAGGAAGATGATCGTTTGCGAAAAAAGGCGGGCTTGAAATTTCTATTAAAAGACCTATTGTTAAATTTTAAATCATTTTAAAATGAAAACCAACTTAATATTTACTGAATTTCAGGTAATGACTGTCATACGACTGTAACGAATGATATTAACCAAAATCTTGATGTACATGATTATAATACAAGAAGTCGAGGAGATTATCACTTGGTGAGTCACAATAGTAGCTTATTCAAACAAAAACCTAGTTATATTGGTAGGAAATTCTACAACAAGCTACCGCAGTTTTTGAAGAGTCTTAAAAATATAGAAATATTTAAAAAACAATTGAAAAAATATTTAGTTGATAAAGCTTTTTATACTGTACAAGAGTTCCTTTCACATCAAAATTAAGCCTCACCTCAACTAATTGAAGTAATTATGGTATCTAGTGTATAATATTGTTGATCTGACTTGTCTTATACTCCTTAACTGGAGTCTCCAAGACGTAATCTACAAAAAAAAAAAAATACAGTTGTACATTACGAATGTGGTAAAATACATAACTGAGAACAAAACTACTTTCCTTGCGCCAATGACATTGGCAATGACAATGATAATGACCAGCCAATACAGTTTGAGACAAAATTCAAGTAAATTTCAGACTTAAAGGTACCCGATATTGAATCAATTAGGAGAAAGCTAATATACATAAAGTACTAAAATCATAAACAAAATTCCCAATCAATACCTCAACAATAGTAAAATAAATCTGTTCAATCAGATAGAGATAAGCTGCGTTCTCGTAGGTCCTGTTTGTAACGGTGACCGATTAGATCGGCCAGCAAAACAGACTCTGTTCTCTGCTGTAAAATCACTTCCCGGTGGTTCGGAACCCACCTAAAACTGTAGGTCCAACTCATAAATCACCATCATCCAACTTATTACCCATGCACAGGTCTCAGACCTATGTGGGCTTCATCCTCAAAGAAAAAAAATGAAAAAATGACATCAGCAATTGGATCAAGATATTTTGATCTTTAATTTTGGAAAATATTAGTTTTACCATTCCTTTTCACCCATTAAATCCTTTAAGCTTTCCTTTCTTCTCATTCTCCCTAATATTATTTGAGTCCCTCCCTAGTACGTGGGCAACCATAATTGGAAGGGGTTTCCCTCTCCACATAATTATAGAACAGTACTATTTAAAAAAAAAAAATAGTTTAAAAAGTTTTACTTTTGTGTAATAATGGATTTCAGCTATTGTATTTCAATATTATTTCATTTTTTGCATGTATGCATATGTATGTTTTGTATTTTATAAATGAAACTATAAATCCCGGGTGCGTTGCAACGGGATTTTAGTTATTATAGCGGTACTCGGCGAATTCCCAAGGGCCTAGCACAAATTGCATCTTCCTAGCTTTCCTAAAATGTTATTATTTTTTTTGTTTGGTAAAATTCCTAATAGCTAATTCTCCAATCATATGTTTCCTACATGACTGCAATGCTCCAACTACACGGTACGCATGTAAGTCTGTAGACAGCGTAAATAACGCCGTTAAGGGCCCACCATATGGCTAAAAAATGTTGACTTATGTCAGCTGTTCCTTTAAGGATAGATTTCTCCTTCTTGTGTCCTTCAGTGAGGACTTTTGAACTCCCAAACTTCAAAGGAACCATCTCGGGACTATTCTACATTGTGCCTGAAAATTTCATAATCGGTTCAGCGGTTTCTGAGTTTACTGGGAACATACATACATACATCGCCTTTTATATATTTAAGAGATAAATAAATTCCCTCTATTTGACGTACATCCCCACCTCAAGTCTAGGACGCGGCAGAAGAAGGAAAAGTAAGAATGAAATGAATAATTAGAATGCAGAATACATGCCAATTTTAAATTATAGACAAAACATGGTTGTTGGCACATAGAACATCTAATTCATGACTTGAGGTATGCATCTACTTACAGTCGTAAATCAAGTTCAAGTTAATTTTTTATGACGTTTGCTTTGTAGAAGATGAGCTACAACCAGTTCACGTAGTAAATATTTTTTTGGCTTGTGTCAGATACTAGAGCGTTTACTTTCATCTTCAGAATTGCAGCTTTTTTAGTTTGTGCGTCATAAATTTTTATTTTTTTTCGTCCCATTTGAACTCAGATACTTTGAAGGAGGTGGAGTCTGAAAGATATAATGAGAGCTAAGCTACCATCAACTTGTCTGGCTGATCTGGTGGTTGTTCTTAGGCTCATCGTGGAAAGAGAATAAGGCACAAAAGAGAGATGAAGTGGTAAAGAGTGGATAGGAAGAAAATTCGAATGCATGAGGTGAACCTAGTGCACAGGAAATTGGCTTGTCTTCGTCTAGCCATTTTTCATCGTCAATTTCTGTCTAGATTTTACTAGGCTCATACAAAGCTTTGTATGGCTTGTACAACATTGCAACGAACTTGCACTTTTTTAGAGGAAGTAAGGTACGAAAACGTCAAAAACTTCACAATGATTTAAATAAAGCTCCAGGTTGAAGTGTTGATGATGCTTGTGTTGTAGTAGTTAGTATTTTCCTGTATATACCCTGGGTTCCGGGTTCAATCACCTTACAGGGTTTAATTTTATGTTTACCAATCTCATGTTGATGCTCTGATGTAAATCAAATAAGGAAGAACACTTCTTACATGAGGAAAAATTCCACAAGAAAATTCTTCATTTCATTTATATTTGAATAATAAGACGAAATTGTCACAACCATACTTATTAAAACTTTGAGAAACATGGAATGGTTCCATGTTCAGTATATAATAAGCTTCTCTGTACTTTAGTTTTAGTTTGATTGAGATTGATAATGGTATAACAACCGAAACTAGTTTATCAAAGTTTTAATAAATGTGGTTGTGACAATTTCGTCTTATTATTCATTATGGATACCTTATTTTTTCCTTATTTTATACCGTCCACAATATCACCTTCACCACTACAAAGAAAGTCATTTATATTTCTTCTGCATGCCAGTCATTAGTAAAAGAAATCTCAATTTTTTATCATTTTACAAGCATGATTTGAACAAAAACAATATTTTTTTCGGAGGATGGGACACAGGTCTGAGACTTGTACGTGGGTAATGAATTGGATCATGGCGATTGATGAGTTTTAGGTGGGTTCCTAACCACTGGGAAGTGATTTTACAACATATCTTATTGTTAATTTGACTTATTGTTAATTTTTGATGAGAAATCAGAAATCTATCTGAACGTCAGTTCTAAAGTCTGAATATACCTACTAAGAGGCACTTTGAATGCTTCTGTCAATAGTCATGTAAAAAAATTGTGAATAATTACATAAATCTTTCTAAAAGCTCATTAGCATTAAGTTACACCACGAACAATTTCAATTCAATTTCAATTTTCTCTGAACAACCCTGTCCAGAGGAGTTTATTTTCATTTGATACATAATAATAAATTTTTACAATGTCTGTGTATAAATATTTTCATATTGATTACTCGTGAACACCCCACTATATAAATATGTGCTGGGGTGAAACAGTCTAGTAAGTTTTTCAATTTATGCAAAATTCCTTTTAAAATAATTGAAACATTATTGTTGATTATCCAAGTTAGTATTCTAATTATTATTGAAATATTCTACATTATATAACTAACACTAATATTACTAACACCAAAATGACTACTTATATACTACCTAGCACTACATACTACTATCTACCACCTTTCTAACTCTACAAACTTATCACTGCTAAACAGCTTCTAATGAAAGCATACGAAGAATATTTGACGAAACTATGTGGAATCGATCGCTGTAAACTGAATATTAGAACATTAGCGTGATGATAGTGCTGGATAGAAGACCGTAGGCATTTTGTTATAAATCTAGTTCCTCTCGCCGCAACATTCTTTTTGGCAGCTCATAATTTTGAAAACCGATCACGATAACACGGTGAATATTTATAGCCTTTATTTTTTTTAACTGTAAAACGTACCTATTCATCTAACGGTAACTAAATAGAGATATTAAAGAAGTATTGCAATAGGTAAGGTGAGCTGTTCCGCCCAGCTAACACATGATAAATTACAATCCTGTCCTGACTAAATTGTTTGTGCTTTTGACTTTTGTTGCTGTTGTTTACATGTAATGTTGACAGTAATTATGCTGTACATGTTACAGAAATTAGGAGTTGCATGACAAACATCTAAACCTAAACGCAGAACGGATATAATGTGAACGGGCAGAAAATGATGGGAACAACACTGTGGAGGAATTTTGGGAATAGAAACACGTGAGTTTTGTTGTAATTAGTTATATTATGTCGATTGAACAGGTTTTCGTAATTTATTTGGTAAAGTTTTGAATCATTTCTAAGTATCATGTATTGTATTGCAGTTTTTGAGAATGGAAACACGTGAGTTTTGTTGTAATTAGTTATATTATGTCGATTGAACAGGTCTTGGTAATTTATTTGGTGAAGTTTTGAATCATTTCTAAGTATCATGTTTTGCATTGCAGTATCATAAATAGTGAATTATTACAGAAAACATGATCATTAAATAGCAGTGACTACTCTTGAACATCACACTTATACAATAATTTATTGGAAGATCCAGTAATTTCAATAAAGTATCTTATATCTCTAGATTGCTAATGGAGGGGTTAGTAGACAATTAGTCTTATTGTAATCAAAGATAAATTCGAGAATAGGTAAAAAACGAGTTGTGCGAAGCTCTAAAACAAGATAATAACGAAATGAGAAATTCAAATTCTTTTGGAATGAGAAATTCAAAAGCTGTGATTAAGATATTTGGAACAATAGTTGAAAAAGTGGGAAGGATGGAGGATAGATTCAATAAACCAATCACGTCTAAGCTAATTTTCTAGCCTTGTAATTCTTTTTTCGGAGGATGAAGCCCACATAGGTCTGAGACCTGTGCGTGGGTAATGAATTGGATGATGGTGATTGATGAGTTGGACCTACAGTTTTAGGTGGGTTCCGAACCACCGGGAAGTGATTTTACAGCAGAGAACAGAGTTTTTTTGCTGGCCAATCTAATCGGTCTCCATTAAAAAGAGCGCCCAGGAGTTTCGTAGCTTATCTCTGATAGAACAGATACCTGCTATGGCACTGGGCTACCACTTCCCTTATTTATTATAATGATACATTTAAAATCAATTCATTCAAGAAAATTTTAAAATTAATCTTAAGAATTTCTGAGAACGGTGAAATAATTTGATAAATTATGTTTTTTAAATGTTGTAGAATAAGCTTAAAACGTAATATTTTGTTAACTTTGACATAAGACCTATAAGAATTATCTGGATAATGTAGCTAAGATTAAATTCATAATTGGAAGAATAAGAAGTAGAGATGATGTAATGCAACATAGGAAGATAGTGGTAGGAAGAGAGGTGGTGGTGGAGTAGGAGGAGGTGTTGAAGGGGATAGGAATAAGCAATAATTGTAATACAGATAAGCAACGACAAAAACAGCAATAAGCAGTATTATGTTCAAGGGGAAGTGATAGCCGAGTGCCATAGCATCAGGTATCTGTTCAATCAGAGATAAGCTACGAAACTCCGGGGCCATCTTTGTAAGGGTGACCGATTGGGGATTGGCCAACAAAAAATGCTCTGTTCTCTGTTGTAAATCACTTCCCAGTGGTTCGGAACCCACCTAAAAACTTCCCAGTGGTTCGGAACCCAACTAAAACTGTAGGTCCAATCATCAATCACCGTCATCCAATTCATTACCCACGCATAGGTCTCAGACCTATGTGGGCTTCATCCTCCGAAAAAATGTGGATGAAGTGGGAGGTAATGAAGGAATGAAAAATGAAAAAGACAAGAAGATTCGTTCAGAAGTGGAGTGAAAGAGATCAAATAGGAACAACAGAAGTGAATAATTATTTAATGTACCCAACTATTATGTACACAATTATTATTAATAATAATTATTAATGTACACAATTATTTAATGTGCACAACAAGTTGATAAGGAGAAGGTGCTGCAGGAGACAAAGGAAACGCTGATAACAGCAAAACTAGAAACTCAAAAATGAATAGGAATGAAAAAGAAACAAGGTATCGGGCGTGTAATGCTATTTGTGTAGCATGTCTGTCAAAGTCGCGGTTCCAAAAGTAAGTTATGTAATTTTAGTGGCGGCATATATAAGTAAGCAGATTTTATCACTCATTTTAACAGACATGTTACGTTAATGGCATGACATGGCGTCTATTCAACGGCCTTGAGTGACCTTCGGCCAGAAAAGTACAGAATATCTTAGCTACAGCTACATTAGCTAGATCGTTAGATATAGTGACTGTTAACATGCCTATTCTTGTTTAGGCTGTATGTTGCTGGACATCCTCTTCGCCCCTTCCGTCCACACCATATAAATATGAAACTGCAGTTTTGAGCCAGCTTAAAGCCTGCTGAGGTGAACGGTCCCATTACGTGCACACGCTTTTTTCTGAGTTCTGAGTGATGCGTATTATAACATGTTATTCGACTACTGAACTTGTATGATTGGTTTCTGTATGGTTCTGAACTAATTGTATGCTTGGAGCTTGAACTTGGGCTAGCTAATGGAATAGAAATATTTAGGAAGGCAACTGCTGTGGAAATTTGGTCTTCGGTGATGAATGTGAGTTCAGCGAAACGATCAGAAGATGAAATAGGTGTGGATACTATTCAAATTAGAAAATAGATGATTGTTCATTCTCATGGAAGTTTGCGCCGTTTCTGTGTACGGGATGGAATGTTATCAAAAGTTATTTTACACAAGAATAATAGAAAAATTCAAAGATTTACACAAGATAATTATTGAGAAATGAAAGAATGTTTTGATGTTGAATCAACAGTGTTGATGCCTGTATGAGTCTGAGACTTGCGTGGGTAATGAGGTGAATGATGTCACAAAATATGCTAGGATGAAAGGGAATTGAATCCGCGACCGAAGGAGTAGCAGTCAGGGTCCTATCATATCACAATCGATAACATCAAATCAAATCAAAATTTATTAAACAATTTATTATTTATTAACATAATAATTACAAAAACCTTTTAGTTAAACTTAATAAATACAGAATATGTTATATCAATAATTCACCTTTAGAAACCCCACTATAAAAACTATGTGTTGGGGTCAAAGACCCACATGTTTCTCAGAGAAATATCAGGAGGAACTATGAGAAGTATTCATAATGTGGTAAATATCTTGAATGGAATTTCATTGAAATTGGGTAAGGTTTTGTAATATTCAACTGACTACTCAATGACAATTTCCCAAATTTTGCAACGAAGAGACCGTGAAATCTTCTACCACTCTTTAAAGAAATTATTAATTTGGAGTTGCTTGAAATCTCTGTACTTCAATCTGAACTAACTATACTCATACAAGCTTATAACCATTATCAACTTGTGAATACATTTACAGTATTTGCATATAGTATCATAATATATGTAATACGCTTTCCTCTATATTATAATAGTACTTTCATTTAAATTTATTGCCTTTTCTAATAACCTATCCATGTGGAATTTATGATGATTTATCTAATTTCATGCTTCACTGCACTGCATCATACAACTAATACAAACTTCTATAATACACAATTCTATATACTACTATAATACAAACTTCTCAAATACCGTACCGTTTTGGAGATTTTGCGATTTTTCAATTCACTTACCTGCTAATATTATGATATCTTTTATGATAACGCTTTTACTGTTTTTATTATGTTAATGGATACGTGCTAGTATCTGATGCGAATAGATTATTTCATGTCAGCTTCTTTTCCAAAATATAATTTTTGCTTTGCATACCGTTCTGACAGCACTCTGTTTTTTTCTTCTAGAATAACAGAGTCGAGTAATTTCGCGTCTTCCATGACGCACTTCATCTAAAAAATATATTTCAATGAAGAGAAAAAAAAGAATTTTGTTATTCGGTTAGTGAATATTAAATTAGCCTGAAGTGTATAAGAGGCATGTTAATGGAATTTGAAGTGAGCTTTATGTATTTGAACTGACAGCTAACGTCTGGTTTGATATGAGAAGCCCATGGAAATTGATTCTAAGACTATACAACTTGATGCTTTCCTTTATTTTATTATGATTCTAAGCTACTTACTTCAAAAATATTTTGCATTCAAATTTGAACCTTTAGATGAAAATCTCATTGATGTTACAAATTTGAGAAAACGTGATTTTGTGGAAAACATACCTTTTCTGATGAGCTATATTTCAGGTTGAGTAGAAGGTAGAACATAATATAAAAGTTTAAGCACATTCTGTAGCGAATTTCATCTTTTTAAAGAAAATATAAGGGTATAGTTAAGGAAAAATTTGGGAGGCTATGCAATCACCCTATAATGACTTAGTTTATGAGAAATTAAAACCTATAATGACTTAGTTTATGAGAAATTAAAAAATGAAAGTTTTCCGTTTTCCAACCTCTACAGCAGTACGGGGTGATACTAAATAAGATAGGTGAAATAAATAGGTGATACTAAATAAGATTCAATTCAATGTTTTATTTTCAAAAACAAAAATACAAACAGCTATAATATATTTCTGAAAATTACTCATCTGATATGGAGCAAGTGAGAGTTCAGAGGAGGACTAATTCTCAACAGTACAGCATTACTAAGTGAGAAAACTTTTTAATAATATATTTAAATTAAGAAAAAAATCGAAAACTACTTTAAAATTATAGTTATTATAATTTATTATAATATAGTTGGCTTATCGCTGGTCTGATAAGCCAAAGGTCCTGGGTTCGATCCCAGTTGAGTACAAGATATTTTTCTCGAGCCACTCCCGTGTTTCGGAGGACACGTTAAGCCGTCGGTCCCGGTTGCATATAAAAAAAAGCAGTCGTTAAAAAAGCGGCGAGGTGGAACTACCCGTAAGGGTCTCCCCACCACGAAAAGCCATACGAATTTACTTTATATAAATTATAATTATTGACTCAAGCATAACGATACACTTGAACATTCAAAAAAGGAAATTGACTACATACAACACGGGTTACTCTCTACTTTGTCTACTCATAAGAACATGTGAGAAGTTCTCAATTATATCACTATCTCCATCTCTGAATTCCTTTCAACTTTTAAAAGGTAGCCCTTTAGTGAATATTTAAATTCCCCCATAAAAGCCATATTTATCAGCCATTCAGGTAGTTTGTTAAATAGCTTTGGGGCCAGGTATTAAAAATGCCTTTATCCGGTTTCTTTTAGTTTCCATTACCATGCCGGAAAACACCCGTCTGGTTTGTTGGCTCTGAGGCAGTCTTGCAAAAATCGCTTCCTAATCATAAAAAAATTGATCCTTTAATGAATAATTATTTTATTGTCAAGACTGCCGCCTCACCAAACAGGGCTCCTGAGGGATAGAAATAGTCTTTTTTCAACATCAACCTCAGAACTATCCTGTGTGCTCTGTTTAGTGACTCCACTATAATAGCTGTATAATTAAAAATATGTATATATTTTTCATTCATCAAAATTAGTTGATAGATCCCAATATGATTCTCTGCTAATGCTGTGTCTGTATAAAGTTTTAACGGACTAATGATCTCACCATAAAAATATAATTTTATCAATATTTATTAATTATCTCATCGGTTTCAAATTATTAATATAATTTCAATATATATCTTATATTTATGCATCTAATTTGATTATATCAATATCATCTTTGAAGGACATAAGTTCCCAATCACTACTGATGTGTAAAGTCCAGAACAAGACCAATGCTTACTGATTACAATACAGACTTTTCTCATCTCTTCTATTCTAACTAGGAGGTGACTCATCTATCAAAGTTGAGACTAGAGTCTTCGTCTCATCAATTGGAGAAATAAAACTTGAAAGAGTTCCGAATTAATGATACATTTACGACCCCCTGCAACTTTTTATAGACGAAGAACAAATTCGACTTCAATCACGATCTCCACGTGTGGCATGAATTATTGTGTTTGCTATTGTTTGCTGTCAATTGATCTCCTGACTGCAGACCAATATCAATTGATTAGATCATTATCAAGGTCACTGGTTTAGCAGATCAGGGGTTATCTAACTTCAGTCCGCTAACCACCATCAGTACATTAACGAAAAGATTCAATTAAGCGTTGTCGGTAAATAATTTATTCGGCATTAATTAGTTTATTATATTACTACCATTTGAAGATCTATAGGAGCAATGACATTTGTTTAGTTATTTCGATTGAAATCATAGATGCATATGAAAAAACTTGAAAGCATCCATTCAATCTTCTAGTCTTTCAGTTTGTATTTTTAGTTAATGGAGAGTATAATCAAAACTGCGTTAATACTAACCGGTACACTCTATGCATCTGCCTGATCTAAAAGCAGGCTAGCATTAACGTTATCGTACCTACACGATTATAATACAAGAAGCCGTGGAGATTATCACTTGATGAGTCACAATAGTAGCTTATTCAAACAAAAACCGAGTTGTATTGGTAGGAAACTCTACAACAAGCTACCGTAGTAATTAAAGAGTCTTGAAAATATAGAAATATTTAAAAAACAACTGAAAAAATATCTAGTTGATAAAGCTTTTTATAGTGTACAAGAGTTCCTTTCAAATCAAATTTAAGCCTCACCTGAATTAATATAGTAATTATGGTAACTAGTGTATAAGATAGTATAATTTATTGTTAATATGACTTGTCATTTTTTTGTAGATTACTTCTTGGAGACTCCAGTTAAGGAGTATAAGACAAGTCAGATCAACAATTATACACTAGATATCATAATTACTATATCAATTAGGTGAGGCTTAATTTTGATGTGAAAGGAACTCTTGTACACTATAAAAAGCTTTATCAAATAAATATTTTTTCAATTGTTTTTTAAATATTTCTATATTTTCAAGACTCTTTAAAAACTGCGGTAGCTTGTTGTAGAACTTCCTACCAATATAAGTAGGTTAAGATATATAGTTATATACTCCATAACTGGAGTCTCCAAGACGTAATCTACAAAAAAATTGTCAACGTAGTTTTTCCCATACTATTGTATTCTAGCGACGCCTGAATGTCTTTCTCAAGAAATTTGGAAGCCACATAATAACTTTTTGATCTATTTGATAAATTTTGGATTAAAGTATTGAATCAACTAAGCGTTCAGGCTGCTACAAGAAAACCACGTTTGCTCTTCGAAATAATCATATTAAAAAATGTTATTTGAAGCACGTGCTTGTGTTAGAACAACAGTACAGTATATTAAACGGTACTTTGCATGCTGAAGATGGTTCTCTAATTTTGCATTGTTGGTTTTACATATTAAACAAGACGCTCCTCAGACACAGATCAATATGTTGTTACAAGTGTCAAGAATTTTTCAAGTAGAGCTTTTCAAGCGTATGTTTCTATTAAGAACTATGTAGAACTATTCAGATGTTTAGCTAATGACTCAATTGGAGTTGGTAAACAAGTCATCATTAAGTAACCTAGACATTTTTTCTGGCTTTCCTGCCGACTATAGAACAGGAAAATGCCTATCAATTTTAATTGAAAATTCAAGTGTGCTAACTCGCTAACTTATATTATTTCCTGAAAGCTCCCCCCCCCCCATTTTATTTTACCCATAAGTATCAAAGGTAAACGTTATTTTTCAAATACTGTAACATCAGTAATAATAATTTTGAATATCAAGTGCATTGAATAAATCATTTCAAATTAAAACGAAAATGAATGTGATATTAATAAAATATGACGAGAATATTAAATAAATAAACAAATGTATAAGTATAATCATAATCATAACCATCATCAATCACCATCATCCAAGGTCTGTCTCAAACCTATGGTGGCTTCATCCTCCGAAAAAAAAATACATAAGTGAACTAAATTTAAACGAATTATAGTTTATATTTAATGTAACTCATGGTAGCAACTCAATCACTAAATCATAGCAACTCAATCATATCACTTCAGGGAAGTGATAAACGTGACCCGTAGCAGGTATCTGTTCAATCAGATAAGCTGCGTTAAGCTGCTTTCTCCTAGACACTCTTTGTAAGGGTGACCGATTAGATTGAGCAGCAAAAAAGACACTGTTCTCTGCTGTAAAATCACTTCCCGGTGTTTCGGAACCCACCTAAAACTGTAGATCCAGCTCATCAATCACAACCATCAAAGTCTCTTGTTTTTTAATCGATTTATGTATGATCTGTTTCTGTCGAATACGCTTCCAATTTAGGGAAGTGATAGCTGAGTGCCGTAGCAGGTATCTGTTCAATCAGAGAAAAGCTACGAACCTCCTGGGCGCTCTTTGTAAGGGTGAACGATTGGATTCGCCAGCAAAAGACTCTGTTTTATGTGTAAAATCACTTCACGGTGGTTCGGAACCCACCTAAAACCCACTTATAGGTCTAACTCATCAATCACAATCATCCAACTCATTACCCACGCACAGGTCTCAGACGTATGTGGGCTTCATCCTCCAAAAAAAATTATATATATTATTCAATACAGTTTGTATATTATAATGGCTTCACTTTTATATATTTCTCTACTTATATTTTTCACATATAATAAATTCTCGTATATTATTTTATTTATTAATTTTTCACAAATACCTTGGAAGTACTGATAGCTATCTATCCATCATTCTTCTCTAATACAAATCAATATTCACAATAAAAGTTTCCTGTTGTAATCTTCGGATGAATTAGTCTATTTTGATTATATTAATGCAAAAACTTTGCTTTCATTTGACTTGGGTGTCAATTAGTTAGAAGTGGGGCTGAACAAATATTCTATTTTTTCATAATATTAATAGAAGTGGTTAATCCTGTCAATTAGTTTCTTATATTAACTTTTCATGTGAAATTTAACGAGTTAAATTTGCAAGTCGTTAAATTTCACATGAAAAGTTAATATTAACAACGCAGTTCGTCATGGAACAAGAAATCCAGGAATTTAGTTTCTTATACTTTTAAATGATAGAATCTTATTAAAAGCTATTACACGGCACTGACAAAAAACATTTTTAATATAAGCAGGGGCAGGAGTGACTTCTTAACAATCATTTTCATCTAGGACACCCATGCTATTCAACGAAGGGTGCAAAAGTGTGTAGCAGGGCCCAATGCAACGTCAATAACCTTCAAAGTAGTGTTTTTTTGTCCTTTGAATGTCTGAATCACAAGAGGAAATATTGGGCTACAGACATTTTGTGACCTAGATAATTGCTGGGAATGACATCACAATTTGGGAGGCAAATCATGTCCTGGAGGTGTTTAAGACAACTGTTCAATAGAGGGTCAATGGAATTCGTGTTGTACCCACTTCAAGACAATGACAATCATTATATCGCAGATCCGTTGTCAAACCAACACCTCACAATAGACATAGCCTGTACACATACCTATATCATCTATACCTACTCCTATGTACAATAACGTCGAGTGTGCTAGGTTATGAGACATCGACAACCTGTTGTCACAGGAACATCAAAATTCATGCTGAATATGAATGAGTTGACACTCCAGTTGAAGACTGTAATAACAAAGATGACGTAGATTTGCCAAAATATTTGAAGAGGTTTCAAGTTCAATAGTTTTAAGGGTTCTTCTCCTTCTGAATATTTTCCAATATTTGCACATAGTGGCCGAACTCACTTCACTATATTATCATATGTCAATGACTACAAAAAATATTCTGCTATCCAAAAAAAGCATGTAATAGTATGGTAGGCTAGTAATGTTTTTTAATACTACAACAAAAATATTTTCCACTTAGTTTTTTGTCCATGATTAGGGATTAAACTATTGCTGATGAAAGATGTTGAACTTTCTTTGTAGTGGCGAAGGTGGTAATGTGGAAGGTTTTAATTAAAATTAAATTGTCACATCCACAATAAATGTGGTTGTAACAATTTCGTCTTATTATTCATTAAAGATGTCGGACTAATTTAAATAATTTTAGAGAACATTTGTTCCTTTGAATCAACAGAATTTAATAGAAGAGACGTAAGTTAAGAATTAAGTTATTAAAAAAGAGCCTTGAATTGAAAAAAATAGAAATAGACCATAATTTGAAATGTAAACTTGGTATATATAAATAAATTTGACAATAGGTAAGAGAGAATAGATAATTAAAATAATTGGTGAATATGAAAAAAAAAATTAAAAATAAGACTAGTAGAATAGCTCTAAGAATTAACTACTGTAATTAGCATGAACTACTTGGCTGTCGTGATGGTGTAATCGATTGCAGCGTTATATCGTAAGACTCTGAGAACTACTCCTGCGATCACGGGTTTAATTCCCGTCAGATTATCTGAAGCGTAATTAATTGAAACCACGTTTTTGAACATTCATTAGCCTAATGTCTTTTTAAAAAATCGAATGAGTTTATCGCACATCACTGTATCATTAATTGAATTCATTCAATTTCTTTTATTGGATTGATGTGTCGGATTAGACAAACACTGCCTACTCTTACTTCCAATCACAAATCATAAAAATACAATAGAGATTAGAAAGTGATAAAATAAATTGTAATAGTAAAAAAAAGATAACAATAACAACAAACAACAATAACACTTCACGGTGAATTGCAATGAAATTCTCCTTAACTTATCAAGTGAATTCAACGACTTGCAGTCAAATTTTTATTTTCAGTAGTATTTTGCTTACTCTGTAGGCCGAACGTTTTCGAGTTGTTAAAACCCATCTTCAAGGCCTTGTTAATTGCAGTTTCTTCAAGGCCTTGAAGATGGGTTTTAACAACTCGAAAACGTTCGGCCTACAGAGTAAGTAAAATACTACTTAATCTTAATAAAAATTTGACTGCAAGTCGTTGAATTCACTTGAAAAGTTAATATTAACAACGCAGTTCGTCATGGAACAAGAAATCCAGGAATGAAATTCTCCTGTTTGCTTTATTAAAATGTCGTACTGCATCTGTGCTCTTCTGCATAGAAAACTGCAATGAGGATCTTGACCGCTATTTTTCTTCTCATATTAATTTATCGCCCAATCGCTGTTGCTATATCCGTAACAGCTCAATTAATAAAAAGCCTATTTTAGGCACAGATTATTATAGCGGGCCCTGAGCCTTAGATAATAATTTATACGAACATGGCCAAGTAACGGATCAAGCCCTATCTATAGTTATAAAAGGCTATGCATACTGAATATAGTATGGTGTAGTTATCTTAATAGCAATGATGAAATATTCGATGCATTATTTTTGCTTTCTTTGCTTGCCACTGATAACCGGTTGTTTGGAACACGTAAGTGATTTAGTAAATGGTCCTCTGTCCTCCCATTCTATTTGCCAGGAGGCTTTCGAAGGCTTGTGTTCGACTTTCAACGGTACTTTATAGCCCTAATTGATATTAGACATAATAACAACAAGTAGAAAGATTTATTCCAAAATTTTCAATATTCTATGCAAAAAATATGTTGATCCGAGATCTACATTCTCTCTGAATTATTGCTAATATGCATTTAAATTGGTGGAGTGTGGTGTAGGGCGTTCAGTCATGGTTGATCGGTATTGTGCTTGAAAGTTTGCGAGGACATGATGTCATTAGCTTTTTTATCCCTTTGGAATAAATGGTTCGGAACCCACCTGAAACTATGCTCACCATTCATAACATTATTTTATCATCATTTAACTCATTCCCACGCGCTAGTCCAAGACTCATGTGGACAGTCAGTGGTCTTCATCAAAAAGCAAGAAATGAAAGACTATTATTGCAATAACATTCAAAGAGCGGATATTTTTTACATCAAGCGTGTACTTATAATAATGTTATATGCTCGAAGTCAGCCTAGTCTATATTTTTTGTGAAGCAATTAGATTTCTATTGATGGATCTGGCTTGATATTAATTCTCCATTAACTTGAATTTTTTTAATAAACATGTGTTTTCAAACTTGAAATTGCATGCATATCTAGAAGTTAGGGTCGGTTCCAGCGGGTGGGTTTGTTTTGTTTCCACTAATATTACCATATTTTTAATAAAATACAAATGAAGTACCCTACTCCAAAAATTGTTCTATAGTCGCTTCTCCTCAAAATTGGCTTATTGTAATTAAACTGTTTATGAAGCAATAAAAACTTTACAAATTATATTTAATGCAACATATTTGTTTCAGGTCCTTGTTTTATGACTGTAAGGACGTTGAAGCTTCATTGGTGTCTGAGCTGCCTAGCGTCTTCAAGGTAATAAAACTTTAATATGTGCATTTAGTACCTTGATGCACTTAATTTGTACATTATGCTTAAATATCATCAGTGAAAATCAGATAATACAGTGCGAAGTCTCCAATTTATTTTTGTCGTTAAAAAACGGCTGCAAGAAATACGTGTTGAGATTGTTGTCTAAACTACTTCATTTCTGTTGAAATTTTATCAGTAATTAATTTCTTTGGAACACGAGCCCGTAGTTTTGTTGTGCATTCCAAGTAGTAATTTTATTATCTCTTGTGATGCGATAAAAGAGCAACTTTTGACTTGAGATGCTTAAATTCTAGCACTAATAAAAACTACAATTCGATACTCACAATTAAATTTGACTATAAAAATCTATTTTTAACTACCAAGGAATTTAGCCACGATAATCCCTTAGGGAGAATTTCCCCAATGTATTCAATTTTAAATAGTTGTAAATAGAAGCTGAACATTTTTATTCAAATTTAAATTACTCTCTGTGTAGTAGTAAGTAGAAAATATTCTGCAGAATCTAGTACAATAACTAGCGCCGTTAAAATCATATTCAATATTTATTACGATCTAATCAACTGATGGTTGACTTTAGTAATTCTTTGTATTACCAAGTTTCAGATTTCTTATACTGTAGTCAATTTTGCTTATTCTACTCACCAGTAGTTTTTTTTATTTACTAAGTTCATGTAAAACAATTTATTTATGCACAGTTTATCTTAACTTGTGTTTTATAGATTTTGTAATCGAATTTTAATTGAGTTTTTCTACAACTTGGAAATTCTAATTGGTGTATAACATAAACGAATTGGATGAAGATTTCAAACAATCAAATTAATCAAAATTTATTTATTCATAATAATACACAAGTAAAGTGAATACAATATATTTCAGAATAAATTAACCCGCAAAGACTGTCAGTCTGTGAGCGGGAGCGGTCCTCATCTGTCCAAGTACCATACAAGTACAATTCAAGAAATAAATTCAGTAGTAATATATGCAATAAATAAATGGAAAAATTAAATTAACTTACTAGAGACATAGAGATATTTCCAAAGTTCAAGTAGTGTTGAAGGTGGAAAATTATTGAATTCAGAATAATGATTCTATAGAATGTCATGACATTGTAATGAGGTACAAACTCTAAGACCATGAGTCCACTTTTTGTCAAATTTAGCGCGTCAAAAATTGAGGAACTGGATACTATTGTTAAAACACAGAATGATGTGTAAAAAATACATTTTTTGAAGAATCGAGTGTAATAAGTCCATCATTATCGCCGTAATAATTAGGTTCCGGTTAAAATTCTAACGTAACCTTGACATAGGCCACAGAATCCTGCATTGCTATGAGGAATCTTCTTCAGAAGATTATACGTTCCACAAGGCTATTGTTAGCAAATATGGTAAGCTATGTACCGGTACTGTAGTGATATCATTTGACTATGACTTTAATGAGTACAATAATTGTTGCACTCTGCGAAAAATATTATTTACTGTAATTGCTGTACTGATGAATAGTGATGAGGCTTTTCAAGAATTGGTATCATTCAAAAGCTTGATTGGAATATTCTAATTCCATTATTATCATTATTTTTTCAAGTAACCGAACTTCAACGTATATTTTGATTGATGGATTGTTTTCGGACGTTATCCAAGTGGTTTTGATGACTATCGCATTGAATATTTTATAGCTAAATCGATCATGAATTTTTTTCACGAGGTTTACAAATACTTAATTCAGGCCTACATTGATGCATGTCCAGCTACCAGATTTAGACAATATTGTGCAGTTTGGGCTGGGGCTTCTATCGGTGGTGGCTTACTATACTAATAAATAGTATACACATTTTTGCGGTATTTTTAACTCAATTTTATAATTTTATTCAACTAATATTCAAATTTGGCGCTGAAAAGGGGAAAATCAGGTTTTTTCATTCTGTACTGTACTAATTAAACAAATTTCCATACATCCTAATAACTTGCATCCCAAACCTAGTTGTAGCCTACTCGCCTTGTACTCTAATTTCGTTTAGCTTTAAATGGAATGACTGAGCAAGTATTTGTTTGATACGTGACGGAATCACGTGCCAATCACGTGATCCGTAGTTCCTTTACGCTTATAGGCCATGTCCATTCACTGAAGCTGAACCAAACATTGATCTTATTGATGCCCCATCCAGTCTGATCTGTTGCTGAGATAACTAAACTACTTTCTTACTATTTAAAATCTATGCACATGTTTTTGGATCATAATTTATTTAAATACTTTCTGGGACTGACAACACTGTCAAGCTGTTGCAGCCAGTAATCTCTTGAGAATTTTGTTCATAACTTATTTTGTAAGAAACATACTCCAATTATACGTTTTTGCTATACTTTAAAAAAAAAAGTGTTTGAATAACTTAAGTCTCGATTCTTAAAATGTTGCTCCTGGATTTGTTGTTCCATGACGAACTGCGTTGTTATGTATTAACTTTTTAAGTGAATTCAACGAATTGCAGTCAAATTTTAAGAATAAGTAGTAATCTACTTACTCTGTAGATCGAACGTTTTAGAATCGTGGAGATTCATTTTCAGAGGCGTCCTTCTTGATCATCGATGTCAGTTTTTTGGTTAGAAGAATTGTGGTTTTTGTAGAATATGATCAAAAAGTTTGTGTGATTTAAAATTCATTTGTTCATTAAGGATATTTTGTTTATTGTGTGTGGTGTGTTTGTATATTTCAAATTGTTCCAAGGTGTTGAGTTCGTGTCCTTTAGATTTTGTATGTAAAATGTGTAGGTTGGTAGTGATGTCAGTAAAAGTGTGTCCAGTTTGAATGATATGCTCGGCGAAATTCTACCAAAAAAACTGAAATCGATGATCAAGAAGGACGCCTTTGAAAATGAATCTCCATGATTCGAAAACGTTCGGCCTACAAATTAAGTAAATTACTACTTATTCTTAATAAAAATTTGATTACAAGTCGTTGAATTTACTTTAAAATTTAATATGAATGATGTAATTTTAACCTCTGATTACTTTTAAATTATGATAAAGTTATCAAGATTTCAAATAATCTATCACGAGAAATGAGTTGTCTATAAAATAACGGAAAAGTGCCATCATTTTGAGTGTTCATTTCTTACAAAATTATTTGCTATGTAATAATAATAATAATATCTATTTGCTATGTAAATAATAGCATTATAAACTCGTCTACACAGACGATATTTTGAATGCAACTGTAGAAGATATTATTTTGTGCTTTTTTTTTTGTTTTGAGGATGAAGCCCACATAGGTCTGATACCTGTACGTGGGTAATGAGGTGGATGATTGATGATCTGGACCTACATTTTTAGGTGGGTTCCGAACCACCGGGAAGTGATTTTACAGCTGAGAACAGTGTATGCTTTTCAAAAAGATCCCTCTTGTTACAGCGATAATCGAGATCAATTATTCTTTATTTATTTCATTAGATGAATGGTACTATATCAGATGGTAGGATAATATTTATTTTTTCATCTATACAAAACTAATAAAATCTAATGTGTGGAAACAAGCTGCTTTCATCACACAATTTTCGTATTAGTTATTTTTTTAAAAAGATTTTGGACAAAATTTCATATTGAATAAATTTTGGAAATATAACTACTTATATGTATAACTAGTCGCTCATTCCAACAAATTAGTAACGAAGAGAGAGAATGCTACATAATATTGGCGAACGGCGAAGATAGGCAATTGGCTAAACACTTCAGCCACTCAAAACGTCAAAACTAGATTTTCTGTCACAATTCTATGCTCGTGAATTTGTTATTATTATTATGCGACTTTCAAACAGTAGATCACGCTTAATTTCAATTCAAATAATGCCTGCAATATTTGTTGCATTCCAAAAAATTGTGTTCAAAATTTTGTTTTATTTTATTAATCATTGAAAATAAAAATCAATTTCAATAGTATTCATTCTTGCCTTTCTTTCAGAATTAAGATTCATCTACTCGCTAGCAGTATAATTGAACATTATCGTTTTTGAAAAAAGATTTGGAAAATATGAAGGATATAATATCCTGGACTCTTGCTTGCTCCTTCATTGTATTTAACTTAATTATTCTCATCTGTTCAATTCATGCCAAGATATTATGATGTAGGTTCTTCCAAAACAGTGCGATTCAGTTGGGCTCCTTTGGTAACAACGACGGTCTTGGGTTTGATTCCCGATTCAGCAAGGCGTTTTTGTATCATCATTCGCCTCATTACCCACTCACAAATCTCAGAGACTCTTGTAGGCAACATTAGCATAAAATAAACCTGTTTTCTTGTCCCAGTCCTAAAGCTTTACATTTGAAATTTTGGTGTTCGTATCGGAGTTCTTCTAATTTCATTGATAAAATACTGATCTTGAAGCCCTGTTTTAGGATGTATTCAAGTATACCAGCACACAGGATTTTTGAATCTGGTTTCGATTGTGACACATGCTTCCAATGATTTTTTTCTAACTCTTACGACTATTACGATTATATATGAATATATATCGACTGTATGTATATCGACTATATGTATATCGACTATATAATTATATATCGATTATATGTATATCGACTATATAACTATATATCGACTATATATATACGACTATTTATTACGACTATATTATATACTTTGTATCACAGTGATCTGCTCTACCCGTTTAAATACTGGCCAATGAACGAACGGCACATTGAAGCTTTGAAATTCATTTGAAAATAATAGTTCGGCGATTTGCAAAAAAAGGATCGATTTCCTCTATATATAGCTGTGAGAAGGTCGACTAACTATAGCAATATCGGTGCAACCTGATTCCTGGAATTTATTTCCCTTCGAAATAATTTCTCAATAGCATAACGCACGCTTTTGTCTCATTAGAGGCTTTCCTCAGTAGGTGGAAAAAATCGCTGAAAGATAAAAAACACAAAAATAGATGTCAGATTATTGGATGCAGTGTAGAATAAGGTCGTAGAACAGGAAGATGATGATTGCAATGATAAAAGCTGAAGCGATGATGCTACAAGCGTGACTTTGTCCGATCACTGGCTCGTTCTTCTTATTTTTCTTCATCTTCTTGTTCGTTTTATTCTCCTTTTTCTCATTCTAAGGTATCTTCTTCCTCTATTTTTCTTAATCTCAATGAAAGAAAGAGTGCATTGAGTTGGAATTCGCAGGCAGTAATCTTTTATCTCCCTTTTCAGTGTTTCATTCAGTGCCAAGATGTTACCAGTGAGTAATTATTGCTAACCTTGGGAACATCATCGATTGTTCGTCTGTCACCTCAGACTTCGGATGTTTGTCAAATCGATGCCTTTTTTTAAAAAAACAATGCATTTTTTTTTTCAAAAATTGATGCATTTTATCAAAAATTGATGCACAAAGAAGAAAAAATGAGGTGGATTTTGGTCATTTTTTTTCAAAATTGGCCAAATTATATTAAATGTCTAGTTGTATGGAGGCAGAAGTCACCCTTATTTAATGCTGTGCGCAGGGTTTATGGTCACAATTTTTTGGAAGTTTCTTGTATTAGATAATTATTATCAGAACTTCGAAATGTTTGCTGTGAGGAAAAGTTTTTCTTCAATTATTTTGTAGAATATGGTGGTTTATAGTTGAACATTTTCGGTTTTTGGGTGGCAATTGATCTCTTCTACGTGTTATTTTCAACTCTTGATAAATTTTCTATTACTGAAAGACACCTTAAGGAATAGAATAACGTCCTGGATTTTTTGTTCCAAGACAAACTGTGTTGTTAATATTAACTTTTCAAGTAAATTCAACGACTTGCAGTCAAACTTTCATTAAGAATAAGTAGAATTTACTTACTCTGTAGGCCGAACGTTTTCGAATCTTTGAGATCCATTTTCAGAGGCAAAGATGTAAAAAATGCATCTGAAAATGGATCTCAAAGATTCGAAAACGTTCGGCCTACAGAGTAAGTAAATTCTACTTAATCTTAATGAAAATTTGACTGCAAGTCGTTGAATTCACTTGAAAAGTTAATAAAATAACGTATTTGATTCTCCAGTCAAGCATTTGGTTTTTTTAAATAAAGTTTTTAAAATCTGTAAAAAAATTCAGTTTTTCAAAAAAATATTTTGAAAAAACTATTTGTTAGATTAAAATATAAATATTTCATTTTCTTCCTCAAAGTGTCTTTTAGCAAAGAAAATTTATAAAGATTTAATTAGAAAGATATAATTGAAATTAACTCAGAAGAGATCAATTTCGAAAACCCAAATCTCCCCCCAAAACTGAAAACTTTCAACTTTCAACCCCCGTATTTCTCAAAATAATTTAAAAAAAAAAACTTTTCATTCACTGTAATAGATAACATTTCAAGTCCGAATAATATCTAATACAAGAAACTTAGAAAAAATGACCAAAAACCCTGCGAACAGCCTTTTAAACAGTTACCTTTGATTCAAATGTTCAACTGTTGCCGAAAGTGTTGATTATCACAATCTGTCCGTTATTAAATAAAATATTCCTTGAATACATAGATCTATGTCATCCCTAGTCTCATAACCTACCCAATATCAAATTTGTAATATATATATATAAGGTGAAAATCCAGCAGGGGAGGGGGGAATAACGGGAATTCAAAGAATCACTTCCCCAAATATACTATTAAGAATATGAGATTAATAAAAGAAGGATTGAACACTTCCTAAGTTACAGTAGAAACAATTAGTCTGGGCGCACGGCCGTTTGGTAGTCAGCCATGGCGAGGGGGAGTTTATCGCTCATTTCTAAAAACATGTTGCCCGTGCGACGCTGCAGATGTCTTCAAGGTCAACTAGTCAAATTTTACAGGACGGCAAGTAGTGAAACCAGAGCCACGCGCCCAGACTAATTGTTTCTACTGTAACTATGAGAAGGTTGTTTCCAAGATACTTCAAATTTCTCGATACCAAAATACAGGGGTGAATAAATATATCATATTCGGAACCACATTCGCCTTTTTGAAATTTTTAGTATTTCTGTAGATAATAATTGCAAAAATTGATTGATTCGAATTCATTCGGATGTAAATGACACGAATATAAATGTCATTATAATTGATACTGTTGAATGGAAAGTGACAGTCATCCCCATTCACAGTTTGTCTTCATTCTTGAACATCACTATTCATTCATAAACGGTTGTTCACACATATCATCTAAGATGACAAGCATTATAATGTTTTATTAATTTCGCATACCTTCATGGCCATGCGCAACACATGCTGTATCGGAAAATTAAATTGTGTCTGTACGATAATCCGGCGAAAGAAGTCTGCACCATACAAATCTGTTCAAATGAATATAATGCGGTGCGTTGCCCCGTCTGCAGCTAAGCTATGGGAATTGTTTTTTTCGTGCATTTTACAAGTTGTACCAGTTCTTCCATTTTCTATCCAACCTCTGCTTCCTTTCTTATCGTCTTCTGTTCCCTTCTTTGGCATCTTTTCTCTGTCATATGCTTTACGGGAGAGAAGAAAAAAACGTTCCATGATCACGTAGGCTTCTCGGAGCTGGGTTATGGCAGTGAGCTCTTCACAGGATCTTCTCACCCTCTTCGTACTCTTTCACACCTCCTCCTAGTCCTCCTCCCCAACCTCCTCCTTCTCCTCCTCCTGCTCCACCTTCTCGTCCTCCTCCTCCTTCTCCTCCTCCTCCTTCTCCTCCTACTCTTGCTTCACCTTCTCCTCCTCCTATTTCTCCTCCTCCCTCTTCACCTTCTCCACCTCGTCCTCCTCCTCCTTCTCCTCCTTCTCCTCTTGCTCCACCTCCTCCTCCTCCTCCTCCTCCTCTTGCTCCACCTTCTCCTCCTCCTCCTCATCATCCTTATCCTCCTCCTCCTCCTCCTGCTTCACCTTCTTCTCCTCCTCCTTCTCTTCCTCTTTATCCTCCTCTTCCTCTTCATCATCCACTTTGTCCTTCTCATCCTTATTCTTCTTCTTCTTTACCTTCTTCTATTCTTCTTTTTCTTCTTGTTCTTCTTCATTTTCTACTTCATCTTCTTCGTCTTCTTTTTCTTCTTCGTCTTCTTCTTCCTTCACCTTCTTTACTTCTTCGTTTCTCGCTTCTACTTCTGCCTTCTTTCTTACTACTTTTCTTCTACTCTTCCTTTTTCCTTTTCATCTCCTTCCATGCCTTTTATCTTTTCTCCTCCTTCGTTTTCTTCTTTGTTTCTCACTTCTTATTATTATGTCCTCTTTCTTTTCTTCTTTTTCCTCCTCCTTCTTGTCCTTCTTTGTTATCGCTTCTTTTTCTGAATTCTTCCTTCCTACTTTTCTTCTTCTCTTGCACTTCCTTTTTCTTTTTCTCCTCTTCTATCATATTTTCTTCTCCTTCTTCTTCCTCCTTATTTGCTTCTCTTTTCCTCCGTCGTTTTTGGCATCTTCTCTCTTCTCCCTCCCTACTTTTCTTCTTTTTGTCTTCTTGTATCAAATCTACTTCTCCTTCTTCTTCCTCCTTATTTTCTTCTCATTTCCTTCCTCGTTTTTGACATCGTCTCTCTTCTCCTTCCCTATTTTTCTTCTTCTTTTTCACCTCTTTCATCATATCTTCTTCTCCTTCTTCCTGTCTATTTTCTCCTTCATTTCCTTCTTCGTATTCGCTTCTTTTTCTTTCTTCTTCTCTTCCTTTTTCCTTCCTTCTCCTTCTCCATCTCCTTTTTCTGATGCGTTTTGCTTCTGCTAGTGACACGTGTAATGTGTAGGTAGTGGCTGCCTAAAGCCCATTCTGATACCTAGGCCATCTCTTTAATCTGGCATCTCGAATCGTATCTTTACACTTGACACAGACTAGACGAGTAGCTTCTTCTTCTTTTTTTATTCTCCTTTTTTCTCTTTTTTTTCTCCTTCAATTTCATTTTTACCAATTCGTTATCATCTCTAGCTGACAGCAGTTGTAGTTGTTTTTCTGCAAAGCAATATTCCTGTTTATCATATCAAAACAGCGATAGATTTCTAGGCTATGATGAGGCTTGGTTGGGGGAAAGGGGTGATCTTTACCACGCTCTTCGACCTTGTCCTCTGTGATCTGTGATGAACTCAGTCAACTGAAGCTTATCTGCGTGTTTATCACCATGCGGTCCAAGCAGCTACTTCCTTCTTTTCTCTTATAATTCATCTCTTTATTACCCTCCTCGTACTCTTTCATACCTTATCCTCCTCCTCCTCATCCTCCTCCTCGTCCTCCTCCTCGTCCTCCTCCTCCTCCTTATCCTCCTCCTTTTCCTCCTCCTCTTCGTCCTCCTCCTCCTTTTCCTCCTCATCCTCCTCCTTTTTCTCCACTTCCTCCTCCTCCACCTTCTCCACCTCCTCCTCTTTCTCTTCCTCCTCCTCCTTCTCCTCCTCATCCTTCACCTTCTCTTCCTCCTCTTCATCCTCCTCATACTCTTCCTCCTACACCTTCTCCTCCTCCTCCTCATACTCTTCCTCCTACACCTTCTCCTCCTCCTCCTCATACTCTTCCTCCTACACCTTCTCCTCCTCCTCCTCATCCTTCACCTTCTCTTCCTCATCCTCCACCTTCTCCTCCTCCTCCTCCTCCACTTTATCCTTCTTCTCCTCCTCCTCCTCCTCTTCCTCTTGCTTTTCCTCTTTCTCTTCCTCTTCTTCCTCGTCGTCCTTCTCTTCCGCCTAATAAATAATTTTCTCATTTCATTTTTCTTCTTCCTCTTATTGTTGTTGTTGTTCTTCTTCTTCATCTTTTTTCTTCTTCTTCTTTTTCTTCTTGATCTTCTTCTTCTTCTTCTTCTTCTTCTTCATCTTCTCCTTCTTCTTCTCCTTCTTCTTGTTGTTTTTCTCCTTCTTCTTATTTTTCTTCTTGTTCTTGTTTTCTCCTTCTTCTTCTCCTCCTCCTCCTTCTTCTTTTTCTTCTTGTTCTTCTCCTACTTCTTGTTCTTCTTGTTGTTCTTCTTCTCCTTCTTCTTGTTCTTTTTCCTCTCCTTCTTGTTGTTGTTGTTTTTCTTCTTATTATTAATAAATTTTCTTGTTCTTCTTGTTGTTCTTCTCCTTCTTCTTGTTCTTCTTTTCCTTCTTGTTGTTCTTGTTCTTTTCCTTCTTCTTGTTTTTCTTGTTGTTCTTCTTCACTTTCTTTTTTTCTTCTTATTCTTCTTGTTCTTCTTCTTATTTTTCTTCTTGTTCTTCTCCTCCTCCTTCTTCTACTTCTTCTGTCGAGTGGTAGAAAATACTTTTTAGTCTTAACTCCGCCTAATAAAGAATCTTTTATTTCATTTTTCTTCTTCCTCCTTATCATCTTCCTCCTTCTACTTCTTCTTCATATCCTTCATATACTCCTACGTCTCTTCTCATCCTTGTGCTCCTTTTCCTCTGTCATCACCTCTCTCTTCTTCTACAGCTCCTCGTACTTCTTACTCCTCTTTTCAATATCTTCAACATGAAAATTTCTCCTATTTTTCTAGTTTTTGGGTTTGTAGCTATTTATTCTGTTCGATGACTCCCTAACTCCTTTGAAGAATCAAGTCTCTAACAATAAACTCAATTCACTCGAAGTATTAAACAATGTTCTGTCAACTACTCATAGCGTTGTAGGATCAACATAGAAAATTCGAATTCCATCAGCATCTTTCTTTTGAAACTTAGCAATTGCGTAAGCCACAACCTATTTGAACTCTGACACCACACATAATTAAAACACTAATTAACAAACATCAATCATTTCTCAATCACTCTATGAAAAGAAACAGCAGACTTGCTCAAACGAAGAATATTTAGTTCGACCAAAAAAAAAAAAAATATATAAATAAATAAAAAAAAACGTTCCAGTTATTGTTTCATGTTTTACGCTTTGTCCGAGGATTCTATTAACACAGACGAGCAGTAGAGGTGTCAGTTTACGGCAGGAAGAGAGACAAAGATAGTAAAAGAGTGAGAAGTG
The DNA here is from genome assembly GCA_948455865.1 of Conomelus anceps. Lineage (NCBI taxonomy): Eukaryota > Metazoa > Arthropoda > Insecta > Hemiptera > Delphacidae > Conomelus > Conomelus anceps. The sequence continues at coordinate 20,416,764 of OX418225.1, read as the reverse complement.
TTGTTTTGCAACTAGCTGTTATTTTTGTGTTTGTTCGTCTACCTGACACAGTGATGATACAGTAATTGCTTCCACATCGCTGCAGCTACATAGGCTTACTACAAGGGAGGGGGGGGGGGAGGGTGGTTGAGTGTTTAGAGGAGAAGTGATTAGCTTACAATGAGTGTAATGCGTTTGTCGAATCTTGGGTGCGTATTGCAGCAATCCCACTGCGCGCGTTTCAAGTGACGCGCACAGACGCGTCCTATGCATGGCTGAGCTAGGCGCCTAAATTTCAACGTCTACGCGCTCTTGAAATACGCTTGCTTTACGACTATTGTACTTGGAACCTGATTGAGTTGGCTGGAAATGACTGCTGCTTCACTGAACCTTGACTTAACTGAAGATATGAAGTGATTTATTATAGGAATATAAGATAATGAAGTATGCTTATTATCATGAAAAAATTATAAAGTATAATCTGGGGTACCCACCCCCCTAAGGCTCATGACGCATCCCCCCTAAATTTAGCACCAACCCCACCCCACAAATTAGCCCCCCGCCCCAAAAAAATGCGAAAAAAGCCCCCTGTATTCTTTCTAAAACTAAAAGAAGATTTTTATAACTATTGAAAAAATTCAAACCCAGTCAATAATATACAAAATGTATGTATATTTCTTGATATTCTTTACATAGGTACAGTAACATTTTATTGTAAAGGGTAAAAAGAAATATCAATGAAATGAATATTTGAACTTCTGATTAATAAACTTAATTGCAAAATAGCTAAATAAGAATTTGAACCTAAATGGTTTTTAAACAATAAAATATTATTACAAATACACAATGTTCAATAAAAATGAAATACCTATGAGTTTATGTTCGGTGTACCAATTACATTAAGCTTAAATAATTCTACAAAGTTGTTCCTTTAAAGGAAGTGAAAACAATGAGTTAATAACTTCATTTGTAAAACACAAAAATTCAAAATACTAAGTCATTTATTGGACAGTAGTTAAACAACAGGTTATTTACTTAGTGTAGTATCTTGGGAGAATTTATGTATGGATGAAGTACATAAAAGGCACACATTTCATATATAGTTATTTACAACACACAATCGAAAGAAGTGTCTTTCAAAAACAAAATAAAGACATAGTTATGGAAAATTACTGAATTTTTAGTATTTAGTAAGTTTTGCTATAGCAGTTCTTACTTATTAGTAAGTAGTTATCGTAAAATACATGAAAAACATCAACAGTTTGAAGTCAAACATTTTAAATTTGTAGGCTGTGACCATCTACAAGTTAGCTAGGCACCTTCTAAGCATGTTAAATCTATCTCTCTAAACCCCACATAGAAGTTTTTGTCTTTGGGATGAGGAAACAGAAAACCTTTCAATTTTCTTCGTTAGAAATAGACTCAAGTACATCTTTTTCTGCAGCTAGAACCATCAGATTGGACAACCATGAGTCTCCCATAGCTGATCTGAGTCTGTTTTTGATCATTTTAAATCGACTTAATGCTCTTTCTGCTGATTAACTAGTAACTGTTAAGGAGAGTAAAGTTGTATAAACCACTTTCAGAGCACTCGCTTAGCGTCTTGCTAAGTTTGAATAATAACTTCCTGCACAAATCCTAAACATAACTATTTTAGCGAATTAATATTCAATTTTATAATAATAATTATAAATATATTTTCATTAATTGACATTCTATCTGGTGACTTCGTAGTATATTTTTGTATGTTGTCATGTTAAACACGGTTTCAATCAACTTTACGCCCCCCCCCCCCCAAAGCGTTTTTTGGAAACCCCCCCCCCCAAGAATTTCAATGACGCAGTCTGCGTCATAGCCCCCCCCCCCCCTGTGGGCACCCCTGGTATAATTATACTTATAATCTTCAAAACTTTATCTGCTCGAAATCATATTGTGATGTGATCAGCTTGCTGTCGTTTAAGCGGTCGTGGGTTCGAATCCCGCTCCTCCGTCGATACCGATACATATAGATGCCGTCTGGCATCTATATGTGTTATCATTTACCTCATTAACCACGCACAAGTCTCGGACTCGTGTGGGCATCATCAATAATAATAATATTGTGATGCTGTCGCTCTCTTGTCATCATGAATGGTATCATGCAGATTCATGTGTGAAACCTTTGTCTTGTAACTTATCTAGGCTATACTACTTTAAAGGAATTTTACAATAATTTATTAGCTTATTTTAAGCTGGCCTATGGGGAAGTCAACGTTGGTTGTACAGAATATTTTTTTCATCAATAGTATTCTTTCGTTCAAAATATGTATTGTGGTCTGTTTTTTTAGTTAATTAAATCGTCGAAATTATTAGTGAGATTTAGCATGAGATATAACGTGGAAGATTGGGATTTCCAGCTGAAATTTTGTAAAGGAAGCAGTGTCCGGATGGTAAGCCTGTTGTTAAGACTTTCAATAATTGTTATTTGGGTTAATATATTGTTTTTTTTTTTTTAATTAATGTGTTATGCACAGAAAAGCAGTGTAAAATGTTCATAAATGTGACTAGTCTCATTCTGAGCCTGTCCATATGTAAAAATTCAGGTGACTGTTACATAAGTAATCATTATATTCTTACATTATTGTCATAGGAAAGTAAGATATTATAATATCTAGTACCTAGACCACCTAGTACCTAGTACCACTGGTACCTAGATTAATACCACATTTTGGTATCATAAAAGGCTAAAGGAGATTAAGAAACATACTTCTTTTAAGAAAAAAAAAATGAAATTATATGGAAGCTAACAAAGAAGTCGGTAATTGAGCCTACTGTAGAAGACAGAAGCTTGGTGAATTTCAACAAAAAAATTGGAAAAAGTAGTGTAGATCTCTTTTTGTAAGAAGAAAAAGGGGAGGTGTATAAGGAAAATAATAAATTTGAAAAATATTGAGAAAAGTCTAAGATGAGAGAAGAAAAACCTGTTGATGAAAATTAAGAAGCTCAGAAAACTATGTAAGCTATTTGCATTATTCAAAACCTAATTATCTAACAAATATCTTTGTGATGCATTCTAATGCAGTGTAACAAAAATTATTCCTGAGTGCTATCATCCTCCATATCAATTAATTTCAACCTGTTCTGAAATTTCCGCGAGCGACAGACAAGGAAAATTGAAAAGATCATGAGGAGATGACAGTGAAGGGAATTTTGCCTTGCAGTGCATCATGACAAGCAGAAATCTACCCACTCTTGGCTTGTTTGAACCAGCAATGCCACCAGCCATGGCAATAATTGTTTGTCAAACTCTTTTCAGTGTCTACAGGATGATAATATGCAGAGTGTAATGCGAGACTCTATATGAGGTATACGAACAAAACATTAGTTGTCAAATATAAGATTTTGATGGAACGTAATTAATCAAATTTTGATTGATTGGTCATGAACTTTGAGCTTGATGTTGTCATCTTTGCTTTAATCCTACATTAATTGAATTAGACATTATTGTAAGTGAAAATGGAAAATATACTCCCCCTGTCTAAAATAATTAACGAATTTTATCATTTGATTGAATTGACTAAGTAATTTATCTATTTTTGTCGTTTCATGGTAGTTTGTGCTTGTTTTTCCTTTTCATATTCCTCCTTCAATATTTTTTTTTAATCTCAAATCTCAAAATTTGTTCAAAAGTATTTAAATTAAATCAATCAATTACAAATGATATATTGTAATTGTACAATATATAATAATTACAAATTTTTATATATTGTTTCTACTACTGCAAATGTGTCATGATTCTTGTAGTTTTTTATAATGCAGATACAGTATTAGACAGTATTTTCTCCGTTTATATCCGTTGCTGCAACATTTTCTTCAAATTCGTATTGATTCTCTTCATTTTCTATGTAAGACAGCATTAAAATTGGAATCAAACAGTCTTTATAATTAAAATATATATAGAAAAGCTCATGATACAGCTATCTTCAATTAAGATAAATATATTCAATTTTTTCTCTTTTTTTCGGAGGATGAAGCCCACATATGTCTGAGACTGTGTGTGCGTAATGAATTGGATGTTGTTGATTGATGAGTTGGACCTACAGTTCTAGGTGGGTTCCGAACCACCAGGAAGTGATTTTTCAGCAGAGAACAGAGTCTTTTTTGCTAGCCAATCCAATCGGTCACCCTTACAAAGAGCGCCCAGGAGTTTCGCAGCTTATCTAAGATTGAACAGATACCTGCCACGGCACTCGGCTGTCACTCAGAAATTACCCTCAGAAATACAATGGAACTAAATGTAAAGGATTGTAAAATGGAGGAATCCCATCTCGTCATTACTTTCAAGTCAGTATAATATTTGTTATTCTTTGGAATTTGAAGATACAGAAGCGCTCATGATAAAGCTTCCTTTTGGTTAAACTCAATTTATTCAATTGTATTCAATGAAAGTAATTGTAAGGATTATATGAATGGAAAAAACCCAACTAGAAACCTCTCAAACAAGACTCCTCATCATCATCATCATCATCATCATCATCTCTTTCAATGATCATGAGTCCTCCATAAATCGCAACATATTCAAATCTGCTAAAAGTACTGTCTTAGTCGATTTTCTCCATAAAAATTGAAATAAATTATTAATTTTTTTTCTGATGATACCCACATAAGTTTGAAGCCTTTGCTTGGGTAGTGAGGTAGATGATGGTACAAAAATTCCCAGACTGAATTGGGAATCGGGCACACGACCATCGGAGTGGCTATCAGGCGTTTTATGCTCTTGTTTAATCTTTTATTAAGTTTCATTGCTTTTTTCAATATAATTGTGGATGTTATTCGAACGTGGAAGAGTCCGTTTCAAAACTCATCATTTCCCCACTGAACAATAAATGAAACTTTAATTCCACAGAAAAAACAAATTCAAATGTTTGATTAGATTCAAAAAATAGAATACTGGAATATCCCAAAAAGACTTCAGTCTGAGCGAGGGATTGAGTTACAATAAAAATAAAATAGAACAAGACTTCCAGCTTCCTTGTCTAACGTTTTAAAAAAGCTGTTAAGGATAAGGCTAATTGAAAGATAAAGAAATGGAAAGGAAAAAAGTAAAGAAAAAAGGAATGAATTAGACTCAACTAAATTGTAAAAAAGAAGTGATCTCACGAAATAATACTTAAATATTGATTATGATTATTAGATTTAAATCTTCAGAAAGATGAATTTCGTTGCAAACAGAACACGGTTGCCAGTTGAGACCAGTTGGTGTTTGATAAATGAGAACCAGTGAATGATGAAGCATCATGAAGCTATGAATGAAATATTGTTACTGAATGCATTGATGCTGTCTTAAAACAAAAGTGTATCTGCCGAAGTTCACTAGCCTTTGGCTCATAAGTCATCTGTGAACCCTGCAAACCATTGATTTCGCCGTGAGTTATCTCATCTGCCTTTTTTAACTGCGAGGCATGCCAAGCAAAGCAGGGCTGAGGAGGCTACGCTTGAGTAGTCTAATTATAATCCGGTTTCAAAAAGCTAAGCCAAGTCAAACAGATAATGAAGACGAACAATGAATGTTTGCTTGAAATCTTCGATTGTTGTCTCAGAATTATGGGATGGAATGAGTTGTTCAAGATGACAGCTGGTTTAGGATTCATAATTATCATCAATAGCTGGTAGGCGTTTTGATTGAGTTGGAAACATGCGGTGATTAAGAGGAAAGAGTATGCAAGGTGCATATATATGTGGAGGGAGACTTGTTACAAGCATGAGGAATTCCTGAAGGTTCGTCCATAATATGTCGAAAGCTAAAGCGTTGCTTATTGCATGAATTGAGAATTTAGAGTAAGGTTCTAGCTTTAAAGAGATTCATGCTTTCAAGATATTACTAGATAATATGAAAGACAAATCTTAACATGTATAAACTGCTCTCATATCAGGTCCGCATTTATGAACATATCTTGAGGCTCCCTTAACTGAAAGGAGGCTAAAAAGCCTTCTAAGTGAAAACTATTCACTCAAAACCTTAAAATAAGAAATTGTCAAGAAACATGAACTTGAGCTTCCACGAAACAAGAAATAATTGCAGAGCCTTTTGAGTGAATGCTTTTCAAGTCTAGAAAGTCCCAAGTTAAGTTCAGAACTATGGATCTAAGCCCTCGATTTGAGCAATTATTTGTGCCGCTCTAGCCGCTTCGGTCGGTCTAAAGAAGTACAGTAGAACCTTGTTTATCCGGACTAACTGGGACTGGAAGCAATCCGGATGATCGAAAATCCGGATAATACAGAGAGTATTTAAGAAATTAACAAAATTGTAATAAAAAGCAAAATTAAACTTTCTCATTGTTGCATTGAACTTCAAAAACACTAAATAGTAAACAAAATACAACATTTTAAAACACACAAACTATTTCAATTATCTTTACTGAACAGTATTTGAATTATTTATACCCTAACTTATGGCAATATTATTACTTTTTTCGTCCAGCAGTTGATCCGGATGATCCGGAGATCCGGATGGACGGGGTCCGGATAACCGAGGTTCTACTGTAAATTCAGGATGAAGAACGTAATGTAGGGCGAGCCCTTCAACAAGGCGGTTGGTTGTACTCTGTCGTTTCACTCAGAAGCTTTAGGACTTAGAGCATTCCTGAATCTCACCAAAAAAATTGAGGGCAATATTATTTTTTTCAAAAATGCATTGATTTATTTTGGACTAAAATCATAGTCGTTGATTACTTAGCTAGCTGAAATATTTAATTGTAACTAATAATAGAGAGTTTGAGCAAAAACCAAATCTAACCTGACCACTCTATGTTTCAGCTTTCTCGATAGCATTATTGCATTCAGATGCTAGACTTGAAGTAGCCAGGTCAGAAGTAGCGTCATCATTAATCTCGCTAATAATACAAAGCGTATGGCTTTTATTGGTGAGGAGATCCTCACGGGTAGTTCCATCTCGCCGTTTGAGCCGTGTCATGTGAAACATAGTGTAATTTCAGGTGGGCTCCGAACCACCGGAACGTGCAACTCACATGCGTAAACAAACATTCAAGATTAGGATAAATGATGGCTGAGTGAAAGTAAACGGAGAGTAGCAGAGTTAGGCCTAGTTGCTAAAACGTAAGAGATGTCAGGCAAGACGAAAGCCGTCGTAAGACGTAAGAGTAATTTTACGGCTACCGGTGATAGTAATCGATAAGAGAGCACAGCATGTAGGTCGCCTCATTACACGTCCAATGACTCTGGGTGAAGGTCACTCAGTCCGATACATCCTTCTCTTGCCTGTTGGCACAGCTTTGTCGTAAAATGTCCAGCTCAAATTATTTATTTTTTTAATGCAAATGATTATTTTATTTTTATAGTAATTTATTTATTACGATTTTTTCTTGTTTGTTTAGTTTCGTTTCTTTTTCTTTACATACATTAAAATAATATTCAATCTTCATAACATTCATTTTCCCTATTCTTCTTTTCCCTAATTTCTTCTTTTTTTGTAATTTGTATTACATAATTAATTTCCATTTTGTAATTTTGTAATTTATATTATGTTGGCGCCTGCTGAAAACCCCACAATGTTTAGCAGGACCTTTATTTGGAACTTGTGAATAAATAAATGATTGATTGATTGATTGATTGCGAGAGGTCCTGAATAGATTTTGGCTTTGAAGTTACATAGAAGTAAAAAACCTCACAGTCAAACTTTTATAAAACGAATTTTCAAATAGCGAAATCCTCCACATAAATAATCTGTCTGGTGTCCCTCAACATTGCAATCTTGACATTTTATTAACAAATGCAAATCATTTGTCTGGACAATCGATTTCATTATATAAAGGTTCTAATGTAACTTCCAATTGGTTTCAAAAAGAAGTAGGAAAAAGTTGGAAAGCCCCTCAGTAATGAGAATCACTCAAACAAAATATCTTAGCATGAAAATAAATACTCAACAGTTTGATATGCTATCAAACTAAACAAATTTACCCTCTTCGGCCAAATATAGGGGTATCTGTGTGAATTCTATCATAATTAATTAAACATTTATCATGATTTTGAATTAGTAGTAAGAGTGCCAATAAAGCTCCCCCATGACAATCCAAGATTCTGTGTACACTGTCAAAAATTTGAAAGAGAACTGGAAATTTTATTGGGTTTATTGGGAACTATTTATTGGGATTGAAGAACTAACTTTTGAAAAATATTCATATTGCCCCAGGATACGACTAATAGCGCAATATTGCTATATGACAAGGGTACATAGAGCATAAAGAAAGAGTAATTTAGCTTTCTACAGCAATGAAAATACTTAATAAACCAAGCATAGTGTGTAGAAGGTAGGCTAGTGCGTTCTGCAAAGATTGATTCATGATAATAGGCTAGCTTGAGAAATAATAATAATAATAATAATAATAATAATAAAACGAAATAATAATAATAATAAAAATTATATAGTTCAATGAAAATAAATAATTTTATTATAAAAATAATATAAGTTTTGCGGTGAAAATTTATTCGGCTCATGAAATTTGCCTTTTAAAGAGAAGTTTCCTTCCTCTCAATATAATATCATCAATCACCATCATCCAACTCATCACCCACGCTCAGGTCTCAGGCCTATGTGGGCTTCATTCTCCCAAAAATTCTACTTATTAAGTCCAATATTGGTAGTTGTATAAGGATAAAAATATAATAAAATAGGCTCATTTGGTTTATATGGTTGTAAATTGTAGATAATTTGCCGAAAGATTGTCAAAGATTTCCTATATCAAGTTGAATTATTAACAGTGAAGCTACTCGATCTAAACAACTCTGAGAGCAATCTGAATTGTATTAACTTTTTTTAAATCCTATAATAATGTTAAACACTCAATTTTGTTTTGCTTAACTAGGAGAACACATACTGGATTTCATCTTTTGTATACAAAAAATTCTACTATAGAGCTAAGAAATTCATCCAATAAATAAATACCCAGCTATTTTCTTTTCCTTTGTGTTTGCTTTTCCCATTTTATATGGGGTTAACATTTACAGAAATACCTAGCTATGTAACAAAAATTTACAATATTTACAAATTTGTAAAAAATGTACAATATGTACACATTTAGAAAAAGTTTACAAAAAAGCCGATTTAGACTGTAGGCGGCTCTTCAAATCTCAATGTTATGTTTTATCCAAAGAGCTTACTACACAAACGAGGAGTGAGTTAGTTTGTAATTGCTTTCCTCACTGAGCTAGCAGCACTGGGCTAGCAGTATGCCAAGCCCACTGAAACTCAAGCTCTTTGCTTGACTGTCCACTCCACAGCGAACACATAAGACCAATGGTCTTACCGTATGTGTTCGCTGGTCCACTCCCACCTTTACACAGAGTATGACTGCACAGGTGGGTGTGCATACTATGTAGCACACATCTGAGCTACTTCCTGCGTCCAAGTTATCATTCGACAGAGACGTTTGGAAAGCAACACAATTGATGTAGCCTTTTTTGTATGGAGACGAGCAAAACTTAATTCATCTCAAGTTCAAGCCACACTGAGGCATAAGGCTATACCGTGATAAAATCATTTCAAATAGGTGTATGCAAACAAGCTGCAGACTTTGTACTAACTACGGACAGTAACAAAAATTGATTAAAGAAAAGAAAGAATTTTCAGTATGGTACAGTGTGGCGGATTAATTCACAGTGAGAACTTGAAGCGGACGAATATCCAGCTGCCTCGTCTAGTGTAGATCCTTTCAGAGTTCTTAGCCAGAGAACAATACATTGCTTGCACAACGCCAACGGAAATTAGGTTTTGTCTCTAACAGACTGTCCACAGAATTAGCCCTCAACTTGAGGTACCATTAGCCGACTAAACTTTCATCTCAGATCTTGATTTTCCACGTTGTATCCTCGAACAGAACAACCGAGAGTGAATGTAAAAGTGACAGTAACGTTGAATGCTGAGCGAAAATCCGAAGTTTTTAGTTAGAATAAGATTGGAGTTCAGATTTAGGAAGAAAAGATCAAGAGCATTTCCTAAATTCTAGTATGGGCCTTCCCCCCTAATAACAAGATATGTTACATACATATCTTATACTAAGGACTTTCTCTCTATATCATCTCTTTATCTCTATATATAGAGTATCTCTATATCATACACCTGATATTTTCTACTGCACTTGAACAAACTTATTTATTTGACAGTTTCATGTGCATTAAACCGCTATTCTGTGATGAAGTGATGAAGAAGGAGGAGGAGAAGAATAAGAAAAAGAAGAAACGAGAAACGAAGAAGCAAAGTATATAGAAAAAGTACAAGAAGAAAAAGAAGAAGGAGACGTGGAATAATAACTGAACATCTTAAGTAACTAACTCAAAATTAGGTAGAAGAGTAGAATAATATGTAATGTTGCTAAGCAGAAAGCTGATTTTGCAGGTTACAGTGAAGAATTTATCTCAGTGCAAATTGTCAACATAAATCCGGTGGTTCGGAACCCACCTAAAACTGTAGGTCCAACTCACCACCATCCATCTAATTACCCACGAACAGGTCTCAGACCAATGTGGGCTTCATCCTCCGAAAATAATCAGTGCTGTCAATTTCGGGATTGGTGATGTGAATATTTATTCATTAACTTTCTTTGTAGAAGGTGATATTGTGGAAGGTATCCATAATGAATAATAAGACAAAATTGTCACAACCACATTTATTAAAACTTTGAGAAACTAGTTTCGGTTGTTACACCATTATCAATCTCAATCAAACTCGTTTGCTTTACTAAATTTAATAAATGTGGCTGTGACAATTTCGTCTTATTATTTATTCATTTTCTATTCCTCAGAAAGTATTATTGTTTAGTGCTTCCAGGTTAATGAGATTAAATTTTACGTTCCAATGCGAGCTGGTTTTCAGCGATAAGGAAATTCCCCAAGCAGATTAGGCTACTATTAGACTGTAAAAATTATTGTGATTTGAATTCTCTACTGTAAAATCACTTAGGTGGTTCGGAACCCACCTAAAACTGTAGGCCCATCTCATCAATCACCATCATCCAATTCATTAACCACGCACAGGTCTCAGACCTATGTAGGCTTCATCCTCCGAAAAAAAATAATTAGTCTTGAATACAATTTATTCTTGTAGATTAGAATGCTATATAGTTCTCTTAATGTTTGAATGAAAAAAATATCAAATCCAATTCATTATTGTTGTTATATTATCGGCTACTTTAGTGATCAGTAGTTGGGGAAATACAGTATTTGGCATTATTATTCACAGCATTGAATTTTTAGGCCATGAGGGAATAACCCATAGCTTTGAGCTAAGCAGAATCAAATTAATGTTTTTCAACGAACCAATCAATTCTGTCAATTTTTCGTACAATCGAAGCAATCACGTGACTTTCTGCTCGCTAACTGATGAGAATTTTGATTGCAACAAGTTGATTGAACATTTTGTCGCCGGACTTCATTTCCTACTTTGATTGAGCATTTCCAACTTATTTTACCAACAATATTCCCTCATTTTTCTGTGACAATCCCACGATTGCAGGTCCAAGGGGATTCGGGAATGTATCCACCCCCCCCCCCCCCCCGAAATTCTCGACCAATACTGAAGAAACTTTATTTGTATCTTTTATGGGGATGAGGATATTTTTTAGGTGATACGCACCAAAATATTTCTCCCTCCCCCCCCAAAAAAAAATTCTGGATTTGCCCCCCGCTTTGGAACGGTTTAACTGTTTTTTTAATTATTATTACTTAAATTGAGGAGAACGATTATTGATAAACTATTTGAACGAAATAATTGCTTTGTTTCGGGTCATTTCTAGAAAAATTTGTAAGCTATCGCATTTGATCACTCAGCTTTGAATTTCCGACTTAATGTAAAATAACTCAAAATTAGTTTTAAAATAACTCACTTTTACGGAATAAATTCATTACATACTTATAGAAAACAACTACCGTACTATGGTAATACGGTATTTATTATTTGTAAGGATGGAATGAACGTTTTGTATTATATTCCGTATATTTCATGTAGAAATTATTAGTTTTGATTTTGTATTCGAATTGTCTGCTCCATATAAAAGTTATAATTAAAACAACATTTTTTAATATGTATAGCTTCTTGTTCTTTCATACATGAAATCCATAATGCAATAGAATAATGAGAGTCCTTTGAATCCTTGTGAATAATGTGTGTTTTCCTTGTTCATAAACCAAATGTAGTCTTTTTTTGAAAAATATATAGACTATCATATTAATATATTCAACAAATACTCATATATAAAGTTTTGACATTTGTAGAAAAATCCCATTTCCAGAATTATGATTTAATAGTTCCATGAATTTTTATATTTTTTCTATTGTATCTAGTTGTGTTAAGATCAATTTATATTCGATAATGATGCTTTCAAAGCTTATATATTATACTCCTACATTCGTTAAATTTGTCATTACTTTTCCTAAGAAAACCTAAAACCCCTCCCAAATATATCCAGTATCGTTATGCGAATTGCTATATAGCAAATATAATAGAACTGTGTAATAATAAAATAGCAATATGTTTTAGATTGCACTGATCATTTGAATCGCTATAATTGCACGATATTTTGATGGAATTCTAAACAGAGTTTTATTGATATTGGTACTTGATATTGAATACTTAGTGTGTCTGTGTGAGATCAAATGATGCCTTTCAATATGCAGGTGCTAATAACTGTCATTCTTGTCATTGACACTCAAATTACCGCATCCCCGATCACATGTCACTGCATTACTGATCACGTGTCACCTTCAATAGTGATTTTTCCAATTTTTATCGCGTTCTAGGTTAGGTTTGGTATCATATTTGACGCTCGTCCCCATTCCGCGGTAACTGGTTATGAGGCCGTCAAATAAACTCTTGTGATCATTGGGCTGTCGCATTGTGTTGCCAAAAATACCGTTTCAACAATCCGCTGGATTTCATACGTGACTTTGTATCGTGTGTCCTACATGGAAAGAAACATGTGTGCAAAATATACACTTGGCATTTGGAAGTTTGCGAACGTATTCTTGTACCCTGTTTAGCCTTCTCGTTTTGGTTTCTTGGTGCACGTGACTACATGCCAGAAATCAATTAATCTTCCGGTAGACATTTGCAATTCCGGTAGTGTTGGTTTGAGGTGTTCAACCAGCGATCATAATCGATCAAATCGAGCTCGTGAGATCCATAACGATTTAATTTTGTTTCATTTGAGAAGATAATTGATTAGGATACTACTGTGCTGCTGACAAATTGTCTAACATCCTGCTCATTGTTAACTATATTTTGAATTCGTACATGATGAATGATGAGTGCTACGAACTCACAATGACTTAATTCTCGATCAAGTTTATTTTCTTGTTTATTTTCGTGGTAAATAAAATTGGCGTAACCAACCCAGCAATTTCCATTAAGGAGCGGAGGGTAAATATCAACGAGGCTTGTTGAGGTCCCCCAAAAAAATATAAATAATATACCTATTTTAGTGTTTCTCCAAATCTTGATTTTGCAGACAGTTTTTTTACTTTTCTTTTCAATATTTTATGTCTCATAGAACTCCACTCCAGCGCGCACAAGCTTATGCTGGAGTGTAGTATACAGATTTATGATGTTTCATTTGAATTATATTTTCTCTATATATTAATACAGGTTCTATGTACCGGTCGGTACATAATAAATATAAAATTTTGAACATTTTGATATTGTACACTAGAAGTAAGTTTTGATATAATGTGATGGAAAATTTTTGTTTTGTCTGTATAAAAAAAAGAGTGTTGTTTGAGGTACATCCTCTTTATCCCCAAAAGTCCTGAACTCCCATAGACACGAATATACATTTTTTTAGTGTTATTTGCAAATTTTAGGGGATATATTATATACATATCCTCTTTATCCCCCTTTCAGTTCGCACCTGTTCTTATCTATGCCTTTAATAGTCTACATTAATAAGGTTTTAGTAGTACGGTATAGAGACCCCTACAATGATGTTTTTCATCTTGCCGCCTAAAACATCCTCCTTTTAGGTGGCCGAGCTAATTTTTTTCTTTTCTGTAATTTTTTGCTGTTTTGAAATTATGTATTTTTAAGACTTGATATAATTTTTTAAAAAGTTAATTGTAACTCAGTTTTACTGTTGTGTCAATTGATAGCAGTAAAGCATATTGGATGTTTAAGCGTGAATTAACTAAAATGAACAGGGTTGCCATTTCACCAAACTGTTGGGGGGGGGGGGCAAACAGCGGGTTATGGGGGTTTGGAATACCCCCCATGGGAACATGGGTGGGGGTCTCCCCCCCGGGGGAAATTTTAAAAAAATAACGTTTAAAATTATTTTAAGCTTCATTTTGCCTATTTAAAATTTTAATACAATAATATTATTTGTAAACAAATAGCGCGTTGTAAACTGATAGTAGATAGGCTTATTTCAAATTATTTATCAGATCTTGGGGGGGGGGGGGGCGCATAGGCTAGATTATTTTTTAGATCTGCTTCTGAAAATGAATGTTCAACATCACACTTTTTGCCTAAAAGAGGTAAACCAAACTCAGTTTTTTTTTGTGTGGAAACAAACCTGACTGTCTTCAGACACTGTTGAAAGTGAGTGGGTGAACAGAGTGTTTATTTTCACTTGTGTCCCTATAGAAAAGAAGGTGGAGCTACATCAAGACATATCATTTTCCGCGATGAAAATTCAACGGTTTTTCGTTCAAACCAGAAATAACAACTGCTTTTAAATTTTTTAAATTTTCTTTGATAATATTACTTTTTTTGTGTTCCAACTAGAAATAACAACTCCATTTTAATTTTTTCTCTGTACAGTTTGCTCTACTGTTTTATTAATAATTATTGTATTTTACTGTATGTAATAACAAAGTTCTAAATTATTGTAGATGGTGAATCAAGAAGTTCACAGTTTGTAGTTGCAGTATCGCATTGCGTTAAATTATGAACGCGATTCAGAGGTTGAGTCATCCAAAGTATTAACGGTCACCAAAATCAAAACCGCATTAGATGAACCTGTAACTTGAAAAAGGCGGAGCTGAACTTTCCACTGGTCGCCACGTGTTTTGAAAAACAAACTATACCGGCATAACTGTTCATACGTGCCAATAGAATATCGAATGTGTGTGAGTGTGTAAGGAAACTGGGAAGAGGCAAGATAAAACTCCCCCTTTCTCATACCCACTCACTCACATTCTCTCACACTAAATAACTCTCTCACTCACTCTTAATCGTAATCTTCCTCCGCAACTTGAGTTGAGCTTTATTCAGTAACTTGCTGGATACTTTTTTAGGACAGGATCACTGAAACTGTCTTTGGCAACAGGTTTTTGTCGCCACTGTGGTCTCCTCCTATTTCTTCCTTTTCACATTTTTCTTCTTTCTTCCACTGTTTACTTCCCATCCTTGTTTTTATCGGCAAAGGTGAGGTCACACCTTCGTGAGACCTGATCTTGTGGGTAAAATGGAGTGGGATGGGGGGGGGGGGGGGAGTTAGGGACAGTCTTGAGGATTAGCCGACGGGAAATAGATGAGGAAGATTGCAGTTATATTTGGTTGCAGTGACCTTCCCCCGATCACTGCTGTGAAGTCGAACGATTTTGGCCGATAAATATTTTTACAATCCAGCCTCTTACATCGTTTGACCTTGGCAAGGTCATAGTCCTTCTAACACAGATGATAATTGTCAACTAGTGTCTATTATTATTTTTAGAACAAATTTTTTAAAAATTTAGAAGGCATTGAATATACTAAATTTAAATAACTGGTGACTAGTCTCTTTTTATAATTGATGACAAATTTTCATTATTATAATCAATATTGCATCCAATTATGGAGTATTATTCTCTCCCTGTTTAAACATGAATATGCCGTAGCAGGTATCTGTTCAATCAGAGATAAGCTACGAAACTCCTTGGCGCTATTTGTATGGGTGACCGATTGGATTGACCTGAAAAAACTACTCTGTTCTCTGCTGTAAAATCAGCACTTCCCGGTGGTTCGGAACCCAACTAAAACTGTAGGTTCAATTCATCAATCATTATTTTGAAATTATGTATTTTTAAGACGATATAATTTTTTAAAAAGTTAATTGTAACTCAGTTTTACTGTTGTGTCAATTGATAGCAGTAAAGCATATTGGATGTTTAAGCGTGAATTATCCCGGGTTCGATCCCAGTTCTGACCGAAAGTTTTTACCTCGGGCCACTCCCGTGTTTCGGAGGACACGTTAAGCTGTCGGTCCCGGCTGCCTAAAAACAGTCGTTAAGTCACGTCAGAGGCCCTGAACTTATTCAGGTGCGACCTGATAACTCTGACACCAGACCTGAGCCAGCCAGGTCACACGATATTATTATTATTATCAATCATTTTCATCCAGCTGATTACCCACGCACAGGTCTCAGACCTATGTGGGCTTCATTCTTTAGAAAAAAATATCAAATTCAAAGTTGATGACAAATTGAAGGAGTGAGAGCATAAAACCTTTATGATATCGTGAAATGTGGAGACTCTTTATTATCCCAAGAACTATCTTTTCTTAAATTAAATTTATTAATGAGATACGAGCAGAGCTAAGAGTTCAATCTACTAGTAAGTAGTTGTCAATACAATACCAATGTTGAAGGATATTTTTTAGATCTTCTAGGATAATTCTTTATATATTCTTTTTTTTTACTCATATACTCACCAATAAATTCATTTATCATTTTTTAAAAATCAGCACTTCATGAATATTATGTGGGAAAAATTTCATCTCTGCTCATTTTTTGAAATAATTGTATCAGTCTCACTTGTTTTTCCCAACTATCCTAAAGACAATTAATTTTTGTGTTTGTTTCTATCATGGATAGAATTAGAGCAGCACCGTAAATAATGTTCGATGAACGAAAAAAGTTCCATACACACACGAAATCGGTTATCTTTATGTTTTTGTGGAAGATAACATCTCAATTCTTGGATAAAAAACAGCGTTATTTTTTAATTACTCTCAGGAGCGAACCCAAGGGGGATCTATCCCACCCGAAGTTCTCAACCGACACTGGAAAAAGCTCTGTATGTATTTTTTAAGGACGTTATTTTATGTTGTTACAACCTCCCCACCCCTCAAAATATTTTCTCACCTGGTATTCCCAAAAACATTTCTGGATTGTTATCTTTATATCGAAAATTTGATTGAAGTAAACAACATCTAGAAAGTAGCAAATACCAAGTCACATTTCAGTAGCAAATGTAAAGTGTGAAAACATAAATAACGTAGATCTAAATGTGCAGATTAGGACTACGGTTCAGGCGGGTGGCAGCTCAAGAAAAAAGTTGTCCGGTCTCTTGGCTTTAGATTTATGGAGAACACAACGATGAATGGCTACGTTTATGTTTGGTACGTGATTTGCAAAAATGTGGCTGTCGAGCGAAGGTTGTTCCACAATTCGCGATGGAAAGTCCAAGCACCTTCTCAACTTCTTTTCCTTGTTCCTCACACGTGGAATCTTGTGACTTGCCAAGTAGCAACTGTTCCAGGGAGATTTGTCATCCTTATTTTTTGGTCAGTGGGGCAAGTGAGAGATGGTTGGACAGAGACTTGCTAGGCTACGGCATAGACTGTTATAGACGTAAATAGATAAGTCTAAGATGCTTTTATTTTTTCTATGATTTTGTTTACTTCGTAGGTTTCCTACAAACTCTGAAAATTATTTTTTCATTTACATTTTTTTTTCGAAGGATGAAGCTCACATAGGTCTGAGACCTGTGCGTGAGTGATGAATTGGATGATGGTGATTGATGAGTTGGACCTGCAGTTTTAGGTGGGTTCCGAACCACCGGGAAGTGTTTTTACAGCAGAGAACAGAGTCTATTTTGCTTCAATCCAATTGATCATCCTTACAGAGGGGGTCCAGGAGAGCGTTGCTTATCTAATCTGATTGAACAGATACCGGCTACGGCTCACGGCTTTCACAATTAATTGATGTTGGTAATTATTGTTCATATTGGAGTTGTGTAGCCCCATCCAAACACAGACATGAGATAGATCTCTCACAAAGACGAGTGTAGACTCTTGCAACACGAGTATAGACTCGAGCTAGACTCGTTTAGCTCTAGTCTAGCAAAAGCTAGTCCAGCAGCTTTAGTATACACGCATGTGAAAAGAATCTAAGTACTCAGCAAGAGCGCAATCAGTCTCTCCGTTAGAATGGACCATATTAGGAATTAATGTAGACATTTATATTTACTTAGAGAAAACACAGTATTCATGCGAACATCAAAGCTTTATGAAGGAATATTATTATCTTATCATTTTCAAATTTAGCATTCCATTTAATCAAACGGAAACAGTACTTGGAGTCAATTATTTTCTATGATCTTGTATGTCAAACATACAAAAGTACAATGCAAAATGTCAAAGACATATGTCAATTCAATCAAACACGGATGGTCTTTCTCATAATTACTGGTACTAAGCTTTAATCCGTAATAATCTATCGCAAATTGTTTGAAGGCTCATCAACTAGCTAAGCCACAAACATCATCGTTGAGTACAAAGCTGCATATGATTGGATTGAGACAATGAGGAAGAATGAATGATTCGCACTGCTATTATAATTTTAATGCTTCAGAATGTTCATTCCAAGCTGATCGCAGCTAGTATATTCCAAGACAAACCAACGTTCTTGAGCCGAGGCAAATTAACCCCAACAATAGCAGTGCGTGAAGGCGAAGATTGACTAATTGTTTCCTTGCGTAAAATGCAATTTACGGTCTCGACTCTTGTTTTGCGACTACTGAAAAAAGAACACCTTTAACTTATACTGGAAGAGTGTTACCTATATGAGAAAACTGAAAGATGCTATGAAACTATGGAAATTTGCAGAGGTATAACAAGACTATGAAAAAACTGAAAGATGCTATAAAAATTTACAGAGGAAAACAAGAAAACAGCAGTTACACTGTTTCACTGATGAAAAATGTTTCGGAGTTTTTTTTTCGGAAGATGAAGCCCACATTGGTCTGAGACCTGTGTGTGGGTAACGAATTGGATGATGAATTGGGCCTTAGGTGGGTTCCGAACCACCGGGAATTGATTTTACAGCAAGTCTTTTTTGCTGGCCAATCCAATCGGTCACACTTACAAAGAGCGCCCAGGAGTGCCATAGAAAATCTCTGATTGAACAGATACCTGCTACAGCACTCGGCTATCACAGTTGGGTGGTAGAGTAAATTTCAATACTTTGTGAACGTTCATGTAGTCAGAACCCATTTGTATTCAGAACTTTGTTGTAGTCGGAGCCATAGTCAGGGAATACTGTAGTTTCATATTTTGTTTTTGAACATTGATTACCATATGGAAAATTGAAAAGTCCTGACAAAAGTCCGATTTCCACAGAAAAGTCCTGACACTACGAAAATGTAATAGCTGTGTAATACAAAGCATAAAATCTTTCTGTACTTACATATGCAGACCCTCCATCTCTCACGATATAAGGCCCCCCTACCGCTGCCTCAATGCTACCTTTTCTAACTGGCAATGCTGCTACACACTCTTTGTACACTGCGCTTGTGTACTTTAAAATCTTTTGTATTTCATGGAATATCAAAAAATCCTGACAATTCATTTAAAAAGACAACAGTCCTGACGAGAGCCTCGAAATCCTGACATGTTAGAACAAATCCTGAAGTATGGTAACGCTTATTACATACGAATTGTCTTCACGGATAATACATTTCCTTGCAATAATTTCTTCTTTTAACTAATCGATGTTAGACCTGATTATCGATTGTAAATTTGATCAATGAACTGTTCCGACAACTTTCGAAACGGTTGAAAAGTCAACAAAGAAAAATATTTGAGGAAATCATTCTAGGATTCTGTTGTCAAGATCAAGATTGTATTCAAACGAATCGTTAAATTAATGTTGCATGGGAATTGGATTCATCTGCATGAGAATAATACCCGTGAAGGATATTGTCGTATCTTGTTGGAGTTGATTATTATTTTTTGTGTTTAGTTTGTTTCCTTGATTGAAAAATGAAGGGCCACCACTCGCCACTGACAGGATGAGCTGCGTGTGACTTGACCGTGAACCAGAGTGGAGCCTTGGTCGGTCATCTTTTCAATAGGTTTCGATTTTTGTTACCAACCGCGCGCGCGTTAACTAGATTGAAGTATAGTATAGACTATGCCGCTGTTTTAGGCCTCAATTATTGATTAATCAAGCACAGCGTTGTTTAGAATGAAGAATAGCGAACGGTTCACACTTTTATTTTTTATTTCACCTCTCCTACTCCTCTTTTTCCTCCATGTCCGATCATCACCATTCTGCCAAATTCCGCCCCAGGACACAATTCACTCTCTTTTGGTCATCCATTGTATTAAAAAGCCTGCTATTCTGATTATTATTGTATGTACCACGCTCTTGCCACTCCAGCTTATAGAATTACATACTTTCTCATCTATTTTTTAAGCAGTACACGTAGCATGGTTTTCATTTTTTCAACGCCAGCTTAATTAGATTCCCATTTTCTTCTTATTTTCCATGGAAAGACTTTTGGAATGTTCAGTGCGTGATCAAGGTCAAGAACTGGAACGTATTTGCAGGGAGAGACGATTTGGGTTTTGTTTTATTGTCATTTTGAATCTTCAAAATTTGGACAAAGTGTGCAAACTGTATCTTCCACTTATGAGTGTAGGCTATCTGTTTTCAAGCTTTATTAATACTTTTTCCCGATTTGGCCTTTTCCCGCCAAAAGTGACTTCACTATTCTATAGTATTGAAGGTTAGAGTTACGCATCTTTTTTTGTAGATTACGTCTTGGAGACTCCAGTTAAGGAGTGTAAGACAAGTATCATCTATTAGACAGTTTGGGCAAAACTACGTTAACAAAAACGCAAATGCTAACCTTAACATTCTATGCATCTGCCTGCTTTATAGAGTGTTCATGTTAGAATTCCTGTTATCGTCAACATAGTTTTGCCTAAACTCTCTAAACGTGAATGATTGAATACACGCGAGATTCAATAATGAATGGAAATTCATACATGCCTTTAAGAACTTGTGAACCTGTCCTAGAAAAAATTTTTAGGTTTCCCAGACAATTTATTCTCGAATCAATTGAAGGAGACATGGAAAACTTCATTTTATTGTAACTCAAGTTAATCTCAAGAGCTGTACTAATATTATTTCAAATCTGAGATTGAAAATCTGTTGGTCTACAGGCGCGAGTCGTGTTGGGGATAAATGAGATGTATCTCATCGAAATTTTCAAACACAAAAAACTTTATTTGTGTCTTTTATGGGAGTTGAGGAACATTTTTAAACTGGTATACGAGTTTAATCCCCCCCCTCCCCCGCGAGAAAATCCCTTGTTGGTCTTTGCAGTTTAGTGAACAGAACTATTACGTGTTATTAATTCACAAGTTGAAATTTAAGACAAGCATTTTTCAAATCACAATGGAATTTCTCAGGAGACATACTTTGGAGTCATACTTTTGACAGGAAACACATGAAGGAATAAGTATTTTCAAATGGTTATATCAATTCAATTAATTGAAAATTCTTGAGAGGTATTGGAAAAAAATGTTTGTAGATAAGTATTCTAAATACATTTATGACTAGATTCCATAAATTTAGTTCTATATAAATTCAAATGCAATTCCGTAATTAATTGAAATCGTGAGCATGTGGCTCTGGTTTAGATGTTATAAAATAAAAATAGATAACAAAATAGGAATTTAATCATAGAAACTAATATTCTCTATGATGTCATCCACTGTTTGTGAATAATAGAGAAGTACATCTCGGTAGAGGTAATGACGAAGTATATGGAGAGGTTTGAGTTGAGAAGTGTAGGCAAATAGGAAAAAAAGATGGAAGTCTGTAAAGGAAGATGAATAATACAAGGATATTTTTTCGGAACTGACGGGAACGAGACCGTCCCATAGACCTTGTTATTCTTAATGCTTGTAGAACCTGATTATTGTTGAGGAGACTGAGAAGATGTTAGCCAGTGACTCATTATGTCTTCTTCGGTAACACATAATCGTGTGCATCATCCCCACTTCTAGGCTTCTTCTTGCTGATATCTATTATAGTGCTGCTCTAAACATACATTTATAATAATTCCATGCAGAAAGCAATAGCCAGAGATTCATCTCATCCTTGCTTTGGAGATAGTGTTGCACGACACGCTTTAGTTGAGGAAAATAGTTTTAATTGGAGGATGAAATATTTTATATCAAAGGACATCTTGGACGAATAAATGTTCAGTATTCAGATATATCAATATTAATTGATTGATTAATTTATTGCCTTTATTAAGGGCGGAGTTGGAATTCTTTGTCCTCTCTTTCGCTTAACCGTGATCAAAGGAAAGAATTGATTTTATCGTTGTCTTGATTGATTTTTAATGTTGTAATTGATTTTTATTGTTGTCTCAAATTTAGTGATCGGTGCTTTGTATATGAAATCTACCTTCGCTCCTATGTCTATTCTGTGAATAGCTTTCATCTGTCTCATGGTTTTTCATAAGTCATATACTTGACTGTTTTCTGCCGTCTCTGTTTTGTGAAACCACGATTTGTTCGATTTCTTCTTGTAATTGTCAGGGTATCTTATGAAAATATTGGTTGATCCGTTTACTAATAACATTTAAAAAAAAGAAATGCAAAATAGAAAAATTAGGACCCCAAATTCGAGGAATTAGGATTGAAGATAAGATATAATTACATCCTTAAAACATTTGGTATAAATCAAACAGAGGATGAGTCAACACATTAAAAAAACACACATATATTAACATAATAATTTGTAAAATTATTCTTCAAGAAACTTTAAAATTGAGTAATATGCCTTGGAATAACAGTAATATATGTCTTAGTAAGAAACTCTAAAATTGAGTAAAATTCCTTCGATTGAATTGAATCAAACACGATTTCAAAAACTTATTCTAGCCTGATACTAATAAACTTTGAAAAAAATAGAAATGCAAAATAGAAAAATTAGGACCCCAAATTCGAAGAATTAGGACGGAATCGTATCAAACATATTTAAAAAGTTATTCTAGCCAAGAGCAAGCGTGAACCCTTCTGCAAGTTCAATATAATATTTTCTTGTTTTCTTATCAGCAAATTATTTTATCACAGTCGCCTCTTACAGTTTTCACAGTGGCAATATACGTTATATGTCCATATCTGAAATCTAATTTAATCTTATTATAGAATTGTGAAATATTATTCTTCAGAAGTGGAGAAAATAAATTATTATTATTCAAAAATAAATGAAATAAAATTATAATCTATATAAATAAAATTAGAGTTTTGTCTGTACATTTATCAGAATTGTATATTTTTTGGTTATTTTTACGTTTTATACATTAAATAAGCCGAAAATAGTCTTATCTCACTTTCTGTCTGTCTGTCTGTCTGTCTGTCTGTCTGTCTGTCACGGCCGCAAAGGTATTTTTCGCGGCCTTCTCCTCAAAAACGAGAGCATCGATCGGGATTTTAGTTATTGAACAGTATTGAAAACATTATTGACAATGTCTTTAGCTATAAAAAACTAAATTAACTTTTTTTTTAACAGAGTAATAAACGTTTAAAAACCAAGTACTGTGCGATTTTGGATACATTTTACGCGGCCTTCTCCTCAAAAACGAGAGCATCGATCGGGATTTTAGTTATTGAACAGTATTGAAAACATTATTGACAATGTCTTTAGCTATAAAAAACTAAATTAACTTTTTTTTTCAACAGAATAATAAACGTTTAAAAACCAAGTATTGTGCGATTTTGGATACATTTCTTCCAAGTTTTATTACCACATAAGAATAAGAACAAATCATGTAATTTATCATGATATATCAATCAGCTGTTCTCAAATATAAATGGTGGGCCCTTCGCGGCGTTATTTACGCTGTCTGCAGACTTGTGTAGTCGGAGCATTGCAGTCTTTTAGGAAACATATGTCTGGTGAATTAAAGCTCATCTTATGTTTTATCAATTATTTCTTTGTTGAAAAAAACAAAATTTTCTAATTTCAATTTATCGAAACAAAAATTAACATTTTAGGAAGGTTCGGTTTGTGCCAGGCTCTTGGGAATTCGCCAGGTAGCACTATTATTACCACAATAAAAAATCACGTAATTTATCATGATATATCAATCAGCTGTTCTCAAAAAATATTCTCTCTGATGCCTCTCACTAAATTGTTTACATTCTAAGTTGTTTACTAAGGGCCCGTTCACACGATACAGTTCTTGTGCGGTACAGTAAATTTGCTGTATCAGTTATTTTGCAGTCCTTCGTTTGCATGTAAATTTCATATTGTATGTTCACACAATACTGTTTCGACTGGATCCAGTAAAAAAAGCTGTTCTAGCCGATTTCTACATTCGGTTTTGTCTTCGAAAACTGTATCACTAAAATCAGCTGTACCGCAAAATAACTATCCGTATCCGGTGGCACATGTATTGTACCGGTAATGGATATGTTCAAACGATACGCTTATTACACTGGAAGCAGTCTTCAGATCGTCAGCATTGATCTTCTTCAGCATTGATCTTCTTATTAGTGAATTCCAGTGTCCAGAAGTGGAAGATATTAATTGTGAAAATTTAATTTCTCTAATATAAGAGACCCGCCTTGTGGGACAAGACTTAAGATTAATATAAAAATAATGAGAGAAAAATGTGTGGAATATTGAAACCAGAATTTGCGTACTTTGATCAAAATTTAAGAGAAACCTTCAGTAAGAAACTTATTTAAAAAAATCTTACACAAATAAAAAAATCCTGGACTGGAATAAATAAAACTGAACTGGAAGCGCAATGGAAGAAGGAGGAGAGCACAGCAATAAGATAAGCAGCAAAGCCGGACCGTGTGAACATCACAGTACAGTTGACGCCGTACAGTAAAAAAACTGTATTGTATGAACGGGACCTAAGCTGCTAACAACTTCATGATCGTTGCTATCAAAAAAGCCGAAATTCTTATTTGAAAGTCTTATTTCTAAACATAATCCGTACGAAGGACGGGCACAATAGCTAGTTCACAAATAAAAATTATGACATCTATCTGATCTTATTGTAAGATCCATCATTTTTCTTAATCGTGCTCAGTTCCAGTAGAAATTTTTTTTTACAATCATATGACAGGAAAACAGAAAAGAACAACAAAAATCGCAAAAGAGGGGTTTGTTTTCTTCGTTTTATACGGAAAGTATAGCCTACTATTTCCCAGCTTTTCTTTGATTAGAGGGATTGTTTGTGTAACATGCTTATCATGAATCGCGGAGAGGCGATGAGAATATCAATCAAGTCGGGAGGATTAATGACGACATTGATGGAATGCCGGTTTGGTGGAGTGTTGCACCAAATTTGGCGATAGCCATTTACTAATTAGAGTGACTGAGCGAATGCGAGTATTTTGGTGATGAGGTTGCCTCCTTCAAGTTGGAAGAGTTGAATGCACCTTCGTTGATCGAGAGATGACCTTCCGGCATTGGCATTTTGATCTTGACTCGATTCTCGAGATTGCACACGTGACTGACCAAAGAGACACACAGACACACTCGTCGAGATTGGCATTTTGACTCGAGTCTTGAGACTCGAGATAAAAGCACACATGACTAACCAAAGGGCAGGACATACACACTCCTCGCGTCTATGAGACCGATCTTCAACTAATGAACTAATATCGGAAAAGCATCCAGTCAATGTGCAATTGATAGCCAGGGCCAGAGGGTCAGTGATCAATTATTTACACCGGTAGCTTTTGATATCTTGACCAATGATACCGACTGCTTTTGATATCATGATCAATTACTATAATTGCTTTTAATATTATGGACAATTACTCCTTCGCTTTTGATGTGAACGTGGGACCTGTACCTAAAGGCCTGAATGTACCTAATATTGCACTGATAATGTGCACTTAGATTGTGACAAAGTGCGCATTTAGAATCGTAGTGCATTCAGATCGGGACAAAATGCGGGATGCGCTGAAAATGCTCTTTCAAATGAAAATTGTTATTGTATAAGATTCTTTAAGATGTGATTCAAAGAAACATCAATATAGAAAAATTGTTACGAAAGATTTCTGAAATTCACATTTAATTCATAACGTGAATTTTCTGGGTCTTGACATCAATTTTTTTGAAAAATTGCTAAGAAAACATTTAAAAAATTCACATTATTTTTCATATGATTTGTTGTATGAAGCGTATTCATCAGCCCAGAGAATCATGTGAAAATAAATTATTGGAATATGAATTGCAGTGTTTAAAAAACACACCCAAAATCGCAAAGTTTGGAGGCATGAGATATAGCACACATGACTAACCAAAGAGCAGGACATATACACACTTTTCGTGTCAGTAAAACGTGTTTAGGACATGCTGATCCCATTTTAGGGGGGACCAGCTAAAGGGAAGAAGAGATTGAAAAGGAATACTTTTTTGGGTTAAATACTTTGGGGGGATTAGTTTATCCAGATTTATGATGATAGCGGTGGTGAGAGTAGTTTTCAAGTTCAAGGTCAGAGATAATAAACTACAAGTTTGATTTCATCTCAAGTTGTTGGTGCGATTACATACAAAACATTTTCAAGCAGATTTCAATTCAGTAATTTTAATGATGGGTAATATTATAGCCTATTCAATTATAATATTATATTAACTTTTTATTGTAAATTTAACTACTTGCAGTCAGTTTTTAATTGTGAATATATAATAATAATTGTACTTTCACTTGACGAACGTTTTAAACTCATATTCGTTGAATTTACAATAAAAAGTTAATATTAACAATGCAGATCGTTATGGAACAAAAATCCAAGAATAAAATTATATCTTCATAGACAATATTATTGTTATTTAAAATAAGTGAGTAGGCCTACTATGTGAATTTCAATTCAAATAAGAGTTTATTATTTTATTCACTGGAAGATCTCCATATTTCAATCAATCAATCAATTTATTTACAGTATCAGTATCATTATCAAAAGTCCTCCTAAACCAGTAGGTTTTTCAGGAGGTGCCATATATTGATTTAATACAAGTAAATACTTTTTTTGAACAGATTAAAAAGATTATAATTATGATTATTTTATTTTATTATTCTTATTATTTTTGATTATACTGAAGAGACATTTTTTTTCGCTCAATGTTCTGAAGGAAGCTCTGAATTCTCAGTTAAAATATCATATTTATTCTCATTCAAATTATGGAAAATATAATTTTGAAAAATTTATTTTTTCTATTGGAAGATTCCTATTAAGATAACTAAGAAAATTCAGATAAGATAACAAGAAGAAGCTTACTAAAATATTGACTGCAACCTGTGGCAATGGTTAATTAAAAAATGTTGCGGAATTAAATACTCGATAAAAAGATGAGCATCAAATTGTGTGCGGTTGGTTGAATCGTAACAATTTTATAGTTCAGTACAAATTCCATTTGAATGAGCTTGAAAAATAAGTACCCATTGGTAGCTTTGTTTTTCTGCAAGACTTATGCATCAGGATAAAACCATTTACAATGAACTAGTAGAGTTAAATATTATTATGAAACGAGCAATCGTCCAAGAGATGATTTCATTGAACATGACGTCCATTAAAACAACAATGTTCTTGCAAAAATATTGTGAAGTTTGAGAATCAATTGGAGTATCTCTACAGTAGAATTATTATTGGGTTTTCCAGAAAGAAAAAACAAATAATATTAATATTTCATATAATATTATGAACTGGTTGCAATGCTTCCAATTATAGATCAGTTCTCCATTCATAACTAACTTAATCTATTCATTATGTTAGTTACTCATGTTCAATTTTTTTAATAAAACTTAAGATTAATGTAATTTTTAGTATTTTTAAAATTGATGTGTTCTATGAGAAAGTTTTTGAATTTATATATTTGGATTAAAAAATGGAAAAAATCTTGTTTCACATAAGCCAAAAAAATTAAGTTAATGATTTTTATGTTCAAAATATTTAAATCCAAAAACGTTTCAATAGTTACATTAGTTTAAATGTTTTTAGAAATTCGAGTTAAATATTAATCTTTACACATTTAAACATTTATTTTGAAAAATTAGCATAGATAATAATTTATCAATAAATGGAGAAGTGTTCTATCATTGGAAGCATCGCAATCAATATTGTGTGACTCATTAATACTAAGTGAAATTTTATTATGTAGTCAAAATGTTTTTGAAAGTAACTTGAGGAAATGTTGGACGTGATTGATCTTCTTCACCGAGTAAAACGTTACCTGTATTTCTGTCATATCACATGAAAAATGGGTATTGGAAAATTCGTTCTTTCCTTCTGATCTGTATAGCCAATAAGGAAGAGATTAAGCTAAAGTGGAAAGCAATAGAGTTGAAAAATGAGAGATTTTCCCTCGAATTTCAAATGGTTGTGTTTCTCTCTCTTTATAGTGTATATTCAATAAATTTCGAGGCTCGTTAAAAAAACTGGAATATTTTACAAAATTCTTTCATGAAAACTCCCTGGGAAAAGAGGAAATTCAACTCAATGAGTAAACATACAACTTGACTAAACGATTCTATTTATCATCGAGATTATGTGGAGGAAATGATGTGAAAACTACCCAGGATATTGTTTTGTAATTTTTGAGTTTGAGTATTTACCTCTAGTTGAGGGTCAGTGATCAAGTAATAATTATTATTGTTTTCTGTATAGTCTGAACTTGGAAATTTGAAACTTCTTTCTCGGATAAGTCTCTCAACAGCTTAAGGTTGATTTGAAATGAATAATAATTATTGTTAAAACCCAATAGAACCTAACAATATTGTTCTGCACAGAAATCATTGTTCCTCATTATTTGAAGCTCAGTCTATAGTACGATTCTCCTGATTCCCAAATTTACAAATTTAATTTAATTTAAATTTCACAAATTTATTGACCTAAGGAATTAATCTGGAGAACCAGTTTCAAGGATCTAAACGGACAAAAAAAAAACATAGAATAAAAAGCTGTACTACATTACTTGTACTGCATTCTCAATGCAATTATAATGATTTCCTTATAATAATCCTAATTATTTCCTAATTATAATGTCCCTAGGGAAATTACTTCCTGTTGAAGAGTAATTTGAAATAATTTGTTTCGAAAAAAAAATCCACCTCATTTTCAGCTTATATTAAATAATGCTTAAAAATTCAAACACCCTCCCTTTTCAAATAATTTGCACAATTTTGAAAGAAATATATATAAAATCAAATCATTATATCCAAGATTTTCACAGTAGCAGATCACTATTAAAATTAAATCACTTATAAAATAAGTATTTGAAGAATATTACTCACAGAATTCGTTGAAATAATTCCTGACTCCGACGGTTCACCCAAATAATATTGTTTGTGTAACAAATTTAAACTGTTTTTTTTTTCGGTAATGTTGATTTTCACTAATGTTTGTTTCGATTTCGTGTGTTTTATTGTTGCTTGCTTTTAAAAAAGTTTATTAATGAACGAACGAGGTGCAACTTGAAACTATGAGCTGAAAACGCGAAAGAAGACACCAGCAAAGACCGTTCAGTGCTTTGGCAATACCGTCAGAGTAACATAGCATAACATGTTGGCAGAAGCATCCTGATCGCAGGTCTTATACCTGTTTACTCGCCTGCATTCTGCGTTGCCATGGTTACGGCCAGCTAGTGCCAATGTTGAGCACTGTTGTGTGGTGGGGAGCTGCTAGCAGCGTCCAGCTTGCGGTGTGCTGATTCTCCAGTCAGCGGTCGTCAGGTCTCCCGCCAAATGCCAAAATAGGTGGTTGATGTCTTTCACTTCAATATATCAATTGAATCAATTGTATCAATAACATGGAGAAATACTGATAATTTATTTATTTATTCATTACATCAATCACAATCAACTTATTAGGTTAAAGAAACAGACATAAAGTCCAAAACTTCTTCTCATCCCAATTTGAATAAAACTGTCCAAATTAAGGTTATGTCTCACTTTTCACTTCTTTAATAATTTACACTATAAATATAAAACATTTACACTAAATACATTTCTAATTGGTTATTTAACATTCATGAGAATAGGGGATTGAAGGAGGAGAGCATGAAGAGCATGAAGAGGAACAAGAAGAGGACAAAGAAGAAGAAGAAGGAGAAGATAAAAGAGTAGTAGAAGAAAAAGAAGAGGAAGAAGAAGAAGTAGAAAAAGAAGAAAAAGAAGAAGAAGAAGAAGGAGGAGGAGAAGGAGAAGAGGGAGGAGGAGGAGGAGGAGAAGAAGGGGAAGAGGAAGGAGAACAAGAAGGAGAAGGAGAAGAGGAAGAAGAAGAAGGAGGAGAAGAAGAAGAGGGAGAAGGAGAAGATGAAGGAGAAGGAGAAGAAGAAGGAGAAGGAGTGGGAGAGATAGAAGAAGAGGGAGAAGAAAGAGAAGAGGAGGAGGAGGAAGAGAAGGAAGAGGAGGAGGAGGATGAAGAAGAAGAAGAAAGAGAAGAATGAGAAACAATGAAATGAAAAAAAAGAGAAGAAGGAGAAACAATGAAATGAAAAAGAAGAGAAGAAGAAGAACGAACAAGAACTGTTGACATAAGTGAGCTTAACGAAGGAAATTAATAGATATTTTTGGATGAACAATATTATTTATCCAATTGATAAAGTTTGTTTAAGCTCGTAAATTATTTATTACAAAACTAACCTGAATTCAACAACAATGACACACAAAAGAGAATGTATATAATTGTGGTTGACAAAGAGCCCCCTCCCACTAGTTTTAATCAAGATAATATTCAACTTTCAAGCTCATTGTGAGGGAGGATTTTTTTTTAATGGGCGTGGCCATATATTTTCTATTGAGTTATCTTCTATATAAATAAAATTAGAGTTTTGTCTGTACGTTTATCAGAATTGTATATTTTTTGGTTATTTGTACGTTTTATACATTAAATAAGCCGAAAATAGTCTTATCTCACTTTCTGTCTGTCTGTCTGTCTGTCTGTCTGTCTGTCTGTCTGTCTGTCTGTCACGGCCCCAAAGGCATTTTACGCGGCCTTCTCCTCAAAAACGAGAGCATCGATCGGGATTTTAGTTATTGAACAGTATTGAACAGTTTATTGACAATGTCTTTAGCTATAAAAAACTAAATTAACTTTTTTTTTAACAGAGTAATAAACGTTTAAAAACCAAGTGTTTTGCGATTTTGGATACATTTTACGCGGCCTTCTCCTCAAAAACGAGAGCATCGATCGGGATTTAAGTTATTTATCAGTATTGAAAACCTTTTTGACAATGTCTTTAGCTATAAAAAACTAAATTAACTTTTTTTTTAACAGAATAATAAACGTTTAAAAACCAAGTATTGTGCGATTTTGGATACATTTCTTCCAAGTTTTATTACCACATAAGAATAAGAACAAATCACGTAATTTATCATGATATATCAATCAGCTGTTCTCGAATATAAATGGTGGGCCCTTCGCGGCGTCATTTACGCTGTCTGCAGACTTGCGTAGTCGGAGCATTGCAGTATTTTAGGAAACATATGTCTGGTGAATCAAAGCTCATCTTATGTTTCATCAATTATTTCTTTGTTGAAAAAAAACAAAATTTTCTCATTTAAATTTATTAAAACAAAAATTAACATTTTAGGAAGGTGCGGTTTGTGCTAGGCTCTTGGGAATTCGCCAGGTAGCACTATTATTATTACCACATAAGAACAAATCACGTAATTTATCATGATATATTAATCAGCTGTTCTCAGAAAATATTCTCTCCGATACCTGTCACTGAATTGCTGATGTTCTAAGTTGTTTACTAAGGGCCCGTTCACACGATACAGTTTTTGTGCGGTACAGTAAATTTGCTGTATCAGTTATTTTGCAGTGCTTTCGTTTGCATGTACATTTCATATTGTATGTTCACACAATACTGTTTCGACTGGATCCAGTAAAAAAGCTGTTCTAGCCGATTTCTACATTTGGTTTTGTCTTCGAAAACTGTATCACTAAAATCATCTGTACCGCAAAATAACTATCCGTATCCGGTGGCACATGTACCGGTAATGGATATGTTCAAACGATACGCTTATTACGCTGGAAGCAGTCTTCAGATCGTCAGCATTGATCTTCTTCATTGATATTCTTCAGCATTGATCTTCTTATTAGTGAATTCCAGTGTCCAGAAGTGGAAGATATTAATTGTGAAAATTTAATTTCTCTAATATATGAGAGACCCGCCTTGTGGGACAAGACTTAAGATTAATATAAAAATAATGAGAGAAAAATGTGTAGAATATTGAATTTGTGTAGAACCAGAATTTGCGTACTTTGATCAAAATTTAAGAGAAACCTTCAGTAAGAAACTTATTTAAAAAAATCTTACACAAATAAAAAAATCCTGGACTGAAATAAATAAAACTGAACTGGAAGCGCAATGGAAGAAGGAGGAGAGCACAGCAATAAGCAGCAAAGCCGGACCGTGTGAACATCACAGTACAGTAGTTGACGCCGTACAGTAAAAAAACCGTACCGCAAAAAAACTGTATCGTCTGAACGGAGCCTAAGCTGCTAACAACTTCATGATAGTTGCTATCAAAAAAGCCGAAACATATTTAGTCTTATTTCTAAACATAATCCGTACGAAGGACGGGCACAATAGCTAGTTTTATAAATAAAGAAACTTATGATCTACTGTTATTACATGAGTAGATCAGTCTCTTTTAAGACAGTTGCTTCTAAAGAGTATTATAAATAAAGGTTTAATTTTCTGCGTTTTGGTATCCAATTATTATAGTCCTTACCGGTTTCAACTCTCCTATCATCAGGAGAAAATGATAACGCGGTGACCTGGCGGTCATCGTCAGGTGGTTGTAGCTGTTATTGTATCATCGGCGATTCGTCATGATATAAAACGTCGAAGAATAAAAAAAAAATGTTTTCTTTCGTATATTCGTGTCGTGATATGTGTTGTTTATTCTACGTTTTATATTACGACGAATCGGCGATGATACAATAACATCTACAACCACCTGATGATGACCCCATAGAAGGGTGGAAACCGGTAGTGATTACAATAATTGGATACCAAAACGCAGGCATTTATTTATATTTACTGGTATCAGGAGGCTAAAGAATTCAATATAAAGAGTATTCAGGCTTTAACTTCTTTCTGTTCAATCATAAGCTGCGTTCTCGTAGGTCCTGTTTGTAACGGTGATCGATTAGATTGGCCAGCAAAAAATACACAGTTCTCTGCTGTAAAATCACTTTTCGGTGGTTCGGAACCCACCCAACTGTAGGTCCAACTCATCAATCACCATCATCCAACTCATTACCCACGCACAGGTCTCAGATCTATGTGGGCTTCATCCTCAGAAAAAAAAATATTTTATGAGTCAATGTGGAGAGAGTTTTCCCAGGTAGTAAGCGAACTAGATAAGGATTATTTTCACCTGTTAATTATTGAAAATTTAATGAAAGTTCAATCACCTGTACTGGGGAATCTCGAATTAGTCGTAGTCAGCAGCTGGGCATGGGAGATGTGTCATGTACATCTCTAATGTGTTCCCAGCCTGATAAAATGCGCGTGAATCATTCCAATAATATCTTGTCTTGTCTTTCCGTGTGATACGCCAGTAGCTAACGAGGAAAAAGAACGGCTTTAATCTGTTGATTAGGAGAATATATTTGATAGAATATATATATATACACGATGTGAAGTCTAGCTTAGGAATGTTCGCGACTGGAGACGCCATGAGGTAGGCCAATAACTTAGTTTTCGCAAGCGGTCCAGAAGACCGGTAATGGCAAAACTATGTCCGGAGTAAGCTGTTCGCCAGTTTGGCTCACAGATCATCCAGAGGGGATCACATATTCATGGTTTGTCGGCTTGGTTCACACTTCAAGTGGACACACATGGTCTGGCTGTTTATTTGGCGATGTCCTCCACATGTGGTCAGGTTTTTGAATAGGGACCTGCTTTAGTTTTTTGGTCCAATAAAATACAATTGAACGAAGAGTCCTGTTCTTTTTATTATTAAATAGTGCTGTTCATATTGTGAATGATAAACAATTCATGGAGTTTCTGTATATGGGGAGTTTACCCGAGCTACGTTAGAGATAAATTAGACTCTTCTCAAATGATTAGGCTGTTTCAGTTTTCCAATAATTTGTTTGTAAACAGTTTTATTGCGTTGATGATAACACAGCCTACTTTATCACACTTCTTGATCGAAATTTGGCAATGAAATACTAGACTAGAGTAGACAATTAACAACATAATTAAACCTAATAGGTTCAACATCCTGAACATAATTATTGAACCTAATTAAACCTAATAGGTTCAGCATCCTGAACCTAATTATTGAATATCGATAGTCAAACAACCCAAATTTTTTGATCTTTTCGTTTGACCTTCTTGGCCTGATTTGTAACCCATTTTTTTGTATTTTTGAGCTTTAAGCATGTGATAACGTCCATGCATTTGTTAATTTTAGCAAGATTTGAATTTATTTTTCAACTTTGTTCTATTCTTTCTAGTTATTTCAAATCTGAAGAACCCCTGTAATGTAGGCTCTATGAAGCAGGCCTTTTTTCGAGTGAACTTTCAACTAAGAAAGAATACAGTTATATATATGGTATATTTGAAGTAAAAATAATATTTCTAGCTAAACTTGGATCTAATCAAGAAAGATTTGGATGGTCTGCTTGAAACTTTGGGATGAAAACAGTTTTCAGTTGGAAAGCCTGTAAATTCTTCACATTCGATTGCTTTAGACCAGGGATTTCCAAAAAAAATTCCAAGGACCTCTTCATTCAGTCGCTATAATGACAAGGACCCCCACTAATTCTTAAACCTAAAGTTATAAATTTTCT
The DNA here is from genome assembly GCA_948455865.1 of Conomelus anceps. Classification (NCBI taxonomy): domain Eukaryota; kingdom Metazoa; phylum Arthropoda; class Insecta; order Hemiptera; family Delphacidae; genus Conomelus; species Conomelus anceps. The sequence continues at coordinate 20,381,956 of OX418225.1, read as the reverse complement.
CATTCCCCCCCCCCCTCTCGTAATTATAATGAGCTTAGCCGCTAATCTAATGTAATACCAATACATGATTGGTGCCTTGCCATATCACAATACCAAGTACCTGAAAAGAGCGAAATTAAGAGTTTTATTTTAAATTATTTTGATTTTAGGAATAAGGTTGACATTTTGAATAAAAAATGGGTCTTAAAATTTGTGTTCAGTTTAGTCTTTATTATTTTTGTTCAAAGCATGTGAAAAATAAGTAAACAGTAATATTATAAAAGTCATGGCAGCCCCAGGGGTCCGCGGACCACCTGTTGGGAACCACTGCTTTAGACTAAATTAGTCAAGATTAATAAAGTTTCATGAAACCAAACGTCTTTACCTTCAGACATCACATATGTATTATTCCATTACCATTACAGTATCTTTTGCATTAGATCTAACCTGCATTAGAGACAAGTAATTTATTTATTTATTTATTTATTCATTACATCAATCACATTCAACTTATTAGGTTAAAGAAACAGACATAAAGTCCAAAACTTCTTCTCATCCCAATTTGAATAAAACTGTCCAAATTAAGGTTATGTCTCACTTTTCACTTCTTTAATAATTTACACTATAAATATAAAACATTTACACTAAATACATTTTGAATTTCGAAGATTAATATCGAAGTTCAAGAAAACACTAAACAAATAATAAAAATATTTGAAAATAATATCAAATTTCATTTTAAATTTTTTAACCGAAAATAAACACAGTTTCATTAGAGCTAGCACAGCTGATAATGATAATGGCAAAGCTATGTCCAGAGTGAGCTTAGTCCACATCTTATCTAGACCTAGAGTCCCCCTCACGTGATGCACTTATTTAGCCAGTGTGCTGGAAGGGTGAGGGTAATGTCATAAAGTTTCCTTAAAAAACAATATTTGTGTATTGTATATGTCCTTTACCTGTTGTATATAATATAGATGTGATGTATATATATTGTACTATAACAAAATATATAAATATATATTGGTCATGTCTGAGACCAGATCTCAGAACGGCATGAAAACGATAGTGGAAATGGCTTTTGTTAGAATGGACGCGCGAATTCAAGCTCAAGTTCAGCGAATGAACTTCAAACACATAACTAATGGCAGCTGAGGGCATGTAATTGTTGTAGGTCGCCCGTCGCGATCTAAACTATCCTGGGTTCGAGCCTCGCCCAGCGTCGGCTAATATTTCACGGCCGCGCCTGACCTGGCTGGCTCTGTGCGCCAGAATATTAAAGAGAGATTATCGTGCACGCTTTGCTTGCGGTAGTACTGATGGTTTCACATCTTAATATTGTGATTTAACAAAAATGGAGCAAATTTTAAACTACTAGAGAAAGAAACATAATTCCAACGGCCATGGAAAAGAGAAAAGCTCAACATTTTGAACAGCCCAGGTTTTTTTTAATTTTTATTACTGATGATGCCCACATGAGTCTGAATACTCATAGGTAATGAAGTAAATAATTGGTGAATTATGAGAAGCATCCATAGCTGAATGATATTCGAGCCCAAGGCTGCAGGAAACGAGACCAGCTAGAGCCTTATCTTATCTCAGACAAGCGCTCCAACCAATTATGCTACCAGGGCTCAACATTTTGGACAGCCTAGGTTGAGGTTCCAGTCATTACTGGTAGAAATTCCAACCACGGCCGTATTGGCGCTTTTGTTGGTGCTGTTGTTTGACTGTAGTACAATTATTAAGTGGAAATATGGCTCAACCTTTTAAAATGACAGCTAAGAGTGCCCTCAATCACCATCTAAAAATCCCCATAAATCCCACCTTGGCAACATGCCCAAAATCCAAAATGGACGCCAAAATTTATATTCCGGTCAATATCTCGGGAACGGTTTGTGAATATCTCTTAAATATAATTGCAACTTGGGCGATTTTTTTTAAAATGATACTCCAATCATCATCTGAAAATCCTCATCAATCTCAACCTGGCAACGTGCCAAAAATTCAAAGTGGTGAGGCTGAAAATATCTATTTTCATCAATATTTCGAGAACGTTTAGGCTTTTTATAAATTTAATTTTGCAAAATAGCTATTAATTTACGTATAACATTTATGCTGTCAAACATGTAGCCGCAATTCAGGGCTTAATAATTTCTAAATTGAGAATTACCTGAGCTGTGTCTTACCGAGGGGGGAAATGGAATACCGGGGGTCCTCCCCCGGAAAATGTTCGAAAATTACACTTGAATTGGCGCATTTTAAACTCATTTAAGCATGGTTAGTAATGAACATAATTATAATATTACTTTTTTTTCAAAATAACAAGCTAGTTCAGATCTGGTTTAAAATAAATGATTCTATTATCGATTTAGAAAGCCGAAGCTCAGCTCCGGCGTCCTAAGGTACTACCGGAGCTCTGCTCCGGTGTGCTCCGGCTTAAATTGAGCCCCGCTGCAATTGGTCCCGCTGTATTGGGTCAAAATCAGCACTTATCCAAAAAAGTTGAAGTAGCATTTTTGATTTCTATATCTTGTGGCCGATAGTTTTCAAGGGAAATAGAAGTTTGAAATCTATTCATTCTTTTTGAATTGCACGGTACAGTATTACAATATGAGAAAGATCAGTATCCAGTTTCGTAAGCAGCTTCCATTCTTCTGGGAATTAGTTGATTGTTTTCCTGTTTCTTTTCTCTTTTGTTCTCTTCAACATTCCAGTTGATTCTTTCTTTCACAATAATTGAAGGCAATACTCTTCTCCTCATTAATTATTAAAAGAGTTATATAAAAATATATAACTCAATAGACTGATTGCATTGGATCTCAAAGCTTGTACACATAGGCTTCAATTAATTAAATGTAGATTCTTTTCAAATGTTGAAAATTTGATGCTGACGTCCTGCTAAATTTACAGTAGTGGAGCTACAGGTTACATTTGGGATCCGAATTCTTGATTGTGAGTTTCTGCTGGTTATGTACTGTTATGTACTGTTATGTTTCTACTGATTTTATGTTGTTTGCTTGTTTCTTGTTTTGAAACTAAACAGTTGAATCCAAAAGATCAAAGACGGTGCTTTTCAGCTGAATTATAAAAAATCTAAACATTCTTATTGATCTGTATCAATTCAGAACTTTTGTTGATTTTTGTCAAGTCTGAATAGAGTAGTCTCGATTCCATTGATTTGAGAAAAAACACATTGAGAATTGTGATGCAGTGGCGTAACTATGGGGGGATCAGGGGGATAGATCCCCCCTCAAAGTTCCAGAAACAAAATAAAGTTTGGAATTTCAACAAGCCCTGAGAGACAACTTTTTTTACAAAAGATTAAAAAATCGTCTTGAATTGCTAAAAATGTGATTTAGAGGGATTATTTGGTGGAAAATCCGGGTGGGGCCCCCGGACCAGCCTTTTGAATGGACAAGTTACATAGTCTGAATTACTGTTAGAAAACCCTTCCTTCTTCTTCTTCTAAAATACATTTTTTGTAAGGCAATATACTGTACCCCAATCAGATGAGGTGGGGGATCAAAAATAGCAGAGTAAAAATAGTTTTAAGAAGCAATGCTTTAAAGATTGACTACTTGAACAATAAATTGTCAGCACGAGAGTTTGGATCTTCCACTGACAATGATGCAAAATCTAGATGAAAATTTGACACACAATTTGGGCTAGAATAATGTTGGAATGAATGAATTTGTGTCTAGCTAGAATCGCTTTAAATGTAATGGTTTTAAAGACATTATTTTCCAAAAACTTGCCGGGGGAGTACCCCCGAGCCCCCTTTATGAAAAAACCGTACATTATAGTATTGTATTATTGTTGGAAAACCCCTTCTTCTCCTCATATGGTGTAGTACCTTCCCACCATAACAACATTGGTCAACCCCCTCCAGTTTCGCCACTGTTTTGATAAGTAGTAACACACGTATGTTTAGGAACCAAAAGGATAAATTTGTAGAGTCCAGTAATTTTATACATTCTTGCTTGAAAAACTTGTAATTCTGTTTCTTTGGTATGTAGTTTGGACACTTATGAGTAGTCTGGAACTAATTTTGCACCGTCAAAAACCCTGTGCTACCCCCACAACTTTCGAAAAACCTCTTAATTTTGACACTTTTTAGGCTATTGCAGAATATTTCCAAAACGACACATAGGGCCGATTAACATGTTGTATACTTATTTAAACTCGAAAAAATCCCTTTAATTTTACAACAGTAATTAATTTAAAAAAAATTAATTGACAAATACAGTATTTCAAAAAGAGATATTTTTCTCTAAAAACAAGAAATATCGACTTTTTATTATTTCAACACACATATTTAATGAATGATGTAACGCACATTTGTAACTTATAATACATGGCTTTATAGAATATTGTTTCCGTTACAATTTGAAACTGCAATAGTTTTCGAGTTACAGCCGTTAAAAATGTTGATAGATGAAAAATATTGATGTCAATCATATAGAAAAAGTTATCTAATTTGAGACAATCTTGCATTTTTAGTTCATGTAGTTTCCGAGTTACAGCTATTCTAAAATAAAAATAGACCGTTTCCAAGTATAGGGGAAGCATGAATACCCCTTTCAATTACAATTCCAAATTAGGGTACGAATTTAACATGTAACATATGAATTTGGATCGACTTGATGAGCTGAATAGAATAAAGTATTACACAATAGGGAGCGACGAATCGTTCATGAGTAGGGGGTCCAGAACTGGGGTTCAAGGGTTTTCTTGCCACTACCCCTTTCCACATTAAAACTGATCACATTTTTGGGGGTTTCCCCAATAAAAGTGGTTTTTCTAATAAGAAGGGGTCTTGGAAGCGATAATGCGAAGTAAAACACTGCAACTAATTTATTATTATTTTAGGAATTGGGTTGAGACCCTTACTCAAATTTCAGGAGGTTTTCGAATCTATCAACATTGTAACGGCTCTAACTCGAAAACTACTGCAGTTTTAAATTGTACCGTAATGAGTATTCTATATATAAGTAATATAAATTTTCGTTACAACATTCATTAAATACGTGCGTTAAAACAAATAAATAGTCGAAATTTCTCATTTTTAGAGAAGTAGTTCTCATTTTTGAAATATTTCAAGTTACCTCAGTCAATCTATATAATTTTGAATCCGTACTGATGTCAAATATAGAATAATGAATTCATTGACAATAATTTATATCAACATCTTCTATTTTCATTAGATATTAATCATTGGAACATAACCACTAATATAATTTTAATGTGACCTTTAAATGACGTTTCCTGAAACGAATTTTTGAGAAGGTCCTAAACATATTCTCACCTTCACCCTTCAGAGGTGACATACTGTCACGAAATCTTGTACGTACAGGTTTCTTGTAGAACTCGTCAAAGGTAAATTCTGGTTAGAGGAAATTTTTGCGTTATTCAATGAACTTTACTACAATTATCATAAAAATTGAGGAGTAGTTATCTTAATAACATTGATTACATTGTTTGGGCTGTACTGAACTGAAAGAGATGTACCATCTGAGTAGAATTTGTGAGTTCGGTGGAACAGAGATTACGTAGGCACCTGGCTTTATCCCTGTAGATCCAATTTTTTTTGTCCTCTCCAATGAATTAATCTTGGCATCTGTTCAGTATGTCTGTTAATATTGTATGGTGAATTAGTATACACTGCTCATCGCTAATTCACGTGACTAGTTCTGATTTGTCTAGCAGAGAACGACAGTTACAGAATTACTTTTGCCTTGAACAATACCTGACTGCCGCGCAATGGATTAACACTCATCTTTTCAATCATCTTTTTATGAGTTACCTCACTACGGTCATATCAGATGGTACGTCAACGTCTGGCTTAATAGATCCGGGTATATACATAAAATACATACGGTATATCTATATATATACCTGTGACTGGGAAAGTGAAGTTCTTCCCATTATTTCAGATTAAATTCATTAACGATGAAATTAAAGTAGCGGCCCCTAAATTTCCTAGGGGAGTAAAATTGTGGAGCTACTATCTGAAAAACTAACCGCATAAGATAGTGCATTTGCAACACTGTTTGATCAGTAAGAATGCTATTTTCAGTTAGGGTACATTGGGATAATCACTATCAAAAAAACCAAATGCATGCAGTAGAATAGTGGTATTTAACCGCTCCAGTCTGTCGCTCATCATTCCACTGTATGTGTTTGATAATGCGATCTTGAATAGCCTCCAATATTGAAAACTTCACTGTGCAAGAATGTCGATTTGTTCACTGCTGATGTGAATTTGTAACTGAACTTCACTCTGTCCTTTTCAGAGTATGCTGTACAGGTTGCATCGTCGCAATAATTTTCATAACGAGATCGCTTTCTTGAACACACAGAGAATAGACAAGTATATTTTTTATTCCTATTAACTTTTTATTGTGAATTTAACGACTTGCAGTTAATTTTAATAGTGAATAATATTTTTAGTCTCTTTAGCCAAACGTTTTCGAGTCATGGAGCTCATCTTCAAGGTCGTCTTGAAGACGCGTCTCTGTGACTCGAAAACGTTTGGCCAAAAGTGACTACAAATATTATTCACTATTAAAACTGACTGCAAGTCGTTAAATTTACAATAAAAAGTTAATAGCAATAAAATATATACTTGTCTATTCTCTGTGTGTTCAAGAAAGAAATAGGAAGTTCCTTTTGGAGCAGCTCAGAAATCCATTATACACTCATTTAGTGAGCCAAAAATTTGAGAGGAAATTTATCAAACATCAATTTAAAAAAAAATTGTTACATTATTCATCTAACATCGAAATTTGCGTTTTAAATTTTCTGAAACTTGAAATTTGATAGTAAGGGTCTCCTGACTTAATTTGGTCAATTCTGTTAAAAATCAAATTAAAAATTTTATAAGGTGAGAAAATTTGAAAATCCGAAAAAATAGAAAGGTGGTCTAAATTGTTTTGTAGAGTGAAATGAGAATACAAGAAAGAGGTGGAATATCATCATCATCATCATCATCATCATCATCATCATCATATACCATACGATTGCTTACAATGCAAATCTGCAAAGAATTTGTGGGAATCCACGCAAAAAATGGAGACTGGAGATGAAAAATTAGAGAAAAGAAGTAGAAGAAAGTTTACTATCAGAAAAAATCACCGATAGTTTATAGATGCCAGATTTAGTAGCAATACTATAGCAAACTCGCAAACATATCAGCTCTTGAAACACGTTCTAGTGATATGTTGTACATTTCATGGACGTTTTCAGTTTGTAGACTTTGTATTAAGTAGTTATCGGGTTAAAAATTAATATACTGTAATAACAACTGACTTTATTCGGGCCTATTCAGAAACGTTGCATAATGAAGCTATTATGATATGGGAGACATTTTTTGATATTTTGACCAATGATAATTCAGCATTCGTTTTAATCAGCATCGTAATGAGAATTATCAATTACTAATGATCATTTCGCAATAAAATTCAGTTTGTTTATATTGTTTAGTTATGAACTGAAAGTAAGTTATATAAAATGAGAGACATTGATATTAAAGTTTTGATAGTCGTAAATAAAATAGTGTATGCAACGGTTGTATTCAGCGTTCAAGCCAATAGTGAGATGATTAGGACACTCACTCGTTCGTAATAATTTACATTTCACTTATGGCTTTAAGGAAGTCATAGTACTAAATAGTTGTATGAGTACTATTTCAACCAAAATAAAAGTAGAGTAATGGTGGTAGGATAAAATAAAAGTGGTCTAATAATTGATAGATTAATTGGTAGAATAAAACAATCCTAAATGTGATATCTATCTATCGTATTCTAATCGTATTTTTCTCGCGAACTGTTCTCGCTCGATTTTCATGAAAATTGGTATTTAGGGGCTTCTTGGTCCAAAAATACGATTGCACTAGGTCTCATTTCTATAAAAAAAATTTGAAGGACACAAAAAGGAGAAATCTGGCCTTAAAGGAACAGCTGATGGGAAAACTAATTTCAATCATATGGTAGGCACCTTATTTACGCTGCCTTGAACGCGAAACTTATGTGGGAAACATATGACTGGAGAATCAAAGCTCAGCAAATGATTTTCCATTTCTTTGGTGATTGCAAAACTAAACCGTTCTTAAGCCGCGTCTCCACCAACCAAACATGCTCGGCGAACAGTGTTTGCTGGAATTATCTGATGTCACCGAACATTGTTTGGTGATGGTTTGGTGTGGACGCTTTCTCGAACATTATGATCGGTGTGTTGCTGTTCGTCACTGTTCGCTCATAGACCGAACATTTCAATTGAACTCACGAACATGTTCGGTGTCCCATATGTTTAATGTTTGTCCATTTTTTGTATTCGCCAACAATGTTCGGCAGACATGTTTGGTTGGTGGAGACGCGGCTTTAGTAGTGGCGAAGTTGATATTGTGGAAGGTATCCATAATTGAGATTGATAATGGTGTAACAACCGAACCTAGTTTCTCAAAGTTTTCTCAAATCATGAGCATATAAATCGATGGGAGCCTCCAGATGCAAATTAATAAGAGTACAAAATACCGAAGACATGCGATCGCGACAGTCTTCATATGAGGCGCAGGAAAGAGCAAAGAGGAGGCCTTCGCTATTGAACTTGACCTGAACCTGAAGAGTGGAAGAGCAACTCAACAGAGCCACCGTCGCTAATAGCGGATGACGTAATTCTGTTGTACGGTGGTGTGACGTCACTATCTCCATCTCTGCCAGTGTGACGACATGCTTTTCCTTCCTGTCATTCTATTCTTTGTCTCTCTCAAAACTTCTGCTTTCCGCGCGGCCAATTGCCGCAGCATGTGCTGGACCATTATCTGCGTTTATGACAAAATGCAATGCTATGCCTTAATACTCGCTAATGACTTTTACTAATGTAATCACTTATTCAAGTTGTAATTCCATCAATTTTTTTAGATTTCCTTCTTGATGTGCTTACAGGAATCAAAATGTTGTTTTCTGCCACAAAACAGTGTTTGAAAAGTATAATTTATCAATTTAAACTCACTCACATAATTATGGAAGCAATAAAAAAGAAAATTAAAAATATTCCAAAGATTGTAGAAAAGATGATGGTAGGGTGCGGAGTTGAAGAAGTTTCTCAACTACGGACTATGGAAGGTTATTTTTTTTTGGAGGATGAAGCCCACATAGGTCTCAGACCTGTGCTTCGGTAATGAGTTGGATGATGGTATTTGATAAGCTGGACCTACCGTTGTAGGTGGGTTTCGAACCACTGGAAAGTGGTTTTACAGCAGAGAACAGTGTCTTTTTTGCTGGCCAATCTAATCGGTCACCCTTACAAAGAGTGCCTAGGAGAACGCAGCTTATCTCTATCTGATTGAACAGATACCAGTTACGGCTCGCGGCTATCACTTCCCTATCCATATTAGGAAAGGAAAAAGAGGAAGGGGAAAAATTTGAAGGATTTAGGATTGCAGGAGTGAAGATCATAAAAAGTCCAAAGAGAAATCTCAGCAAGCAAGCACCCAATCACAATAATCCTGGTCTAAATAGTACATTGGAGTACACCTGGACTATGCAATCACTGGAGATAGTTATAACTTATTTTTTAATCAAATACATCTCCAATTATTTTTGATTGATTAATAGAATTGCTGTTCTGTGGTGTACATTTTGATGTGCTTAGATAATTATAACATTTTTAATCATACGTTTGAATTTGAAGGATGGATTCATCCTCCTTGATTGCCGGAGTTCATTAAGGGCGTTCTTCTTTAATCAAGATGCATTTTTTTTCAACTTGTGTCTTTTAATCCTTCTTCAATGTGGAGAATCAGCAAAGAGGCAACATATGCTTATGATTGTCAAAAGTATTTAACTTGTGAATATTGTGTTATTAGAGTGAGATCAAGAAGGTACAATTTTTCCATCCTCGCTTTTCAACCTTATAATTTATTTAAAAAAAAAAAAAACATGAAGAATTGGATGTAAAATATGTTGTTGATTGTTTGCTGTATTTTATTACACATAACTTTTATTATTGGCATTTTAAACTACTGTTTTATTGAAATTTCATATTTCCTTTTTTCATATTCTTTCTTCAGCCTACTATTACTGTTTTACTATTATCGCCAACATGAATAATGCCTATGATGCTTTCCATGACGAAATAGTTGAACAATCTAATAATATCAAAACTGACACTGTATCTCAATTAAATATATGATTATCACCCACTTTTACTGGAGATACTTGAGAAATACATTTCACTTCTAAAGAGAAGGCTGACGAAGCTTCTCTTTAAAAGTGAAATGCATTCCTCCAGTAGCTCCAGTAAAAGTGAGTGAAAATCATATATTTAATTCAAATACAGTGTCAGTTTTGATATTAGATGAATGATGTAACAATTTTTTTTTAAATTGATGTTTGAGAAATTTTGTAACTTGAAGACATGAACCATTTCCTCTCAAACTTTTGGCTCACTATGATGGATTTCTGAGCTACTCCACAGGGAACTTCCTATCGCTTCCTTGAACGCACAGCGAATAGACATGTATATTTTTTGTTGCTGTTAACTTTTTATTGTAAATTTTTCGACTTGCAGTCAGTTTTAATAGTGAATAATATATGTAGTCACTTTAGACAAACGTTTTCGAGTCATGAAGACTCATCTTCAAGGTCGCCTTGAAGACGCGTCTCTATGACTCGAAAACGTTTAGCCAAAAGTGACTACAAATATTCACTATCAAAACTGACTGAAAGTCATTAAATTTTCTATAAAAAGTTAATGTTAACAATTCAGATCGTTATGGAACAAGAAATCCAAGAATCTTTTATTCGATTTGCGTATAAAATACAGATAAAATTTGAAGATACAAAACTTCAAATAAATCAATGATCACAAAGGCATGAACATCACAATTAATAACTTTGAAAGAAAATAACGATTTTTAAAGTATTACTCATTTGGAAAAACCAACAGTTTGATACATGAATCATAATTATTGCTGTTAGAGCTGCGTAGTTCGTTGAAGTCTTTGAATTTCCTGATGAAATATTTTTGTATAAATGAATGAGAAAAATATTTGGTCATGTTAAGATAGTGAGGAATAAATAGCAGTTGAAAGAAGCTTGTAATAAGGATCAATATATAAGATGGAAAATTTTTCTGTAAGAACGATGTATGTAGGACGGGCAAGTTTATGAACAGTATGAAGTTATAAAGAAGGTACGGCAGGTAGAAGCTGGTAGGCTTGTTCTTACTAACAACAGAGTTCATAGTGAGGCTTGCCTGAAGGCAAAACACTCATGATACGTAAATTTAAAAATGTAATTTATTTGGTTATTAATGGAGATATTCAAATTATTTTTAAGGTGTATTAATTTAGTTCAATAATTCCAATACGGTACTGAAATTTTGACTTCAGTTGAGTCTCCCAGTACTAATGCTCATTGGCATTAATAGTAATAATGCTCATTCTCAATGTAGTCTTTTCATTAGAATATTTTTTGAGGAAACCATTAATGCCGATGTCATATAAATAACAAACACACATTCCAATGGGCTCGACCCATTGTCGCCATATGATGTCATTACCTGTTCCATCAGATTATGAGATGTTGTGGATATTTCAATACATTCTTAATTATGAACTTCTCACCATCCCACCAAAACATGAAAAAACAGCTTATGAGTTATGACCTACTCAATTCAAATACAGTACACCCGACTAAATCAACTCGTGTTTTAATATGGAGGTTGGACAGTTGAATAGCTGTTGATAACTTCTGTTAATTATTATTCCAAACGCATAATCCATTCTGAGAAGATCTGATGATTGTACTTGAAAATAAGGAATTAGTCATTTAGTAGTAACGTAATAAGCTATAACTAGCAACAATTCAATATATTCTAGAGCTGCAAACTCGTGATTATATGAAACTCATCCTCTTGCCGATTATATTATTGTTTACTGATCTATCTATCATGCATGTGATGATACTTCAAGGCTTGAAACAGGTTCCATCCCAAATCCAGCTTAAATAAACAAGAATTGATTACACGTGTAAAATAGTAATGTATTTCTATGGATTCGCCAGGAAGTATAATTAGAACCTTGATTTATATTCATTCATCAAAACAATTTCTCACTTGTTTAATTGTTGTTTCCGTCTTTTTTCTGTTGTACTGAACCTTCTGTTTCTCAATTTTACGTAATTCTTTGTGCAGTCGTTTCTTCAAATATTTTCTCATTAAATTGCATTTTTCTATGATAAATATGAATGCATTAATAATAAAGGTAATTCTAATAAATATAAATTCATTCCTTTTCCATTATCGTCTATAATAGTCTACTTGCATTTCATTTTTTACCTGAAATATATTATTTAAATGATTGCATCATCAAATATAGTTTTATCTACTTCTCAGTCTTCTTCAACTCCTTCATTTTCCCTTTACTTCAACCCTTGCCCGTCCTTTCTTCTTATCTCGCCCTTTCCCTTCACAGTGTTTATGAGACTTATGAGATTATTTCAACCTGAACTTTTATTAAATTCGCTACTTTTGCTTCCATTCATTACCACTTCTTTATCCTTTTTTATAATTTACAATTTTACAACACCTATTCTCATTATCTCTCAGTGCTTTCAAATCTCATTTTCTTATCATATATGATTTTTTATCTCCTTTCTCTACAGTTTTTTACTATTTGCTCCTTTTTTAATTTTTTTTTCTCTTCAATATTCCAATATTTCTGATTTTTGATCTCACTCTGAATCTACTTTTTTGATTTTCTTAATCATAGAACAGATAAAGACTTGGTAAGTGGTGGAGAATCCTTATTCTCGTTGGCTCATACTGTGTCAGACGATACCTGAACAGAAATCTCATGGAAGTTGGGTATGACCCCATTCTCATAACTAGCTTTATCTACTAGGAGTGGGTTGAATAATTCCTGACCATCAAAACCACAAATTCCTCAATAATTCCAAAAATATAATCTGCGATATCCCCAGTGAAATTAACGATACCACAACCACCATATGTTGATAATTTTCCAGAATGTTGGAGAGGTCTGGGATTCCCCAGTCACATGCCAAATAAAAATATATTTTTATATGTCAAACTTCTGCATAAAGAACATCAAAAACCATCTCAGCGACTTCTGAAGATGTAATGAATGCTTTTCTCTGATTCACTTGACAGGGTGTTATTTGCGTGTTAATTCTATCCTACCAGTTCAACTTTAGCGTTGCGCTTTTTTCATAACGGTGACTGTATTTTTAGCATGTAGTCTACAAAAATATCGCAGCAATTATATCATTCGCAAAGTGTCAACAAAATGAATCATGATGTTTTATTGTTACAGTGGAAACAGGTATTTTTCTTCCGTGTAACGGACATGTAGGAATGCTGTTGATGAGCATATTCAAATTATACTGGTCGTCTTGACTGATAAAACTCTGGCCTCAGGGTGCTTTCTTACTTATTATTTTGACTTTCTTCAAGTGTTTGCTATCTTCTTTCTCTATCTACTTCTTTCTATCCATTCCTTCCTTCTTTCTTCGCTGTCGCGAGGTGAATCCAGTTGCCAACCTGTCCAGCTGGTCCTTTACCGCTTTTGGACAGACTGGAACTACTGGAGTCATGCGAACCTGGAGTCTTCAGTTCCAGGCGTGCCTCCGGTTCCCGGGCTTAGTTTTGGCGCCAGCTGTAATTTTGGGCGCGAGAAAGATTCGATGAATTTGAACAATTAGTTTCCTAATGTAACTGCTGAATTGGAAGAGGCTATATTCATCCACATATACTTTTAAAATTCGATAATTAATACAGATGTTGTCACATCCACTTAAATTATCAACGAGATACTACAGTTTCAACTGTCACGTCATTTTCAATCTCAATCAAACCATGATTAATACTAATAGGCTCTAAAACTCAATATTTAAACATTTGTTTCACAATATCACAATTACAGTATTATAGTATTTATTCATAAATATGCCTGATAATGCATTACGGTATATCTGTGCTGTCCACTTGTGCTTATTGCTAAGTATTGAATATTATATACCTATTGCTCGTTTTTTAAGGGTTTTCCTTCTGTTATCCTTCTCGTGTTTCACTCTATCAGACGTTTTATCTACTTCTACTGAACCATGGCCGACTCTAACTAGAGTCGGCCATGACTGAACGCAATACTGTACTCTTGTTATTGAATCACTTCAGATGTCTCATACAACAAATTGATTTACGTCAGCTGATATCTGAAAAAAAATCTTATGCATTTGATAACGATTCGATGTTACGATAACGATATTACAATGTCTTTATTATTCCCCATCTGATAGATGACGTTTCCACACCTGGTCAAGCTATTATAAATAAACTGATTATTCTTAATAATTTTAAATTACTTGTAAACCCTCCTAATCCAGCTTCAGAGCTGCTTGATTTGTTGGAAGTATAGCTGGGATTATAGTTTATAGTTAGCACCCCACCACACAATGAATATCGAGGAAATAATGTTTGAAAGAGCCATTAGAATATGCTCCTACTAATATTTAAGATTGGTTATTACTGATTACTCATACGATAAATTATTGTGTGTTGCAGATTCAATGAAGGAGTCCTACCTTTGTGAAGGTGTTTTCCTAGAAAATATTTTCATCAATGAATAGAATAAAATATCTCCGCCAAGTTATCTTAACAGGTGAGGAAGATTATCTGAGTCTAGTCATTAGTTGAAATAGTATTGTTCATTCATAATAGCAAGCATCCAATCAGATTCACTTGAATTTAAATGGTGAATCGATACTAATACCATTACTATTGATTGCGTAAAAAATTATGACACTTATTGCAAAGTTTTTGATTGTTAGTTTCCATGGATAATTGACTGCAGAGTTTAAAGATCAACGAGCGATGAGAATGGACTGCCATTGTTGTCAATAATTACTGATTGTTGATTGCTTTTGGTTCTCTTCTATAGAGAAAACGGTATTTTAGGTATTGGTATAGAATGCGGATATAATATCGACTGCGTGTATAAATTACTCGACATTAGGCGTCTTATACAGGAGACCCTCAATAGGCTGAGTTCTCCTAGGCACTCTTTGTAAGGGTGACCAATTAGATTGCCCAGCAAAAAAGACACTGTTGTCTGATGTAAAATCACTTCCCGGTGGTTCGGAACCATCCTAAAACTATAGGTCCAGCTCATCAATCACAATCATTCAACTCATTACCCACGCACAGGTCTCAGACCTATGTGGGCTTCATCCTCAAAGAAAAAAATATATATAACCTTATAAACCCTCTCATTTTCAAAGGAAAAAATATATATAACCTAATAAACCCTCTCATTTTCAACAAATAATCCTAACCAATCCTCCTAATAAATCCATCCTCCCATCCAACTAATCTTAAAACCAATCCTCCTAGAAAATGCAGTCCTACAAATCGAACCAATACTAAGTTAACATTAATTCAATCCAACACCTTAGCTCAATAGATCAATGCCTATTTTAGCTTTAAAATTAGCTTTATTATTAGCGGGGCTCTTCTGCAAAATATTGAAGGCATTTTTAATGTTTGAGAACTCAAAGTTCGTGGATGAGATATGATTGCATTTAAATGAGGATCAAAATCAAAGATGATGTGATTTAATTGAATTTTTCAACCACTTTTGCGTAGTTCATGCAAAAATTATTCCAAGAATTTCTAAGTTTCAAGAAAAATGCGATTTTAACAAGATATTTAAGAGATTTTAAGAAAACTAAAAAGGTTACTAACTGAACGAAACTTAATGAATTTTGTCAGTAAAAATGATATTCCAGATTTCTAGTGGTTTTATTTACAAGATCCCTTTACTACCGTGAAATGAATGAATAAATAAATAAATAAACTCTATAGGCTTGTATACAGTACAGTCATTCTTCCTGCATAGTCAAGTAGAAATATTTAAAAAATAAAAACAATTGAAAAGATATTCAGTTGATAAAGCTTTTAATAGTGTACAAGAGTTCCTTTCACATTAAAATTAAGCCTCTCACCTCAACTAATTTATCTAGTAAGTATGGTAACTAGTGTATAGGAGTATAAGATGGCATAATTGTTGATCTGACTTGTCTTATACTCCTTAACTGTAGTCTCCAAGGCGTAATCTACAAAAAATACAGAGAAAATCTACAAAAAAAAGAGAGAAAAAAGAAATATGAATGACTGCTTCCTGATCTTAAACTTGCAGATTTGACGGTCTCTCAACTCCAGGATAAAAAGTATTGTTTATTAAATTATTATTATTTAACTCGTCAATCTATCAATGTTTGCACAACCCTGTGAAAGCATGCTCTTCTTCAATTTTCACTGGCTTCTTTTTTTGGCTTTCACAAATTTTCCAAATTTTGTCATGGCCTTTTGGCAGTCGCAGTAGCGCAATCAGTTGAAGCGCTTCTCTCTGATAAAGACTCCGGCTGGCTGGAACTCCTGTGCTCGAATCTCGTTCAGCCTTGGATATTGGATATGTAATCATCCACTTCATTATTCATGCACAAGTCTCCAAACTCATGTAGGCATTTTAGGACTTGGAAAAATTATATCGCAGACCACTTTTATTCAGGACTAGGACAAATTCAATTCAATTCAAATTCAGGTTTCTTTCAAACAAATAATAATGTGTATAACAAACTGTCAGTGTAAAATTAAAAAAAAGGTTATTAACATAAAAATAAATACAAACTAAGAGATGAAAAGAAATACGAAATAATTAATTCTTACATAGGCATTACTGCCTGTGCGCGGAAATGAGTCCACAGGAAGATCATATATGATCAATAAAACACAATTCCTTGGTGTTATGAAATGATAGCCTGTCAATTAAAAAAAATATATTATGATGTTGAAGATCCATCTTGTTTCCACTAATATGTATTATAAACTTAAAAAACACTTTTGAATGGAAATTGACTCACGTTATGGCGTGACGGCCGTTTTGCTCTGTTGTCTAGAGCATCATCAGACGACCCACAGTACCACAGTACCCACAGTACTGTGGGTCGTCTGATGATGCTCTAGACAACAGAGCGAAACGGCCGTCACGCCATAACGTGAGTCAATTTCCATTCAAAAGTGTTTTTTAAGTTTATAATAAAAAAAATAAAATGCTTACTTCTAGTTCATGAAGAATATTAGCCCATACGATAAAATTGAAATAAAAAACAAAAACATGACACCCATAATAAGATTAAGATAATATATAATGTAAATGAAGAAACATTGAATTCAAGTCTAGAAAAATACCTATCATGAAGTGTGCAGTCTCCAAAAATTGCGGTTTCATTTCCAAAACAGTATGGGCTGTCTAATTTCATAAATCGGGAGTGGTACCTCAAGAAGCTTATGCCTATTCGTCATTTCACTACTGACAATTCTATGAAAGCGAAGTTTTGAGCAGTGATTTAGTCTACCTTGTATGTTGTTAGCATATTAATCCAGAATAGATCATAGTCTCAAAATATTCTTTGATCCTTTCGGCCATGCAGTCATCCATTTTTTTGTCTCTCGCCCATGACCTCCGCATGTTCACATGGGACTCCGGCTTGCCTTGTTTTGACGAACACAAATAATCTCTTCGAGCACAATTCAAATCCCTTATGTGTAGGCTGAATATATGCGTGAATAAATCTTACAGTCATGACTGTATGCAATGACGCAGTTCTTGTTTTCAGTAAGTTAACCTGATATTAGGTCATCATTCTTGTTCATTGTGGATTTGCGTGGATCGCTATGTTAATTATTTGTTTAAAACTGACTACCAAAAAGTGGTTTACTGTTGAAGATTCGACCGGGTTACATTGATTTTGAGCTATAATTTATGAGTAATCGACAAATTTACCTAATTTCTTTTTGATTTCTTTTGGCTAGTCACAAAGTAGTCAAGGTTTAAGATCATTCACCACTGTTTGTGGTGCGGGTATGAACATGTAATAACCTAATAAATGTCAGTTGAATTCTTTGTTCAACCAATCCTCTAGTAAAAAATTTAAACTAAAAAAAACAAAGAATTAAAAATAATTATATAGAAAACTCAAAATGTTTTTCCCTTCATTTATTTCCTTTATATTTATTTATTTAAAAAATTTTTATACAAGCTTGGCCCCAAATTTTGAACTGGGACAGCCAAAAGCCCCCTCGTGCCCTTGTCTAAGAAGGGTCCCAAAGGGCCCAAACTTGCAATTGTCGATTCCTCCAAAATCAACTCGTGATATACGAGCCGATTTGGCCAATGAGCGCTGCTATACAGAAGGGTCCCTGTACTCTAGTGTTTAAGGCGTCCAAACGTCAATTAGGAGGTCCGCGGTTCGATTCCCGGCGGTGACTAATAGTTTTGTGTAATAGCGTTCATTGATTTCCTTCAGCTATTCAACTCTATTGTAAATATCCGCCATTGCAGAACTTCATTATAATTTATAGCGCTTTAAGGAAACCGAAATTAATAAATTATGTTTTATATATTTGTCAGATTGATAAATGGTCAGTTCCTCCAATACCAATACGTCATTTGATCGCACGGAAGTTAATAGCTTTGCAATTGGCTGGATTCAACATTTAATGCCTCGATATGTTAAAAAAATGCTCTAGAATACAGTCCATTGATTGGTTGAAACAATTTTTGCTTCGTAATTTGTTGGTTGCGACTGCTGTGGAAAGAACCTATGTTTAAATTATTGTGATTATTTAAATGTATGCGAAATAAGGTCATTATTCGGTTAGATTAGATCCTCAATCGATTTTGTTCATTCAGACGTCATATCATTTAATTACAAAAATATAGCGATTGACCAAAATTGCAGTCAGATTAAGGTAGAAACTTATTCAGGAATAAACAAGGCTGAAGGCTGCTGGGTTAAAAGAGGGAAACACATTGTATAGAATTCCATTTTGAATTGAACTTTCAATCGCTATTTTGTCAGAGTCCCGCTAATATTTTAGGTTCTTACCTTACTAGAATTAAAAAATTATTATTAAAAACACCAAAAAACAAATGTAATTGTACATCACAATCAGATACACAAAATTGAACTATGTGTTTGCACAGTAAGTTACATATATTACAAGAAAAAATATATTCTTCAAGATTTCCATCAGCAAAGCCAAGCTTGTGCGCCGGATGAAAATCAAAACAATAACACTTATAAACAACCTTAAATATAACTTATATCCAACATTATAAGAATACAGAGCCTATTTTAAAATATAAATTTGCCTTCACCCAAGTATCTATTCCAAGAGTTTTAGTTTTATTTGTGAATGGTATTAGCTGCATGGGTATCACGTTAAGAAGTTTACAGCAAATATAGAGAGTTTGATGTCTGCAAATGCGTTTATTGAGATTTGGAATCAAAACTAGATTTCTTAAAGGTCTTATATTGTAATCAATCTGTCTGAATTTGAATAGTTCTCTATTGCAATTTATGTATACAATAAGTTTCTTCATAAATAATTGTCTTACAGTTAATACTTGGAATTCATCAAAGATCAGTCTACTTGTATAAAGTCTAGGTCTACCCAGTGCTGCTCGTATTATATATTTTTGAATAATGAACAACTTGTTAAAGTGTGTGTTCATTGCACCCCCCCATACCTCAATACAGTATTGCAGAATGGATTCGGCATAAGCCTTATATATTAGTCTAATTATATCTAAATTATCCAACTTATTTATTCTATAGAATTGGAAAATTAAATATCTCAATCTAGAAATCAGATAATCAATATGACTCCTCCACTTGAGATGTTGATCAACAATAATTCCCAGGTATTTCAAAGCAGTTGGCCTATCCAAAGGTGCACAATTACATGTGTGAAATGCAAGACTATTAGAGTTACTGTTGAAGTTACAGGTTTCAAAATGGATTTTTAGTAATTTGTTTATAGGTGGTTGACCTTTACTATCTGGAGAAAAAGCTAGGTATTTTGTTTTCTTAGCATTAACAGTTAAAAGGTTATGTCTGAACCATAGCACAGTTTTATGGAGAAGGACTTCAGCGTTTTTAAAAGTAGACTCCCAAGTATCACTAGAGACTGTAACAGCTGTATCATCGGCAAAAGAGATAGTAGAACTATTTTGGTGCTCCATATTAAAAATATCAAATATCGTTGACATATATAATATAGAGGAGAGGTGATAGTACCGTTCCTTGAGGCAATCCAAAAGCAGACAATTTCTCCAAACTATCATCCAAAACCTGGAATCTTTCTAGGAGATAGCTTTTAAATAGATTCAGAGGTGCCCCACGAGGTTCCAACTTAGCAATTAGTTTATGATGTGGCACAGTATCAAATGCCTTTGCAAGGTCAAGGAATATTGTAAGAGTTTTTTCATTTTTTTCAAAGCCTTTATTTACTTTATTGATAATATTAAGTATTGCATCTCTTGTGCACCTTTTTGATTGAAACCCATATTGGTTTACATTAATAAGTTTTATTTTCTCTACATAGTTAGTTAATCGTTTTTTTATTAATTTCTCCATAATTTTTGTAAAATTACTCAGTAAACTCATTGGTCTGCAGAATAATATTGGTAGTGCTTATCAACTTCAATTCCAATTCATGTAGACGATTTTAAAAATCAAATAATCGGTTATCACCATACCGAATCTCATATTGAAGATATTATTTTGTTTCGAAGAATGAATTAAGGAATTAGTCTACTCCTGTGTGAATACAGTAGCTTGTGACATATTGTATGGTTTAATTATTAAATTTCCCACATTTTCCAAAATTATTTTGGCGTATTGAGAAAACTTCCATGACCTTGTAAAATGGAAATAATTTCAGCTGCGATACCGGATTCGTTTACCTTTTAAGTACTATCAATTACTGGTACATCATCCCACTTTTTTATTTGCTTGCCTATCTCGACACCTGAAAAATATCACATTATTATTTGTTCTATTTGTTTTACAGTGCTACAAATTTTCTCATTTCCGGCAATAAAATACCATCCAGAACATGTTTCAACCTATTCAATAGCTTAATTTTTCACACGACTCAAGTGAAACAACTATCGCCTCTGATAAGAATAATAGTGCAGAATATTTCTTGTTGAAGACAATAGATCTGTTCACAAGTTAACAGAAGTGATACTCACATAAATAATTATCATGATTAAGAAAGTAATAAGTAGCTTCTAAAATTGATGGTGACATGACGAATCCATTTCAAGGTTGAGGTTAGCTCTCAGGTCAAGGTGAAGAAGACTTGACTGTTTTAGTCTGTGCGGATAGATTTAGCTTAGAAATCTGAATAATTGATGCTGGAGGGTTTGAGAAAGATTTGTTATTACATTGTTTCACATGCGTGAGAACTCTTCCGTTTTTTGATGGGAACTCTTTAAGAAATTGCTTGGGCTATAAACTTTTCGCATTTTTTTTGGTGCTCTATATTTGGTACTTTTGTTCTATACATTTCTATTATACATTGTTTTTTCTGTAGTTAAAAATGGCTGGATGTTGAGTTTTACATTGTTATTCAGAATCACACTACCACAGCGTTGTCGAGTCTCAATTACATTGTTATTCAGAATTACACTGCCACAACATTATCGAGTCTCAAAGACTAATAATACTTTTTTATTTCATGTAGTCTTACAAGTCTCCGATCCCATCAAACCTGCTTGAAGTTCTTAGAGCACACTTTATATTATGGAATTGAGACGAAAAACTAGAATTCATTTTCTTTCTGAATCCATGCAGTCGTATATTCCTATTCTGATTTCTATATTACGTGTATTACTCCGGTACTCCCATGTTTCAAAACGTGAACTTTTTCTCCGCGAATGTCCTAGACACTCCTAGAAATCTAAAAAGTTTTATAGAAACTTCAATGTTAGGACTCCTTCAATTCATGACTTAAAAAACTGTTGATGAGTTTTATGCATCCGTGAAGCGGGAGGTGTAATAAATAGTTGGAAATGCGGAGCAATTTTGAACTCTCCACATGAATTATATGAATAAACATTAAATTTTTGGAATGATCGCTTTAGAACTAATATTAATCTATTGTTTATCTTTTATTTTAGTGGCAGAGAATGTAAGATGTATTTTTGAAATATTTGTACGAATTTTTAAAAGATTTTATTATTATAGAATAGAATCTTTATTTGCCATTAAACAATAAACATTGCAATATACTTTAACACGTCAATATAATTTTAACATAGTTTGAGATGTTGGTTCTCAGCTTATACAAATGGATAATATAGTCATTTTCACTTAAACAAAAAATTTGCAACATTTTATACACTAAAATACACCTTAAGTTTGAGCAAAAATTAAAATCATATATTTTCAAGTCACACATATCACAATCCACATATTCATTCAAATTATAGAATGGATTTTTCTTAACCATTTGTTTTTTACTAATTTAAAGTTTTTTCTGGTAACATTCTTATTTTAAGAGGAAGCTTATTAAATATCACACATCTCTGGTATAGAAGGCTTTTATGAGTCTTTGACAATATTATTGCTATTATTAGCCATAAAGCTCCCAAGTTGGAAGAGGTTTCTGGTTCATCTTAGGAACTTCTTGTCTTCTTTATTCGCCCAACAGGGGCCTATTGCTTGAATGGACTGGTAAAACTAGTCAATTTTACAAATTTAATAAAGTTTGTTGCATCAAGAAAATGCTGTTACTCGTACTATTAAGACCCAACAGGTTCTTATTGAAATTTTGCCGTTAACCGTATGCTCGTCCTCTAGCACTTGAAAGGAAAATTCTAGACTTTTGAAACTTGGTATATAGCTTCCTCGCGGTCATTATTAGGTGAGATCATTATTGATGTTGGACTTCAGGTGGGACCAATATGAAAATAGTTATGTTGAAAAACAGGTCGACATTATAGCATATAAGTAGGTTTGGATAGCGAAAATCATAACATTGCACAGCTGGTTCACATCAAATTCCAAAAAATTGAGAGAGAGAAATTGGTTTATAGTTCATGGTTCATATCTTCATGGTTCATAATCCAGTCATTTTTACATTCTCGCTTGTAGTACTAATTTTTTATATGTGTTTTGGACACATATAATACGAGTATTAATGATAATACATAATAATAATACACAAAAAATACTAGTATCTATAATAATACGAGTAACAGTAGTTCTATGATGTGGACTTCTAATAATGATAGCATGTGGAGTGAAATTTTCTAGAGAAGTTGATAAACGTTGGAAACACATAAAAAACGGACAGTCTCAAAAGCCTAATTCGAACTTTTTTCTGTATTTAGTAGATGGCTGCCAACCATCTTGGAGGTAACCTCAGCAGATACTGATTTACTATAGAATTTGTAATTTCATGATGTACTAAACAAGAAAATTATGTAAATAACGTGAAGGATGCAATAAAAGGGCTTTTTTTATTTTATTTAATAGATGGCATTATGTGTTGTCAATATCAAGCATTAACAATGTTTGTCAACATTTTGTCATTGCTCAGAACTCAGACCTGAAGTATTTTACGACTTTACGGTCAATGATTCAACTGAATATGTTTTTAGCAAATTACTTATCGAAACAAGACATGGCAGGATATGTGGGATTGTGTAAGCTGAGACAATACTGTCCGCAGTTTCTTTCATGACGTGAACTGCTACGTTTGTCCTGTTGCATTACAAGGATTCTATTTTGTGATCAACGAATGTCCTACATGGGTTGAACTCGAACTAAAAAAAAACATGTTTCAGGTGTGGGTAGCGAACCAACTGGATGGTATAAAGTGCGATGCATGCAAACGGTAACAAGTTCTAGATAAGTAGCTTAGGATCATTGTAAGTTGGATTCCAGAAAAGCTACGCCTCCATGAAAAGATACAGAGTCGGGCTTTGTACAAGTAGAAGTGCTTATAAACAGTAACGATAAACAATGGATAGACTACGAATTATATGTGCACCCAATTAGGGGATTAAAGTACGTTGACTCTGGTGGATGCTTTCACAGGATGTAAGATTCTCGTGTTTCTTGGAACTCCTGAAGGAAGAACGCATTTCTTTTCAGTATCCTGTTCATTAAAACTTTCGAGATAAGAGTATTCAAAGTTATTCCTTTCCTTTATTAACAAGCAGATGAAGTTTGTTGAGAATTGTAATGAAATAATTACTACAGTTACATTTTCATGCTTGAATTGAACTTTAAAATATAGGTTATACAATAAAGTTCAGAGTTTTGCCATAGGTAGATATATTGCATTTTAATAGATTGCGTAATAATAATAAATTCTAGTCGTTTGTTGAACTAGCTCAATCAATCATTTATTTACAAAATTACAATCATTTAGTGGTCCCGCTAAACCATACTAGGTTTTTCAGCAGGTCCCTGTACTATAAGACATTACAAAATAAAATGAAATATTTGTTATTAATCGATAAAATTACTCTACAAAAATTAAAGATGAAAGAGGGATTCAAAATTCAGGAAGTTGGGAAAGGGATATGTGAATAGGAAAAGGTTGGAGTTGAAAGGGGAGGGAAAAAAGCAGAGTACAATAAAATAGATTAGAACAAGACAGAAAATAGGTTAGACAGGATAGATTAGAACAAGACCGTTACTTTCAAAAGTATCAACTTCCAAAATGATATTTACGCTATTCTAATAAATGTTGAAATGTTAACTAATAGTGTCCGGCAAGTTACAGCTTTGGTTTTAAATATAAAAATATCTTTATTCATGCCAGTATTTCGAGGTACCTTACTTAAAGAATAGTGTAAAACAGGACCGTTAATTCCCACAAAAATCAAATTTGATTATTCATGTTATGACAATATTTATGCTCATTGGCATTAGTTTTCATCTGAGATTTCAAAGTTCTTAGTGCACCTTTCATGTTCAAGTTGCCAATTTTTGCCAAAACCATGCTTTTTATAAAGACCGATGATCCGTTTCTGAGCCTATTTAATACAGTAGTATATTCGGGGTGGATCACTCTGCAAGTGAATAGTAAAAGGGGTGTGGGTTTCGCCACATTTTAAGCAGATCATGTACACAGTTCGCAGGATTTAGTTCTTCAATTCTCTTTCTGTGCTATTTTCCTAGCAATCATGTATTATAGTAAGCCTACATGTTAATAGAGAAACATTCTTTCCAACTTATACAAGCTCGAGCTTGCTCTTTTGGGGGAGTAATTCCTACATTTCCAGTTGTTTTTTTTTTTATATGACAGTGTTTATGTTTGTTTTCTTGTATTGTATTTTATAATGTTTTTTATGAAGAATAAATGATTTAAAAAAAATTTATGTTCCAAATGGTGGAGAAATTTCATTGTTAGAAGATAGTCACAGATGCAAATGTCCTTCACCCGGCTTTTGGGTGTTCTCAAGTTCATGTACATATCTTAATCGCAATGCTGAGTGTTGAAAACGTTCTTAGCACGCAGATATCATTTCCAAGGTATAATTTACGGGTTTTGATTCCCTTAGGAGCGATGCTCTTCATCCATTAGTGAATAACCTTGTGAATAGTAATGTCCTATCTCTTTTTGGATGGAAAAGTTTCTATTTATAGTGGGCTTTAAATAAACATTATACGCTGGTTGACCACACGATAACACTGAGATGAGTGTGCGGTTGTTCTCAGGAACATTTTCCTTGTGCTTCACTTTATTTGGTTGATAAATACAGAAAAGGCTTTTTCTGATAATTAAGCCGAAACGATGTTTATTTGAACAGAAAAACTGTCAAAACAGCTCCATCTACAACTCTATAGTACTGAGCGTGTTAATTTATTGTTCTAGAATAGATTGTCTGTATTATAGTACAGTTTAATAGCCGTACACTCACTTTCCAATCCATTGGAGTGTGAAATATGATTTCAAGAGTAGAATGTGAATTTATGTACAGCTTCAGAGTAGAAGCATAGAATGATGCAAGATGCAAGTAGAAGTGGAAGAGGATTATGTTCATGGAGAGCAAGCAGTAATAACACAAGAAAATGGGAATTTCTCGTTTCTAGTGAAATTTTTCGGATGATTTTCATTTGTATTTATTTCTTGGAAGCATGAAGATTCCAGTGCCGCATTTCTATGCTAAATATTTAATGTAAAACTAAAGAAGCTTTTAATTTGACTTATATGGAAGATATGAAATTGAACCTGTAATAGAGAGTGACAAACTATCAAAGTAGGTAGGTTATAGGTCGTATACTATAAAAATAAAAAAGTTTCTGCTTTTTGAAATGTGAAAAAATGAAAAGAGAAAGATTGTATAAAAAGAGTTATGATATACCAATTTTAAAAAATGAATTGCGTAAATTATTAAGATGAGTAATGGATTAATAATTCCTGGATTTATTGTTCCATGACGAACTGCGTTGTTAAAAGAAACTTTTTTTGTGAGTTTAACGACTTTCAGTCAATTTGATTTGACAAACTTTACAAATTGACTGCAAGTCGTTAAATTCACCAAAAAAGTTAGGATTAATAATGTGTCCCATGTGCTAATCTCCCATGTGTTGTAATTTTATTTGACAGGCCTCAGGTCTTGAGAGGCACGTGACAGGAAGTAAATTCTAAGCCCCCTTTATTCAAGGGTATGACTTTTTTCAAGTTTGAGTCCCAGTCCAAGATAAGGGGCTGTTTTTTTACTGTTATAGACTGTTATACAACCCCAATTGAGAGAGTTGAGCTTGTGAGAGTCTAAAGAACCTCTTTCAATTTATTAGAAAATAGAGATACAATACCAGTACCTATTGTTACGGGTTCTAATAGCTAAAATAAGGCTGGCAACACTAAAGTTCACACTTGCACTTTATTTATACAAAATTAGTCTATTCACACAAATTAATTGCAAGTTCAATTAATTAAATAAGGCAGATCATCAAATGACAAGCTAATAGCTATTTTCAGTAATTATTCACAAGAATTAATGAATAAGTAATTACAGGCTGATCAATAACAAAAGAAACTAGAGTCCAATAAACTGTACAATAATGTAGAAAGAAATGATAAAAAGAGCCACTAATCACTTACAAAACACAGTCCAATTGGTTATTTGACAGTCCCAAATAATATTACTTAACACAACGTCTTTAAACTATTAGTAAGCTGCATAAACAGTAAACACTACACAGTCTCTGCACTACACAGTCTAAAGACTGAATAAAGCACTATTTACTCCACTGGCACGAGATCTGTAATACAATCTGTCACACGCAGGTTTGAGAACTAACTGTCACGCAAGCTTTTGTAGAACTCCTTTATATAGCTGTTGTAGTTGTATAATTCCAAGAATTGGAGCTCACTAGACGCATCGAGAATCTTCAAGAGACATGATCTCGATCGTTTCAGAAATCTGGAGAAATCAATAGATTTCTCGGGAAATCAATTGACTGAGAGAGTTGCAGACTTGAATAATGAGAGTGACAAAGACATGTGAGGAGAGAGAATTAGAAGAATATCAGATTGCAGTTGAGTCTGTCCATGAAAACAATGGAGTGATATAAATAGAACAAGTGCGTGACTAACTGCTTGTTTGCTCTCGTAAGACTATATACTGTAATTATGAGTACGGTTGATATTGAACTGTTATGTATAGCGTAAAGAGAAAACACATGGGAGATTAGCACAATCATGGGACATGGGACACATTATTATTCCACTACTCATCTTAATAATTTAACCAATTCATTTTTTCAAAATTGGTACATCATACCTTTATATACATTTTCATACCATCTTTCTGTTTCCATTTAATAAGATTTATATAATATGGTCTAAGGCACGGAATAATGATGAAAACACAAAAGGATATGTTATGAACTAGAAGTAAATCAATAACAGAAAATAAACAAGGAATGATTGAAAAATTCTCACAAAACTCGCTTTTCCTGAATTACAATTTCCATTCATCCAACTTTCGCTATCAATCAGTAACTGATATCAGATCATCGTAAAAAGCTGTTCAACCTGCAGCAATTAAATAGTGATTCCCGTGGTCTATAAATAGACGAAACCAGAAGGTGTGGGATGGTCTAAAGAACGCGGAACCTCAACGTTTGGCATTTTTTTTTGCGAAACTCCGTTTAGTTCTCTCAACAGTTCAGTTAAGGCTGAAGATTGGTTAGGTTCGGCAGATTATTTAATTACAACCGAAGATGAACTTGGGTGGGACATGGATGGTGTGTTCCAATCAGTGAAAGATTGTATAGGCTGAGAGCCGATGGTCCAGTGGCAATGACCTGTATGGTCAAGTTTACGTGTGTGCCTGTGCCTGCGCGTGCGTATGAGTCATCTAGTGAGTGGTAGTGTATTTCGCCACCGTATCAAGTTTTCCAACGCCCACCAAAGTGTCTGCGGCCTGAGTGTGTTTATAGTTTGAAATTTCCTCCCCGACAATCCTTGGATCCCGTTAGTTGGGACAACACAGTCGTTGCCTTTTGCGAATATCCGATATCCCAAGCGCTGTTTCGCATCAATTAAAACGCTCCGACGGTGCTCGGCAGCGATCGAATTTATAAATCTTTCGCTTTGACGCAAAGATCGATGACCCGCTCAGTTTTAATACGCAATTCGATGCGAGCTGAATCGACAAATAGTCTTGCATACCATTTCGAATGTTATCTCATCTGAATTGGTTTCAAATGAATTTTTTTCTCAGTTGACATCAGAGATGGATCGCTTACAGCGTGTGGATTATTCAGTTCAATATTCATTGGTCAGATACTTCTGAGACCTGCACGAAAAAACATTCTTCAAAAAGTGAGATGAGAATGTTTGTAAATCAACTAATTTTGAAAACTTACAAAATCTCAAGAATGAAAGAAATTTGAAGAATTAAGTGATCAAAGTATAGGAAGGAAAGAAATAGTCAAGGTGTAATAATAATCTGTGATGTTTTCCATGACGAAATACTTAATGAACAATATAATATTAAAACTGACTCTGTATTTCACTTTTATATAATGTTTTCCTCACATATATTGGAAATGCTTGTGGAATGCATTTCACTTCTGAAAAGAAGCTTCGTCAGCCTTTTTTATATGTGAGTAAAACACATATATTGGAGATGCTTGTGGAATGCATTTCACTACTGAAAAGGCTGACGAAGCTTCTTTTCAGAAGTGAAATGCATTCCACAAGCATCTCCAATATATGTGAGTAAAACATTATATAAAAGTGAAATACAGTGTCAGTTTTAATATTAGATTGTGTAATAATAGATGAATAATCAATAATGATGAAGATATAGTAATCAGTAATAGCATAGAATAATTCCCAACCAATGACAGTGGTTTATCTATTTTGTGTTGGGGAAATAAAATGATAAGATATTAAAATCAAGAAACTATAAAAAATGAATAATTAGACGATGTTGTCACAACCACATTTATTAAAAATAGTGAGATACTAGTTTTGGTTGTTACACAACTATCAATCTCAAACAAACCCTTTTCCTTTTTTGCTTTGGTGTAACAACCGAAACCAGTATCTCACTATTTTTAATAAATGTAGTTGTGACAACTTCGTCTTATTATTCATTTTTGTGGTATCTTCCACAATATCACCTTCACCTCTACAAAGAAAACGATAAAAATTGAAAATGTAATAGTTTACTAGGCGCAACAAGCAAGTCATGAGTTTATCAGACGGTAATCTAAACCCATAGGGTTAAAATGGAATTGGAATCCTGCAATTTCTGAAATTTTTTATCTGAGCTGCATTACGAATAGAATTTAAGAAGTGGACTTTTTTCATGCCCTGTCTGTTTGTATCACTGTATCATATATCCTTTTCTTAATCCCATTTTATTAATTGAACTTTTATCGAATTTAAGTTAAATAGGTAAATAAGGATCATTTTTAATTAATTATTACATACATTAGTATCGAATTATATTTGCTGAATTTCATTTCCACATCTATCTTATATTTGGTTATCACTTCCACTTTCTTCCGCAACTCTTCCCAACTCTTTGATCGGCAAAATGTGATTGATGGCCGTGAGATACGGGGAAGTGATAGCCGAGTGCCGGAGCAAGTCTTTTCAATCAGAGATAAGCTTCGAAAATCCTGGGCGCTCTTTGTAAGGGTGAGCGATTGGATTGGCCAGCAAAAAAGACTGTTCTCTGATGTAAAATCACTTTCCGGTGGTTCGGAACCCACCTAAAACTGTAGGTCCAACTCATCAATCATCCAACCCACGCACAGGTCTCAGACCTATGTGGGCTTCATCCTCCGAAAAGAAATTATTTGAGGCTCGAACATCAAAGTAGTTAAATCTCTTTTTCAGTAGAATGGGTGCTCATTGTACAAGAACGACATGTAATCATCAAATGGAATGTCATCAATGTCATCAAATGTCATCAATGTCATCAAACTCATCAATCACCATCATCCAACTCATTACTCAGAGTAACAATGGGTCACCCTTACAAAGAGCGCCCAGGAGTTTCGAAGCTTATCTCTGATTGAAAAGGTGATTAACAAAACGCTAAATGGGATATCATTAAATTAATAAGGAAGATAACAGACTTTTCAGCTTAACTAAATAAACCAAATTTCATGAATGTTTTGAAACATTGCTCTTACTGATTAGTGTGTCTTTGTGAAAATGAATTCTATTTCATGGACATTTTTTTTTTGAGGATGAAGCCCACATAGGTCTGAGACCTGTGCGTGGGTAATGAGTTGGATGATGGTGATTGATGAGTTTGATGACATTGATGACATTTGATGACATTGATGACATTGATGACATTCCATTTGATGATTACATGTCGTTATATTTAAAAGATTTATGGGGGAAGTGATAGCCGAGCAGGTATCTTTTCAATCAGAGATAAGCTGCGAAACTCCTGGGCCATCTTTGTAAAGGTGTCGGATTGGATTGGCCAGCAAAAAAGACCGTTCTCTGCTTCCCGGTGGTTTGGAACCCACCTAAAAATGAAGGTACAAATTATCAATCACCATCATCCAATTTATTCACATGCACAGGTCTCAGGCCTATGTGGGCTTCATTCTCGGAAAAAAAATATTATTTGAGGTTCGAACATCAAAGTATTTGAACCTCTTTTTCAGTAGAATGTTCTTGTTCTTGTTCATTGTACAAGAACATCAGGTGATTAACAAAACGCTAAATGGGATATCATTACATTAATAAGGAAGATAGTAAACTCTCTAAATAAACCAAATTTATTTAAAAATTCTTAATGGAAATCGAGAATATAGATAACTTTTTTAGAGTTCTCGTGTAATAAATCCTTACTTTATATTTTATTACATTTCAAGGCTACAATATTGATAAATCACCGATACAATTTTTTATGTGTCATTCTATAAGCAATTGTCGGCCTCAGTAACCACTTTTTAGCGTTTTTCATATTTATATATATATATATCTACTTTTAGTTATTTTTATCTATTCATTTATTTGATTTATTATTAAGTCACCATCTCACACAGGTCTAGTACCTCGAGATGCAAATACTCAATTGGCAATTCATTTTATTTTGTAATATTATTTTTTATCTTGTCATATTTATAATTATTATATTGCTCATTTTGTATTTTCTAAGATTGTTTGTAAAAGTTTTGTTTCTGCCAATAAACAATTTCAGTTTCAGTTTCAAATTTCATAAATGTTTTGAAACATTGCTTATTGATTAGTGTGTCTTTGTGAAAACGAATTCTATTTCATGGACATTTCATTCGACGATTTCATGAAATTGCATTCGAGAGATTAAAAGAGTATTAATTTTATTTGTTTATGTTTTCATATTTCTCCATTACAAATTGTACTTAGGGTGGTTTCCTACATTTGGGCTTCCCCATCAATGAAAGCCGTAGCGATTTCTCCCTATTTATCTGTACACACGACGCTATTTCAATATTAACGAGTTTTAAAAATGGAAGAAAGAGTCCATTATGGAGGAGACTCCTTTTGTAAAATATTAAGGGAAATATAATTGAATTATTGAATTATGAATCCGATTGCATGTTAGTAGTTCTCATTCTTAAATCATATTAAATTAAAGATATAATCACAAAATCCGTATAGTGTAAATCAATTATTACAGAATATGTTTTATCAATAAATTCTACTATAAAGACTATGTTTGGGGGCAATATTGTATTGATGAGTTCTAACGGAGGCAACCGAGCAAATAATTAAAGTTGTGGGTTGAATGAGAAATCAATTTGCTACGCACTCCAAAGATAACACAATTGTTGGAAAAAGGCGAATCAAATAATAATAATAATAAATGAACGTAGAATTTGGTTTGGCAGGGTGACCTCAATACATGTAGGTCTTGGCAGCTTTAGGGCAAGGACATGGTCGACTGGAGAAGTTAGTTTGTGCCAAAGCACGTAGCGAAAAAGAAGAGGGTGGAGAAGAAGAGGGAGAAGAAGAAGAAGAAGACAGAGAAGAAGAAGAAGAAGAAGAAGAAGAAGAAGAAGAAGGTTGAAGAAGATAAATAATAAAAAGGAAGAGAAGTAGAAGAAATCGGAGAAGGAGAAAGACAGAAGAAAAATTGAGAAATGAAAAATAAATGGAAGAAGAGAACGAAGAAGAAGAAACAGAAGATTAGAAGAAGAAAGAGAAAGACGAAAAGAAGAAAACGGAGAAGGAAAATAATAAGAAAACTTGGAAAAGAAGTAACAATGATAAAGACGAAGGAGAAAGACAGAAGAAACATTGAGAAAAGAAAAAGGAAAGGAAGAAGAGAACGAAGAAGGAGAAACAGAAGATTGGAAGATGAAAGAGGGAGAAGAAGGAAGACGAAAAGAAGAAAACGAAGAAGGAAA
Source organism: Conomelus anceps (assembly GCA_948455865.1). NCBI lineage: Eukaryota > Metazoa > Arthropoda > Insecta > Hemiptera > Delphacidae > Conomelus > Conomelus anceps. The sequence goes on along the minus strand of OX418225.1, from coordinate 20,349,203 downwards.
ATAAGAAGAAAAATCGGAAAAGAAGTAACAATGATGAAGGAGAAGGAGAAAGACAGAAGAAAAACTGAGAAAAGAAAAAGGAAAGGAAGAAGAGAACGAAGAAGGAGAAACAGAAGATTGGAAGATGAAAGAGGGAGAAGAAGGAAGACGAAAAGAAGAAAACGAAGAAGGAAAATGAGAAGAAAAATGGGAAAAGAAGTAACAATGATGAAGGAGAAGGAGAAAGACAGAAGAAAAACTGAGAAAAGAAAAAGGAAAGGAAGAAGAGATCGAAGAAGGAGAAACAGAAGATTGGAAGATGAAAGAGGGAGAAGAAGGAAGACGAAAAGAAGAAAACGAAGAAGGAAAATGAGAAGAAAAATGGGAAAAGAAGTAACAATGATGAAGGAGAAGGAGAAAGACAGAAGAAATGAGAAAAGAAAAAGAAAAGGAAGAAGAGAACGAAGAAGAAGAAACAGAACATTGGAAGATGAAAGAGGAAGACGAAAAGAAGAAAACGAAGGAGGAAAATAAGAAGAAAAATGGAAAATAAGAAGAAAAATGGAAAATAAGAAGAAAAGAAGTAACAATGATTGAGGTGGAGCTTGCAGAACAGCGAAAATGTCAGTACGATTGTGTGTAACATATCCAGCAGTGAACAACAAAAGTGTTCCAGTGAACTCTTTTGCCAAACGGTTTTGCACACCCACTGTCTTGTCCGAATAATCTTCAAACCGACATTCAAGCACATACGTGAAATGTGGGCGCCACATTAGTCTATTGGCCCGGTTCCTTTACCTAGCGACATATTGGGCGGAACAACAGCGTAATAACAAAATTAATTCGTCCCACCACTCCCCACCATGCCACTTGTTCTCATAACCAGCTCATAACACCGTTTCCACTTATGAAAAACAGTCATTGACTTTGTAATGACCTTTCTTCCGCATGGCCGAAAACTATGCCAGTAATGCGATAATTACAAGGCGGAATATTTTCTGTTATAAGCGCATCAATGCATCATTAATCAGATAGAACTTTTTTGTAGCTTGTATGTATTTTTAAATCACCGCCTCTTCCATTCAATATTGAAATGCATCGTGTGTGATCATCATTGGGTTTGTATAGTTCGGTTATGAAATATGCTTGATTTTGTACTGTTATTGCGTTTCTTTTCATATTACAGTGCATTGTTCATCACGCCTGCATGGATGTAACTGTATTTTTAATAGGGAAGTTTTGGAATAAAGGTGAAGAAGTATTGATCAGAATGGCCTCTTCCTAGCACTGCCTATTTGAATATCGGCGATTCCATGGATAACTATATTTTTAAAGATTGTTGATATGTTTTTGTTTTTGGATTTTTCTCTAAATTGATTTTGTATTTCGCACCCTCTCAGTAGCTTGTATGCGTTCTGAAAAATTCACCTCTAAACTGCTTCAACGGTTTCAAAAACCACAATACTGTTAATATTAAACTCTTTGGAATAACTTGTTCTAGGGATCGGTATAAACATACAGTAAGACAGCAGATATAAATAGAAAATGTACTAAAAAAGATAAAAAATACTTCGATACTACAAATGCAGTCTTACTCGAAATGGAAACTCTTTACTTGAAAACAAAATAAAAGAAGGATTTTTGTAGAGTTCCATTCTTTTTCATAGCAGTGTTTTAAAGTGTGTAGTTCAACTGCTTCTTGCACCTCTAACCAGACAGACAACACTTTCTGGCTGTGCTAGACAAATTCCTGAAACAATAAACAAATCCTACTACCTGTTATCTGTCGATGACATTGGTGAGTGAGGGATTGAAGGATGAGAGGAAGGAGAATGAGGACAAATATTTAAAAAAAGAAGGAGGAGGAGGAGGAGAAGGAAAGTGTGGAGAAGAAAAATAAAACAGGGGGGGGGGGTGAAGAAGAAAGAGACGGAGGAGGTGGAGTGGGAGAAAAATAAGAGAAAAAGATGGAGGTGGTGGATAAAAGGAAAAGAAAGGAGGAAGAAGAGGAGGAGGAAAGAAGTAGGAGAAGGAGGAAAATAAGAATTAGAAAGAAGGAGGAGAATAAGTAGTAGTAGGAAAAAAGAAGAAGAAAACTGAGGAGATGAAGAAAAAGAAGGAGGCAGAGTAGGAGGAAGAAAAAGAATGAGGAGGTAGAGGAGAAGAAAAAAGAAGGAGGATTTGGAGGAGCTGAAGAAAGAAAGAAGTATGAGGTGGGGGAGGAGGAGGAGAAGAAAAAAGAGTAGAAAGTGAGGAGGAAAAACAAGAAGAGGAGGATGGAGAAGAAGAGGAGGAGGAGAAAGAGAAACAGGCCAGTAAAGAAGAAGAGAAATAGGAAAAAAGGGGGTTTGGGATAAAAAGAGACCATTAAATTAAATTTGTAAATAGGTTATGTTTATGCATTCAAGACGTCTAGATTCAATTGAATCGAACTACCTACCAGTAACTAAATAAGGGGTTTATTGGTTAGTAGCCCTTATGGGAAGTTCAAACTCTCTGCTGAAGTCATATTATGGAAACAAAATGGATCTAAAATTTACAAAATTTCACTGGGTAAATTACAATAAAGCACATAACATCAAGTTATAACTGTCGGTCACCCATCCAAGCTTAAATGTGATGTGTTACTTAAACCAATACGATCACCCAAAACTGTAATAAGTTTGTACCAGGTTTATCGTAATTTAATAGAAACATGCATACTGTTCATCCATTCATCAAACTGTAACGAAAAAAAAACATTCGCTCATTCACCTCATTATTCACGTACAAGTTTCCAGATTCATGTGGGCATCATCCGCAATAAAATATTATACGAGTAATATTATACAGGTAATATATACTCGCATGTATGCATGTATGCGGTGATAACACCCCTCAAAAATATTAGTCTATTTGACACTATTATGTCCAATTTGACTAGGCTAATATCCTTTCTACTTCATTGAATGCAGATGTTAATTTGCGTAGTTCGTCTAGCTAGAATATATTTTAGTATGTCTCCTAAGCTTTTTATCTATGACAATATGTTCCACAGCTTGGGCAGGCTTTAGCAATTTCCAACATTAGTGAATCAGTGACAGTTCAGCGATGCTCCCCTTGCATTATTGTTTGTTTTCTTTTTAAGAATTTATTTATTTTCTCTGATAGGATTGTATTATGTTTTTTCTTTTTCATTTCTGTATTTATAGTGCTTATTTTTTACTTTTTATGACTAGCCTACATTCTTTTGTAATTTATTTCTCCGTTAACTAATCTCTGTTTTTTCTTTATAATATTAAAATATGAGTGAATCTGTCTCTTTGTTGTAATATTTGTGAAGATTAGCACCTGCTGAAAAACCTACGGGTTTAGCAAGACCCTGCAATGTTTGAAAATTTTGTAAATAAATTTTTATGCAAATAATATTAAAATATGAGTGAACCTGTTTCTTTGTTGTAATATTTGTGAAGATTGACTGACACCTGCTGAAAAACCTACGGGTTTAGCAAGACCCTAATATGCTTCAAAAATTTGTAAATAAATTTGAATGATTCAATCTGACGTTGGCCTACACCAAAACATTATTTATATTGGAATTAAACATTGTAGAACGATTTAGAGCTCTGCTACCAATTTATATGACCAATAATAATAACCATTGGTTCAGTGGGCAATCAAGCTGCGATCCTGAATTTGTATTCATTAGTTAACTGACCATCAATGGGCGTGTAGAATAGATTTACTATCGCGAAGTTTTGGCAAGGAACCTTTGAGATAGTTATCTCAGTCTACAAACGGGTTGCCATTAACTTTTTAGCAATGATAAACGCTGAGGAACAGATTCTTTCAATTGTAATCATTAATATTCCGAGTGGACTGAAGACAAACCGTTCTTCACACATCGGATACAAGCAGTTACCTATGTGTTCTGAATTAGAATTTAATTCGGTTTTATTAAGCTTGTAATTAATTGATTGAGATTAACTACCGTTTGCAGTTGTACGCTCGATTAATAATTAGCTGGTGTCATTCCTTGTTTATGGGGCTGTCATTAAAACGTTTAACGTCAGAACTGTATGTGGTCTTCAGAATAAAGTTTAATTCTAATAACTGGTTCAAGTGTCTGCATCTGATCGTTATCTTCTAGTTCAACTTCTGAATTACTCAATACTCCTGTTGAATTAAATGATGAATCGATCAATGAATATCGTTTGTAATGGATGAATTCCGTTTATTTTATAGACTGAGCGCTTGGGTTTTGTAGGGTCTCAGACTTTTAGAATTGTTTGAGAACAGTATCAGGGGACAACTTTGAAAATCTCAAACAGAGTTACAGTCCAATAGTTGAGTTCCAAACCTATATCAATAATTAATAATAAGGTATTTATTTATCATAACTCGTATGTTAACAAGTCACATTCAACCAAAATCGAATATTGTCTTGATAAGGCTGTGCGCAGGGTTTTTAATCATACTTTTTGTAAGTTTCTTGTTTTGAATATTATTAGGGCTTTAAAATTTTGTCTATTGCTGTGAGGAACATTTTTTTTATTGAATTATTTTGTAAAATATGGGGGCTCGAAGTTGAAATTTCTCAGTTTTTGGGGGGCAATTGATCTCACCTTCGAGTTATTATAAACTTTTGATTAATTCTCCATATCTAAAAGGAATTAAATAACATATTTTTTATTTCAATCTAACAAATAGTTTTTACAAAATAATTTTTTGAAAAATTGAATTTTTTTACAGATTTAAAAAATGTATTTTGAAAAAACTAATTGCTTGATTGGAGTAAAAAATATGTCATTCTTTTCTTTTTTGACAGGTGCCTTTTTTCACAGAAAATGTATCAAAAGTTTAAAATCACTCATAGGTGAGATCAATTGCCCTCCAAAACAGAAAAATTTCAACTTTGAACCCCCATATTTCACAAGAAGATTTTTTGAAAAATTGAATTTTTTTCACAAGTTAGTTCGAAGTTACTGACAATTGAACAAACTGACAAATTTACTGATCGATTTCCATCAGCTATTAAATACTGCTGTCAATATCCGCCATTGCGGAAGTCTTCAGTATAAACTAATAGCAATTAGAGGAATTCGAAATTAATAAATTCTGAATTTTTTTCTCATAGCAATAGATAGCATTTTAAACCTCTAATAACATCCAATATAATAAACTTTGAAAATAAATTATTAACAAAAACCCTGCACACAACCTTAGGAGAGCCATTGGCCGCCTATTTACCAGCTCATTTAGTGTTAAATTACCCAAGGTGCAACCAGGGAGCAAAATAGCCACATTTCATGTTTTTGGTAATATAAACACTGAACAATTCACGCTCAATAATGAGGTATAATGATTAAGCAATAGGTACGCTCATCTTCAAGAAAATCTGGTATTTTGCCTCAAACTTTCAAATATTCAGCAATTCGATCGATAAATAATTCGATTCGAGTGTGAAACAATGGGCAAGGGAGCATAATGCGAGTACTTTTTTGTCTTTTATTTGTTTATTTATAAAGGCTCAATTTAAAAAACTGTAAAGAAACAAATTTTTAGCCCAATACTGATTCTGTATTTTAACTAAACCTTTTGCACACAAAGTCCTACTACTTGAACTTTTCTGTCTATGTTTGTAAATGACATAATTTTATTGCTAATACATAAGAATAAAAGTACGATGCAAACTTGATTAAAGTAAACAGTGGGACAGAAGCTGTAAAAAAACATAAACAAGTTAACGAAATTATTAGGCATGCCAGCAAAAGTGAAATTTCTTGCTAAATGGCAATCGTGATTTTCAAAATTTATTGTATTTTGCGTTTTTCTATTTACAGATTCCTATATGAGAGTGAATAAGGGTAGTAAGATGAAAATACATTATGTGGATACGATCCAATTAACATGATAAAGAGCATATTCAATGAGGAACACAAGTATGGTAAATGAAAAATTGGGAAATTTTAGGTTATAAAATAGAAGAGATGGTTCATTAATAATGTAATCCACCAAAAAATAACAGCTTTCTCCATTTTCCAACTTATAGAGGATTGTTCATAATATGCGATGGAATGATGCATATGCAATGGTAAATGAAAAATTGGGAGATTTCAGGTTTTAAAATAGAAGAGATGGTTCATTAATAATGTAATTCACCAAAAAATAACAGCTTTCTCCATTTTCCAACTTATAGAGGATTGTTCTTAATATGCAATGAAATGATGTCATTTACTGAGATACCTATATCACGTATAAGTTATAAGTTGTACTTCACACTTCTCCATGGAAATAATGAATTTCCCAGTGGATGATAATAATTGAGCTAGTTGCACTTTGTTAATAAATGACCCATTTATGCCAATATGCATTACATGGGTGAGCGCATGCGCATTAAAGATCAGTGAAGCGATCAGTCAGCGGCTATCAGCTGTAATTCGATTTTATAGTTTCCCCGAGGAGTGTCAGAGACAGCAGTCTTCTGGGAAGCCCGGCCAAACAATCTATTCTAACTCTATTACTAATGCTTGATTATTTATTCATTTGGGTTCCCTCTGGTTGTGCATTTGCAATCTGCAGTAATCAGGTGTCCTCAACAGGGTTGATGCAAATATCCTTTTTAAGCTCAATAGAGTTGAAAAGGTGAAAAATTTGGAGATGGAGTAAGGCCTTATTTTTGACGTTTATGTTTAGTGGTGCATGTATAAGATGTGTCTTGTTCACATGATACGGTTGATGTTCGTATACGGTAGAATGGGCCATATAGATAAATGGCTTTATTTGTGAATTTTACAGAAATAAGTGCTGTTGGCGAAGTTAGGCAAACAAGCACCCTCGTTTACGTCTTATACGGTCAACAATCGTATCGTGTAAACAATACACATTTCTATACAAGCGCGACTAAACCGATACGAAAAAAACCGTACCGAAACTGTATCATCTAAACGGTCCTAATAAGTCATTGAGAAAGAATTACAGTATTAATATGAGGTGAAGTTACCCTATCAAACTTTCCTATTGATAGATTTTATAACATGGGAGAAGTAATCGTTTATCTCAAACATCAGCTTGTCAGTTATTTTAATGTTAGCAAATGAGATAGCATGAATTTGAGCACGGAGTAACATACACATACACACACAAATTGAGCGTGTAAATGTGTATAAATAGTCGGAAACCGACTATAAGCTTTGTGGAGTTAGACAAGCATGTAATTGAGTTTTTTACGGATTTGGTAGGATGTTTCTTTTAATTGAAATAGACTTTGATTTTTGTTAATAAATAGAATTATATTTTTACTTAGATTTTTAAATTTGTCTCCCTTCAAACAACTATTAAATAATTTAGCTATAGGAGGGTTGAAACCGGTAGTAAATTCAATAATTATTGAATTCCCGGATTTCTTGTTCCATGACGAACTGCGTTGTTAATATTAACTTTTCAAGTGAATTCAACGACTTGCAGTCAAAATTTTATTAAGAATAAGTAGTATTTTACTTACTCTGTAGGCCGAACGTTTCCGAGTTGTTAAAACCCATCCTACAGTGAGGATGCCTTGTAGATGGGTTTTAACAACTCGAAAACGTTCGGCCTACAGAGTAAGTAAAATACTATACTTAGTCTTAATAAAAATTTGACTGCAAGTCGTTGAATTCACTTGAAAAGTTAATAATTATTGGATACCAAAACGCAGGCATTTATATAATTCACTTTCTGTAAAATTCACAACTTCAAAACGCCCCATTTTTCTAGATCACACTCCTCTATAGAAGTGTCCGTGATAATGCAGTGGGGGTTGACAGACGAATAAATAGGTCAGCGTGATTGCGTGTCGCTGATAGTCTTAATATAAGACTATAGTTAAAATAAGAACTGACGAACAGAATAGGTCATTTATGTACTGCCCAATAAATTGCAAGTGACCCGGCACCTTTGAATAGAGACCGATGCTTTTAATTTGTGGATCACCAAGCATTCGGCAAGTAGGTGCGTCTACTTACCTCCCCACCCTTGCCTAGGTGTGCCTACTTCCCCCTCCCTCCCCAACCATCACCTGTGACCCCCCTTCGCGGTTACTATCCTCCCTCCTACCCCCCTACCGACATTGAACTTCACCTTGTGTACCACACTGAACAAACCATACCAGTGCACATTATTATAACTGTAGATTGTTGTATCATTCGTAGCTGACTCGATTGTGCGATTTGCCCACTAAAGATGGCGAATGATAAGCCTTTTCTATGTTGCTACACAGGCTGGCAACATGTCTCATGTCTCCCCATGTATGGGTCTGTCGGCCTACAGATTTGCGAACAGTGACAGTGATGTGTAGCCTAGTGAACAGCAGTAAAGTAGTGATGTTGGTTTTACTGTTGCCTGATTAGCATAATGTCAATGTCCGTTATGATTTTGAATTGTCCCAGATTGATATAAGTTTTTTATTGTCTGTTGAATCATGCGAATTAAATAGCTCGTTGATTGGGCGCTCACTGTAAGGGGGATCGTTAAGTTCAGCGACGGGTGCTCGGAACTGCTCTTGAAAGGGTGGCTGGATGCAATAAGAAGACGTTATCAGCTTTATTATCACTTACCCGATAGTTCGAAACCCACCTAAAACAGACTGTGATTTAACCATTCATAACATCCTTCTTTCATCATTTATCTTTTGACCAACGCACAAGTTTCATACACATGTGAACTTTATCAGCAAAAGAAAATCCTGTTTTGATTTGTTCTTTTATGGCGTAGTGCATACTGAATATGTTGAATTTAAAAAAAATATTAAATATGAATGTTCAAAGTCCTTCATATTTTCAGATGTAGCCAACTAGCTAGTTATGAAGTTTCATGCTCTATATTATATTAGGATGAAACAGCACTATTATATTTTATAATAATTAACTTGAAACGTGTAGGATTTGATTTTTTCCTAATTTGTTTCATTAGTTCAAATTAGCTTAGTCCAATAGTCTTAGCTTACTTGGGAGTACAGCCTAATGTACATATTTTTCTAGAAGCTTGAATCATTTATTGAAGCTGCATGACATGAATATATGGGATGATAAATACATCATCTTAACTTAAATAGATGATAGTCTGTTGACCACATTTGACCATTATTTCTACTTCATTAATATCAAATATCAAAATATCAAAATATTTTATTGTCGTCCCGCTCAAGAGCATTGACATAGTCATATCTTACAATAGTCAACAAACATACATAAATTAATAGTCTTACATATATTAACAAATTACATTTACATAGAATATGTAACAATAATATCAAACATTGATATCATTAGTACTTCCAGAGAAAAAATCTTGTACTGAATAAAAGGCTTTCTCTTTTAGCCATTTTGTAATAGCAGTTTTAAACATTTTTATACTTGTCTCTTTAACACTCACGGGTAATTTATTGAATAATTTTATTCCAATGTGGGAATATGCGTTTTGAGTCTTTGTAAGCCTAGCGTATTTTGAATCTATTAGGTTTCGATTTCTTGTGCTGTAATTATGAGTTGCACACCTGAGGTCTAATGTTGGGAGATTTTCTTTTATATAAGTTAAGCTCTGTAAAATGAAAATGCTAGGCAAAGTGAGTACACCATGCTCAATAAATATTGGTCTGCATGAGTCGGTTCTACACATATTAAAAACTGTTCTCAGGGCTCTCTTTTGACATAAAAAAACCTCCCTAGCTCCACTTGAGTTCCCCCATAGAAGAGTTCCATATAAGAGGTGTGAATGGAACAAGACAAAATAAGCCTTAAGCATAAGGCTAGAGCTGGCACAATTTTTGAGTTTTCTCAGTAAAAAATTAACTCTACTTAATCGAGTGCAGAGAGCTTCAGTATGGGATTTCCAGGACAGCCTGGAGTCTAGATTTATTCCAAGTAGCTTGATACTAGTGCTAATTTACTACCTCCTTAAATTTCAGGAGTGAGATTAAAGCTAGTTTGTTGCTGTTGAGATCGCCGACTATGAAAAAATGCCAACCATAACTGAAAGTTGAAGATCGCCAGGAGTTTCTACCCTTTAACCACCATACCACAGAAATCATTAATTTAATGACTATCGGCCGCTTGCACGAAAGCCAATTAAATAAGGAGTTTAATGTTAGTTAACTAACTGTCATAAGTGCTGTAACGGCTTTATTTCTGTTGCACAAAGACCCATTAGTTATTTTTCGTTAACCGAACGAGTACAATCTGACTGTGATTTGATCAACAGCTGATTCTCAAGTTGAGAAAAAAGATGAATTAGAATCATTTCATTGTGAATTATTTGAATCATTATCTAACTATCTCAATATTATTACATTCTTAATAGATTTAATTTATTTTGAAAGGTTTTTATAACCTGTGACCTAATTTGTTCTGGTACAATAAACATAACCTATAAAATTTAACTTAATGGGCGTTAGTGAGATTTATTCTTTGGTGATCGGGCGGTTAAATATCTTTTACGCCTGTTA